>JAWWMS010000279.1:59420452-59432458 GCA_035048045.1 Chlorospingus semifuscus
TATAATATTTCCTGTTTCATTGAAGCTTCATGGCATGAAAAGAATCAGCATTTTACCAACAGTGATGCAGGACTGTCTTTCCATGAGCACTTCTTTCTGCCAAAGGGCAGATGTGGAAATGAAAATGTGGAGATTGGATGGGGAAAAAAGCAGTGTCTCATCATCAGAGGATAAGTTTGAAAAGCCTGCTTTTAATGACTCTTGTAAGGAGCCACAGGGGACAGGAAGTTTAAATCTCTGATCCTTCCATCACATCCCTTTGGACAATGTTGGATGTGCAGTGGCTGCAGATGGGTTCCAAATGCTTGGGATGGTCTTGCTGCAGAAAAACTAGCAAACTCCAATTCAAAAAAAAATCAATTAATTAAATAAAACAAAAATAAAATGGACTCCTATGGCAGTCATTTAAACAGTTGGCAGCTTTTTATCAATCACTATTTATCTACAATGGAAAAGCAGTCAGCTCAGCTGTTCTGACACAGGTCTGAGCTTGCTTTTCATGGGGCAAGGACACAGTTCCAACCAAAACCAGCCAAAGCTCCAGCCTGAGCTGGTTGGAAGGTCTGTGCATGCATCCCCTGCCTCCCCAGCATTAATGTTCTCCTCCTGCCTTTCCCTCAGCCCTTTCCTGCAGTGGTGTTTTCACCACGGTGATTTTTCCCTAATCCTTCTCTAAGACGGGCCCTGAAGACAGATGTGAGAGAAGGAGCAGCTGTTATTTGGCTTGGGGATGCCTTCTGATCTGGGTTTACATCCAGACTCTGTCAGAGCCCCATGTGCCCTCCCACAGACCATTTGATCATTTAGTGTTTTACTTTACTCTCTGCCACTATGTTTAAACGTTTCTTTTTGCTTGATTTTTTTCAGTTTCTCCTTGGAGTTTGCACATTTTGGGGAGCAAACATGGTTACGCTTCTTTGTTTGGCCAGTGATTCTCTGTCTTGGTTAAGGCCTTTAAATCATACATAATCATATTTATTAAGAGCTATTAAAGCCTTCTGAACATTCTAGATATGTTATAATTTGAGCAGGTATATCTGGATCACTAGCTATGCTGTTGCCAAATAAAAGGGGGAAAGAATGATCTGAAATAAATAAACATCACCTGCACAAATCAAATTTGACACAAAAACTATTTTAGATATTAAACAAGAGTTAATCCAGGCTGGAATCAAGCCAGAAGGAAGCTGAATTTCCAAAATTTACTGCCTTGAGCCATCCTTGTGGTTGTGGTGGGTTGCTGTGGGGTTAAGGAGGAGGGGGCTGTATGGAGATAGTTGGGTGATCTCTGCTGCTCTACAGCATCAAGGGGCTTGTTTTCAGAGTGGCTGTGCTTGTTCTTTGCACTTCCCTGTCCTTCTGGTCCCTGGCTCCAAGGATGGTCCCTGCCAGCTCCCAGGGGAGCCCTCCTTCCTCCAGGAGCGTGGGTGGGAGAGGGTTGGGTGCTTGTGGGGCAATCCTTCCAATCCTTCCTCCAGGAATGGGGAAGTTCTGGGTGATTGTGGGGCAATCCTTCCAATCCTTCCTCCAGCAGGGGAGAGGGCTGGGTGCTCATGGGGCAATCCTTCCTCCACCAGTTTCGTGCCTCCAGGGCACTGGGTGGGGGATGGCTTCACAGGGCCAGCTCTGACTTTTGCAGTGGGTGTGGAGGGAAAGCCATAGCAAGCTTGGATGAAGGCAAAAGAAAAGACCCTCATGTCACCTTTCCATCCCTGGCAGTGTTCCAGGCCAGGCTGGACAGGGCTTGGAGCAGCCTGGGACAGTGGAAGGTGCCCCTGCCCATGGCAGGGGTTGGAATGAGATGGTTTTTAAGGTCCTTTCCAACCCAAATCATTCTGTGGTTCTGTGATGCTGTGGTTCTGTGATTCTCTCTTCAGGGTGCCTTAGGTACCAACAGCTGAGTAAAATTAAATAAAGCAAGAGCACACAGAAGCTCCTGGAGGGCCCTGGCTGAATCAAACCCTCAGAGAAGCTCACTGGTGGATCCACCTCAAGCCAAAGCATCTTTCTACTCGAGCTCTATCAGCTGATGCATGACAGGCACAGGTGGTGACTGTTCCCCTGTCTCCTGTTCTCCTGTCTGCTGTGAGCAAAATGTTTCAAACTGAGCCAATGGAGTGGCCCCAGAGGGGATGAGCTTCTCGTCAGGGGATGAGGCCGCCCCAAAAGCAGGAGCAGCAGAGCTGTGGGGAGTGTTCTATGGATGATGAGGGGACACAGAGATGGTTTTTGTTCCCCAATACATCCATGAGCTGAACAATCCACAGGCCACATAGAGAGGAAAAGCTGGATGTGAGGGAAAGAGAGGCAGCATGGCCCTTGGGGAGAGTCACAAGGCAGAGGGATGTTTTCCCTAAGCATAGTGTTTAGTTTGGATAAAATAAATGAGCTTGAGCAGACCAAGAAAATGAGGGAAAATTAATTGTCAAACCCTTTTGCACCTGTGTTTGCCATGAAAAGACCAATAAAGGAGGAGTGATAATGTGTTTGCAGTTTCCTTGTGTAACTGATAGAGGATCCATGGAAAAAAGCCCAGATCCCTGCCTTTCCCCACAGAGTCCTTGCAATAGCCAGGAATTCCTTCCCAATCTCCCATCCATCCCTGCCCTCTGGCAGTGGGAAGCCATTCCTTGTGTCCTGTCACTCCAGGCCATTGTCCCCAGCTCCTCTCCAGTTCTTCTGGAGCCCCTTCAGGCACTGGAAGAGGCTCTAAGATCTCCCTGGAGCCTTCTCTTCTCCAGGCTGAACAATCTTCCTTTCTTTCTACAAAATGATTTGGTGAAAGCAATGTAAAGTAAAGAGTAAAGATGAATAAAAATAGAAATCACTGCTTGATTTCAACTGTCATTTATGATTTGGCTGCTGGGGAAACAGATCCTTTCCCCATCTTATCAGCAGCCCTGAAACCTGACATATTTTTGCTAGTTTTGGATGTGGATTCTTGGCTGGCTTTGCCTGGGCCTTCAGAAAGGAGAGAAGGGAAGCATATGGAATTGATGGAGAATTAAAAAAAATTCACAAGACTAGTAGCAATCCCAGAATTTGACAATGGTGGGGCTTAAAGCCCATCTTGTTCCAAATCCCACCATGGGCAGGGACATCTTCCCCTGTCCCATGTTGCTCCAATCCCCATCCAGCCTGGCCTTGGACATTGCCAGGGATCCAGGGGCAGCCACAGCTTCTCTGGGCACCCTGTGCCAGGGCCTCACCACCCTCCCAGCCAGGAATTCCCAATTCCCAATCTCCCATCCATCCCTGCCCTCTGACAGTGGGAGCCATTCCCTGGGTCCTGTCCTTCTGTCCCTTGTCCCCAGCTCTCCTGGAGCCATTGGAAGAGGCTTTAAGATCTCCCTAGAGCCCTCTCCTCTCCAAGATGAACAATCCCAGTTCTCCCAGCATTTCCTTTGTGGGAGAGGTGCTCCATCCTATTGTATTTGGGTTGCCCCCAGACGTAGGAAGGAACGACGAATGTGACTCCATGTTCTCAGAAGGCTCATGTATTATTTTGTGATACTGTATTATATTAAAGAATGCTATACTAAACTATACTAAAGAATACAGAAAGGATAGTTACAGAAGGCTGAAAAAATAATAATGAAAACTCATGACTCTTTCCAGAGTCCCAATCAGGTCAAGTCAGCTTGACCCTCGTTGGCCATTGAGTCAAAACAATTCACAGAAAACAAATGAAACAATCACCTGTGGGTAAACAATGTCCAAACTCATTCCACATGTGAGCACAACACAGGAGAAGAAAATGAGATAAGAATTGTTTTCCTTTTTCTCTGAGGCTTCTCAGATTCCCAGGAGAAAAATCCTGGGCAAAGGGATTTTTCAGAAAATGTGAATGTGACATCATCCCTTTGGTCCTCCTTGGTGGACTCACTCCAAGATCTCTGTGTCCTTCCTGTGCTGGGAGCCACAGCACTGCCCATGAGGAGGGAAGGGCTCTCCTTGAGCAAGAGAAGTTGTGCCTCTCACTTTGAGGCACGTTCAGGTCACAGGAAAGCAGCAGAAAGGGCAGAACCTTGTGCTGGGTGACTCTTACTGGGCTCTGGCTCAGGCACGAGGCAGTGAAAGGTCAAATCTCCTCTCCATTTTCTTGAGGAACTGAGCAGGAGGTGATGGACAAACAGCCCCTCTGCTCTGGGTTTTCTGTGCTCACAGAGCTGTACCTGCCCCATATCCACCTTGTCTGACTCTGCTTTTCCTCCCCAAGCCACAGCCTGTGACCCTGGCTGCCCACTCAGGCCAGGAGGGCTGGGAATACACAATGTAATTTTGGGTTTATTCACTCCCCATCCAGAACTGCTGACTTAAAATCAGTTTGAAAAGAGAGTGAGGCACAGGACACCATGGCCTGATGTCCATTTTTTGGTTTGTCTTATAGGAAAGTCTCCATAACATTAACAAAAAAAATCTCTCCCTAAGTAAACTAAAAAAAACTATTTAAAAGTAATAAACTGGCTAGAAATTTTGTTTTGTTTCTTTACATTGTCAGTTAAAAAGAAAAGCTTATGTAGAGAAAAAAAGTGTTTTAAAGAGTTTGTTTTAATTCCTATTACTTCTTTCTTGTAGTTACTGTTAATAAAATTTTCTTTATACCCTTTTAAAATTTTAAACCTACTTTACCTTTCTCCTCATCCTATCTCACAACAAGAAGTGAGTACACTAATAATTAACCAACACTAAACTCACCACACTAATTAGTGCATTAGCTAGAAAATAAAAAAAAATTACTAAAATCTCTAATTAACAGACCAAAACCACTACACCTGGATAGGGATGTTCACTTCACTGAACCTGTCATTGCTGGTGCTGCTCATCAGGCTGCTGGCAGTGCTGACACCAGCTCTGGACGTGGCACTGTGTCACCAGAACGCCTCTCCTGAAACACAAATCCCAGGTAACCACCCAGGGATAAAAGTCCCGTGGCACAAACAAAGCCTCAGATCAGGGTGTGGGATCAGGCGCAGTGAGAGTGACACCAAACACGTGCTCCTCCCTCACCCACCTGAAATTCCACACCTGCCCTGAGCCAATCTGACGGGGCTGGGGCCTGTTTTCCTGAGCAAGCAGCTCTTTGGGGAGCAGGGCAATGATCCTGGTGTGCAGACCCACCCTGCTGTACAAACATCATCTGTTGCCCTGCAGGGACAGGGCTACTGTGACCTGGGATTAAATAAACAACCAGCCTTTCCTTGGAAGCCTTTGGGATGCTTTGGGCTATGATTCAACCCACTGAAGAATGGAAAATACTCTGAAAGGTTTTGGTTACTGCATTTGTGCCAGCCCAGGGACAGAAGCAGGAGGAACTCAGTCCTCTGAGTGGCCACACGTGTCCCCAACCCTGGCACTCGGACAGGAGGTGTTGGAAATACTTTGTATGTCACTGTTAATGATATAAATGAGAAATTCTGGGACGGTACATGGATGGAAGTGAATGCAAGGTGATGGGAAGCAACAGGTTTTTTTCATGGTGAGATGATTGTGTACCTCTGCAAAGAAACAGGGAGGAAATCTCCTCAAGTGACCTTTTCCACAATCCAGGCCCTTGGAAGTTTTCCACCACAGTCAGGTTTCCTATCAGAGTTATATTTTCTACACAGGAAGATTTTTCCACATCAGATGTTTGTTCTTTCTATCTCTTTTTTATTTTTTTTTCCCTTTTTTGATCTCTCTGTACCATATGAGCACAGACTGCCCCAATTCAGCCCATAGGATCTTGGAAAATGTGAAAGTTAAATATGTTTAACTGGAAGGAGCTCGCCTCTCCTGACTCTCCTTGCCAGGCTCTTCACTCCTTGCTAAAATAGAACTTCCACTATAAATAGAAAGGAGATCTCCTGCCTGCCCCACTGGCCTGGCTGAAGGAACACTTGGCTTTTAGTCCCTCTCAAAACTGCAGCTCAATCCACCTTCCAGCTATGACATAAAGAGGGGACCTCTTAACAGTGGAAGAAAATTAATGAATTGGCACTGGAGGCAGAACAAAGCAGCTGGAATATTCATCAAAGAGCAAGACTGGAGTGTCCTGTAGGAGTTGGAGGCTTTTGATGGAAGCGTTTCCATGTAACAAGTGAAATATTTATAGCTGGAATGTGGTCCCAGGCACCACCTGACAGTCCAGCAGCTCAGGACAGATGACAGCACGGTGGCTCTGGCTGCACAACCCTCCTGCACAGAGGCACACAGGCAGCAAAGGTCCCACTCTGAAGCAGGAGTCACATTCCCTTGGTGTGACAGTGTCAGATGATGCAGGGTCACTCACCTGCTGTCAGGTGACACCTCCCAGACAGAGACTGCAACCTCTTCATCTCCGCAGATTCGTGCAGCCTTAAATGTCTCCTCAATCAGGGGCTATTTCAATTGTTATTTAAGTGATACCTGGCTGTATGTGAGGATTTCCAGTGCTGGTCTCATGCTGGGAGACATTTCCCTCAGTGCCTCCATGGAGAATGGGATGATGAGCATTGCTACCATGCTTTCCTAGAACAGAGTGCCACGAGGGCTGGGTAATACATTTAATATCTCTTATGATTCATGGTGCATAACAGTCATGGCAGGTTTGAGCCAGAAATACATCCAATGCATTGGGATTGGCAATAATAGACCTTTGGGAAGGGAAAGGATGAACCCCAGAGAGCAGGTGAATTTTTAACCCTGCTGAAATCAGTGGAAAGTCTCAGACCAGGGGCAGCAAAGCCGGGATTTCACACATGATCACGCTGACAGTGACCTCAAAGTCACTTCTAGTGCCAACTGTTCCCAGGGTCCTGCAGCTCCAGCACCACTTTGGGGTGTTACTGTGAGACAAACCATTCGTGTGTGACCTTCCAGGCCTTGTGACTCTGGCCCTGAGGGCATTAAAATGTCATTTTTCCTCATGGCTGTGAACTCTGGCACAGCCCCACACCCCTACAGAACCCTCCTCACCCTGTCCCTGTGTATTCCAGCCCTGTTCCAAGGGAATGAGGGAGGAATTTTTGTTTGTTCCTTTTTTAATCTCAGCATGCAGGAGCTTTTCACAACTTGTAGCCATGTCTTGTTCTTGGCTTCTCAGGCATTCATCAGACAGAGGGTTTTGTGCACAATAAAAGGGGTTTTATTTTCCCTTGTGGTTCTTCCAGCTCTTGCTCTGTGGGTTGTGTCCTTTCAGATGCCCAACAAGCAACATGTGTGGAAATGACAGTGACCTCTTGCTCTTTCCTTCAGCATCTTCAGAAAGGAGCCAGCTTCCCATTTTCCCAAAGCTCTGGGATGGTTTCCTCTGGAGGATCTCAGTGCTTTGTCTCCTGGCTTGGTGGTTGGCACTGTGAAAATACAGAGCCTTTGATTCCAGCCTTGATCCTTTCAACAGGCAACACTGACTGGAAATGTTACACAACACCTCTCCCTTTGTCCCTAAAAAGCATCTGTGTCACCTTCATTTATTGTTCTTGGACATACAAAATTAATTATTCGCCCCCTTTGTGCCCAAACTCTCAGTATCTCCTCTGGAAATAAAAATAGCAAAAAGAAAAACAAAATGCAAAGAAATAAATTTACTCTCAGATTCTATTTTAAGGGCTTTGGCTAAAAGAAAGACCTGAAGAAAGTGAAGCTTTGAGGAATTTCTGCATCCTGTTTCAGCTGGTTGAAAACACCAGGAGCACCTTTTCCTCATTATTTTCATCCATCTATTCACCATCTCTAGCAAGGAAAATGAATCAATGATAACAACCCCTCTAACACTGGCAACTCCCCAATCCCAGGGCCAGGAAGAGGTGACAAAGCTCTCCTGGAAGAGCAGTTTGCAAAGAAGGGACATAGCCTAGGAGTGAGATGGCATCTCCTAACCCTTCTCACAGAGTTGGCATCCCTGGACATGGGACACCTCAATGCTCTGTGAGGAGAAGTGGAGAGGTACCTGGGCTTGAAGGGCTTGAAGGGTTTAAAGGGTTTGAAGGGCTTTAAGAACCTGAAGGAGGGGATCAGAGATGGACCAGGCTCTTCTCAGTGGTGCTGAAAAGCAGGACAAGAGGCAACACCCAGAGAATGGAACACAAAATTTCCATCTGAATATGAGGAAGAATTTTATCGTGCAGTGGCCCAGCACTGAACAGGCTGCCCAGAAAGGCTCTGGAGTCTCCCTCACTGGAGATATCCAGGAGCCACCTGGACACAATCCCGACCAAGAGGCTCTGGGGGGCCCTGCTTGAGCAGGGGGCTTGGGCCAGGTGGTTTCCAGTGGTCCCTTCCAGCCTGAACCAGTCTGGGATTCTGTGACCCCAGACATGCACATGTCACTGTCATATTTTCTGGAAAAATCCCTTCGCCAGGATTTCTTCTCCTGGGAAGCTGAGAAGCCTCAGAGAAAAATGAAAATAATAATTATCTGGTTGCTTCTCCTGTGCTTTGCTGCTTTGGAATGGGGTTGGAGATTGTTTATCCAACATGTGAATTGTTTTTATTTAATGACCAATCACTGTCCAGCTGTGTTGGGACTCTGACGAGGTCATGAGTTTTTCATTAGTATCTTGTTAAGCCTTCTGTAAGTATTCTTTCTCTATTTTTTAGTATAGTTTAGTATAGCATTCTTAAAGTACATAAAACAATAAATTAGCCTTCTAAGGACATGGAGTCAGATTCATCATTTCCTTCCTGCCACGGGGGACCCTGAAAATACCACATGCATCTGGATTGCAATCCCATTTATGGGAGAGGTATTTTAACCACCTCTGTGAGCCTGCCTTTCAACCAGCTTTCCTGTAGCAATCCTCAGAAAAATGCTCAAGGGGTCTTGGCTGGAAGATTGAGTGCAGCCCCACATTTGAAGCTTTTCTACTTTTCACATCTTTGTCCCCTTCTTTCCAGGGGGACAATGCAGGGCCATTTATTTTAGAAAAAGAGAGAGCAATAATTCATGTCCCACATCTCTCTGGCAATATTATTTTCCAGGCTCACAGTCAAAAACTTTTCCTTTATCACAAAAACTTTGTCATGTTGGCCAGGTTACATTACTCCAAGGACAAAACCTGGATCTGGACAAAACCAGGTTACCTTACTCCAAGGATCCATAGCCCTGGAGATCCAGGATGAGGTGAGGAGGAGCCTGGAGTGGTGGCTGAGCCCACAGCAGCAGCACATCTCCAGCTCCTTTGCCAGGAATCTCTCTGTGCCTGGCTTTCCATGAGCCTCACCTGCACAAAGGTGAACTCAACGCCAGGTTTTCTCCAGATCAAAGCCTGAAAAAGCAAATATTTATGTCAGGGATCATTGAATTCTTCCTTTGTTTGCCCTGGAACAATGGAGGGGGAAAAAGAAGGAAGAAAAAGGCTGCACAATTGAACGAAGCTGCATTGAGGGAGACGGGATTTGATATCCCAGGAATGACCTCTCCCTGCCTCCTAATCCTTGTATTTTGGAGCAAGGAGGATATTCTGCTGCTGCTTGGAGCAGGAGTAAGGGAATGTGGATCTGTGCCTTTGGAAGAACATTTCAGATCCAGCAAAAGGCACTTTGACCTTGGCATAAGAGCAGTGCCGATAGTGCTGGTGTTCAAGGAAAAAAAATTGTAAACAGACAAGCCTCACATGTCTGGCAGCAGAGGAAAACACTCACAAAGGGGATTTTTAAACCAACATCCCTTCTAAACCAGCCACACAGTTAATGCTCCCTGTGCAGAAATTATCACATTGTACTCAAAGATTTCTTGGAACTCTGCTTAATTTGATGAACAATATTTTAGCAGAGTCCAGTTACCAGCACTCTCTGTGTATCCAAATATATTTGGATAGCTGTGAAACAAAACAAAACAAAAGCAGAAGTGTTTGATAAATATTTCCTGCCTGTATTTGGGACAAAGTTGAGTGCCATGTCCCTGTTATATAATGATGATGAAATTCTTCCTACCCAAGCAACTTTAAAAAAAACATCAAAAGCACAACTAACATTTTGAGTCTAGAGGACATGTGTGTCATCATTTGCAGAGCTGGCTCTTCAGATGGCTGTTCTCACACCAGGTGGGAATGTGAGAGTTTATGAACAGCCCAGGAGAGCTTTTCTAAGACGAAAAACAGCAATGAGTCAATATTTGAAGAGCATGACTCAGGTAAGTCCACAAAGTTTCAGGCTGGCTTTTCCACCGTTGCTCCTGCTGTGATGAAGTGGTTTCAAGCAGCTGAGAAGGAGAAGGAGAGTGGGGATGTGATGGGGCAGCAATCAGCAGTGTTCATGGCAAATGGTTCCTGTCACAGAACAAACTTCATCTTGTTCTTTAATAAAATCACAAGCACAGTTGTTATCGGGAGTGGTGTTGGTTCAGTGCTGTGCAATACCCTGATTTGAGGGGGAAAAAATGGACAAGATCAATGTGAGTGCATAACAAATGGTTTAAAAATAGCTAATGGAAAGGTCTTAAAGTGGCTTGGAAATGAAGGATTCATCAATGAGTAAAGGCTGTTTCTAATGGACTCTTGCAAGCACTTGTGCCATTCATTGTGCTCTATGTAGGAACTGCAGGAAAATAAAAGATGTTCCCATCATGAGAGAGTTTCCAAACTGTAAATATTTCGCTACTTAAAATTGCACTGGTTGGAGCAGTTTATTTGTAAATAAAATGCTGCAATGAGGAAAATTAGAAGAATGTGGTAAAATGAGTTCAGAGTCATGGAACCATTAAGTTTGGAAAAGCCCTCTGGGATCACAGAGTCCAACCATTCCCCCAGCACTGCCAAGGCCATCACCCCTGTCCCCAGGTGCCACATCCACAGAGGTTTTAAATCCCTCCAGGGTCCATTTCTTGTACAAACTTTTTTTTTAAAATAACATTAAAAAATTAGTGGATATTCAGAGATGATTTGCAGTGCATTACTCTTTCAGTTACACACATTCTAACTACTTTTCCTTTTCTTCTTGGACAAAGGGAGATCCTTAGGAGCTTCTCATGGACCTCCTTACCTCTCCCAGGAAATTCACAACTGTATTAACTCTGCAGATAGAAAAGATTGATAAATAAAAATAAAATAAAAATAAGAGTAAAAATAAAAAAGAAAATAAAAGAAAAATAAATAAAAAATTAAAATTAAATTAAATCAAAATTAATATTAAATTACTATAAATGTAAATATACAATTCAATATAAATATGACAATAAATATAGAATTAAATATATATATATTAGAAGTGTAAGTATAAATAACTAAATATAAATATGAATTTTAGCTATAAATATAATTATACATCTAAATATAACTATAAATATAACAATACCTATAAATATACCTATGAATATAAATATAAATATATGTTGAAATCTTCTATGAAGGTCTCATTATAAAAGGACCCAGGATCCACCATTCTTTATCTTAGGATAGAATATCCTGAGTTCGAAGGGGCCTCTATGGAAATTCACAATGCTCCATAAATGACTTTTCAAAATCAAGGTAACTTGGCTTTAAGACTTCCAAATTTATTGCACTCAAAGGAAAATTTCCCCTTCTGATCGTAAATGAAATTTATACTTCTGGTCTTGTTTTTCATTTCATGTAACTCTGTGCTGATGGAGCCCAATCCCATGTCATGCCAGAAAGTTTCAAGCTCTTCCACATCTGTGAGCTCAGAGCTGCCAGAAGTAAAAATGGGGAAATAATCCATTTTTGAGCTCAAATGAGGGAAGTCTGGGATTCCAACATCATCCATACCAGCCCAGCCCAGCCAAGACCTCCCAAAATCAAAGTGAAATCCATCAGAAATATTGTACTTGCAGGGAGTGTCCCAACGAAGGCAGGAATGATGAACCTGACTCCATGTTTTCAGAAGGCTGATTTATTACTTTATAATACTATATTATATTAAAGAATACTATACTATACTAGAGAATACAGAAAGGATATTTACTGAATGCTAAAAAGATAATAATGAAAACTTGTGACTCTTTCCAGAGTCTTGACACAGCTTGGCCCTGATTGGCCAAAGAGTGAAAACAACTCACAGCAGAATCCAATGGAACAATCACCTGTGGGT
>JAWWMS010000279.1:59459457-59475678 GCA_035048045.1 Chlorospingus semifuscus
CACTGCCAGGGATCCAGGGGCAGCCACAGCTGCTCTGGGCACCCTGTGCCAGGGCCTGCCCACCCTCCCAGCCAGGATTTCCTTCCCAAGATCCCTAAATCTCCAGTTTGAAGCCATTCCCTGCCTGCCTTGGTGGGTTTGCAAAGTCCTGGAGCCTGTGGATGGAGGCAGTAGGGAGGAATTTTCTGTTCATCCATAGGATCCCTGCTGGCATCCCCAGGCTGTGCTGCCTGCTCCTCCCCCTGCAGCCATGTGCTGCTTCCAAGCAGCTGCCCAAAACTTGCCCTGGATCCTTCCTATCCCGCTGGGAGCATCAGGAACGACTGAGGGGCTATAAAAAGTCTCTTTGCTATCAGATGGTCAAGCCCTGGGATGATTCCAGGATTGCTTCCAGAATCCCAGCCTGGCCCAGAGCCTCCTCCTGGCCTCCCTGAGTGCTTCCAGCTGAGAGAGTTGCTAATGCACCATAAATAAACCTCAGAGCCTCAACCTTGCTCCAAAATACCAGGGGAACTCCTCCATTTAGGCTGTGCTGCCTCTTGTCCCCTGCATGTGACCCTGGTTGTCCCAGCAGATTCCTGCTCCATGAGGTAAGCTGGCTGGGATAAATGGGAATGCATGGAGCTGCCTGCACTCAGCCTCTGGGTATTTGTTGCTAGAAATGGTCAAAAAGTTGGGCAGGGAAGCTGGAGGGGTGGCTGGTGGGGTTTAGTGAGATGATTTGTGTGGTAATAAATCAGGGTTAAATTAAAGCTGAAAATAAAAGTTGTGTATATAAAAATGAATACTATAAATATAAATATAAATATAAACATGATATATATTATATATTATGCTATCTACTATATACTATATACTATATAATATATAATATATAATATATATATCACATATATTAGATATAGTATATATAGTATATATTATATATAATATTTATATTTATATCAATATTTTATTTAAATTATTTATTTAAATAATATTTCTTTAAATATAAATAATATAGGAATAAATATCTCTAAATGCAGAAATAAGACTAAATTATAAGTTCAAAAAGTTTGTCTATAAAATATAAATATGTAAAAATCGATATATTTTTTAGAGATTTAAAATCCATATAGATATCTAAATCTATATATTTTTAGCCTGGAAGTGTTCAAGGCCAGATTGGACAAGACTTGGAGCGACCTGGGATAGTGGAAGGTGTCCCTGCCCATGGTAGGGGGTGGAACAAGGTGGACTTCAAGGTTCCATCCAACCCAAACCATTCTGGTTCAATGATATGATTGAAACAAATAAATATAAATATAGAAATAAAGTGGAAAATAAATGATGCTTTCTAAAAATAATATATATTAATATATATATTTAATATTTACATATATAAATATTATGTGTAAGTAACTCCAAGAATATAAATAAAAATAAAATTTAAATTAAAGCTAGGTAATGGGATGGGACACCTACAATATAAAAGGCAGTTAAATCCAGAAGTGTGCAGCCTCTGGATTCAGGAATGCCAGGTTTTGTGGGATCCTCCCTGAAAATCACCTGGATGGGGGAAGTTCCCAGTGTGGCATTTCCCACCCTGTTTGCAGGAAGGGATGGTGCTGGTCAGGGTGGGCACTGTGGGGCTGTGTCACGTGCTGGGGACCAAATTCCAGTGTTAATTATAATCCTGTGTTAATTATACTCCTGGGAGTGCTCAGGGAGCTCCCACTGCTGCCAGCCCTGGTGGGATCCCGGCCCTGTGACTTCTCCTGCCTGGGACCATGGCTGGTTGTGTCCTTCAGCATTCCTTGGGTGGGAAAGCCCAGCCTGGCAGCAGCCAGCTCCTGGCTCCTGATTTTTCCTGCAGCAGGGATGGGACCAGGGCTGCTTTCCATGGGGCATTCCAAAGGGAAAGCTCTGCAGCTGAGCATTTTGGGGTGATAGATGCAAAAAACAGAGCAGGAAACAGCACAGGAGCTTCAGCATGGACAGACAGCTGCACAGGAGACTCCAGAGCTCCTTCCAGGCTCAGGCATGTCCAGAATCTCCATCAGAGAATCACAGGATGGTTTGGATTGGAAAGGACCTTAAATCCCATCCCATTCCACCCCTGCCATGGCAGGGACACCTCTCACCATCCCACATTGCTCCAAACCCTGTCCAGCCTGGCCTTGGGCACTTCCAGGGATCCCAGGCAGGAAAATGGGAGAGGTTTGCTGTGAAAAGGAAACACTTTGGCCAAAATCTCTTTAAAAAGTGGGTAAATTATAGGCTTTAGACTTTCCAGTCTGATGTGTAAATAAATGGCTTAACTCTTGGATTGCTCCTATGGAAGTGAGAGAGTCTGGCCTGTTACCTACATGGCTAAGTAGGAATTTGTGTGCTGTTTTCTATTTCTATTATTTCTATTTCTTTATATTATTTTTATATTATTGTGTACTATTATTATATATTATTTCTAATTTTATATTGTTAATGTGGGTGGTTATTATTTTTTATTATTTATATTTAATGTATGAAGGTGTTACTAGGCTCTGTCACAGTGCTCACATTTACATATGAGTGACTACACCTGGGAAATTCCACATTTTATCCAAATGTTATGTTACCTTTCCAGCCAAGGACAATACTTTTTTCCAACAGGCTTGCAGGGAAAACGTTCTCAACTTGATTTTTAACCATTACAGAGCAGGAAATTTATCCAAGGGAGATACTGGGCATTGCTGGATGTTGTTCCTAATGGAAAGATATTCTTCTTTTCTCCTTTTTTTTCCCTTTTTTCTCCTTTTTTCCCATCCTGCCATTATAAAAGTTGTCCATTTTCCCTTCTAGACATCAGGCATCCAGAAGAGCTCTCCCTTTTGAGGAAACCCAGAGATCCATCAAAGAAAAAAAAGAAGAAATTGGACGATCAATGTGAAGACGACACCTTCGAGCTGGAGGGGCCTCTGATCACGCCAGGGTCGGGTGAGCTGGCAAAAAAAATGGGAGCAGGGGGGAAAAACTGGCACAGCAACGTGGGGCTGATTGAATTTCTGGGGGTCTGTGCAAGAAGCAGACCCCAGATCCATGGCACAGGTCCTGGCGGGCTGCAGCACTCGCTGGCACGGATGCATGTCTGGGGCTGGAGCTGTCACGCATTTCTGGGAGCAGAGCAACCCCCAGGCTTCCCAGAGCAACCCAGAGCCCAAGTGTGGCCACTTGAGCACTCAGATGGTGTTGCTGAGAGCTTTCCTTAGCCTGTTAAGAAAGGAGTTAAATGGAAAATCGTTGCTAATGTCTACATTCCTGGCGTGGTTTAGGCTGTGCCACCGTTCTGCTCCGTATTCACAGCCCAGCAAGGGCAGGGCTTTATTAATTGCTTTAGTGTTGCTTTACATGAACTGTGTAGCTGTGGATTGTGATGCTAAAAAAATCCTTTTATTGCTGGGGGCTGGTTGGCCAGTGTGGATTCCAGATCTAGAGCAGGATTGGGAAGGGAATTTCTGCTGGAGAAACATCCCTGATGGAGTTGCCACAGGCAGCAAATTGATGCAGGTGTTTGCAAGCAGAGGGGTTTTTCAGCTTTTTTCCATGGCTGCTGGAATTCTAGTGTCTGAAGGCAAATGGCAGGAGTTTAAACCATAATTTTGGCCAAGTGGGAGCACTTTATCCCAAATGGATTTATGGAGAAAGCCACAGTGGTGAGCAGGAGAGACGGGTCTGGCTGCCAAAGCTCTCGGGTTTAAATCCAGCAATCCAAGGGCAGCAGGGCAGTATTAATTAAAAAAACTACCTTGGAATTGTAAAGTTGTGTTAACTGATGTCAAATCAGCTGCAGGGAGTGTGGTTAATGCCAGTGGTGGCACAGGGCTTGCAGAAAGGAAGGTTTTGGCTGTGTGGGGTGATGTGCTGGAACAAGGAAAAATAATCCTCCTTCTGCTGTGATCCCACTCTTTCTCCTCTCTTAAAATTAAAAATACTTCTGGCCTTGTCCTCTTCCACTCCTGGCTCAGAGAATTTGGGCAAGGCTCCAGTCAATTTTCATTTCCATTTGGCATTTTCATCTTGAAAGTCCATTCTAAGCCTTTCCAACAGGCAGTGTTCACAGAGAGCATCTCTGTTAGATTAATAGGAAAGACTTGGCCTTCTTCGGGGGAAATGTGTGCAGAAGCTGGGCTTTATTTTAATTATTTATGGCTCTTCCAGTGAGTCACTTGGCTGGTTTTGCTCTCCTTGTGAATGAAATCACTCTCAGCAGGTTGAATTCCTGCCTGTTCAGGTGCCATTCGATAAAAGCCATGGGTTTCATCTCAATAAATCATTGCTAGTGTTGTTCCAACATCAGTTTGTGTGCTGAAAGCTTCTGGAAAACTAATTAATAATTCAGGAGGTGCTGATTTCAATGTCTTGGCAGTGTTCTGTCACTGAGTACCCCAAACCTGGCAGTGAAACCATTTAAATCCCAGTGAGCAGAGTTGTCAATACACCCACAGGATGTGTTGGCCAACACTTTCCATTAGAAGACCTGTAGTCACTTGTTTATATAAATTAGCCAAATCTGTAGCTATTTCTGCTGGAACTTTCCATGACACTGCCTGCCTGGGGCAAATTTTTTAAGGGAAGCTTCTTCTGAGATGTTTCAGGTGTTTGGAGAAAGAGATGAGGAGAAAAGTGCAGGGGAAGCTTTGCTCTGATGGAGCAGACACTCAGTCAGGAGTGTGGGGGATATTAATGGAAAAACTTGCCCAAAATTTGGGGCAAAAAGTGGGATTTTCTTTTGTTGTTCCAGTTGATGCTCAGCCTTGTGTGCTTGAGCCTTGTGAAGGCTGAGGCTGCAGTGAGGGTGGATGGGGAGGAGGGAAGAGCCCTTTTGGGAAGTGATTTATAGGGGTTTATGGCTGGTTTTTGTTGGAGTTCTCTGCTCCAGTGCTGTAACAATCCATGGGGAGAGCACCTTCCTGCTGCTTCTATAATCACAGAATCACAGGATAGCTCAAGGAAGGGATCCTAAGGATCCTGGAGTCCCAGCTCCCAAAGTGCAAGCACCTGGTCTAAAAACCTGGAAATCATCCCTGGTCTTTTCCTTGCAAATGAAGGTGGATTTTTCCATCCTTTGACATCCCTGCTGCTTTTTTTCTCCTGCCTGGTTTGCTGGATCTGTCTTGGTGACAGGTCCCCATGGTGCTTGCAGGTCCCCAAATTATCCATCCAGACTGGGATGCCAGCAAAACAAGCAGGGGCATTAAAAGCATCCTTGTTTGGTGGTTTTCACTTACATTTTTCACACTGCCAGGAAGTTTAGAATCAGGTTTGTAATTATTTGGAGTTTCCTAGCCATGATTTTGGCTGTCAGTGACATTGATGCTGCTAATTCCCACCATCCTTCCTGTTCCTTGAGAGCCCATTGTGAAAATTGAGGGTTCAGAAAGGTTTTTCCATTGGTTTGGTCTCGGACTTTTCCAGTCCAGATCATTTTTGTGTCATTCCTTGGCCATGAGGGTGTGGGGATGGTTTGGAGCAAGGAGCTGGAGCCAAGGTGGTGGCTCAGGGCAGCAGCAGGAGGTGGCACAAAAGGTTTTGTTTGTGACATTTCAACTCTGTCACCATCTTCAACACCCTCAGCAGAGCTCTGGGAGGGAGAGCTTGGGTGCACTGAATTACAGGCTCATGATTTAGGAAGGATTTTTTTCCAAAAATCCAGTGTGGTGTTGGACCTGCTGGTTCTGGTGGGCAGATTTGGGCCCAGGTGATGCTGGGTGAGCTCCTGGCCTGATGTGTGCACACAGGGGAATTCCTGGCATTAGGAGATGGTGGTTGATCCTCCCTTATTCTGAAAATCTGGATTTTATATAAAAATTCAGTGTCCCTGTGAGGTGAAGAGAGGCTGTTTCATTGGATGGTTTGGAATGGAAGGGACTTAAAAAGGGACTTAAAGCACTTCTCATTCCACCCCCTGCAAGGGCAGGGACACCTTCCAGAGACCAGGTTGTCCAAGCCCCATCCAAACTCTCCTGGAACACTTCCAGGGACGGGGCAGCCACAACCTCTCTGTTAAGTTCTCAGCTATTTTAAGCTATGAGATACTGAGCTGGATTTGGGTTTTTTTCTCTTCAAATTAATAATTTTAAAATGTTTGGGTGTTTTAATGTCTGCTTTGAGTCGGTACGAGCTGTGAAGCTTCAAAGGGCCTGGGAGAGTAACATTTGCTTTGGGATCAGTCTGGCACCACATTGCACCAACTCAGCACATTAATCCTGAACTTGTGTGGCCACCTCAGCAAGCTTTTCCATCTGGGAATGCCACATTTCCATGCCCAGCTGTCCTGGGGACGTCACTTCAGTTGCTTTGCTGCCACCAGCGCTGCTGCAAACGCTCCATTAGGGTGGTGCAACCTCACCTGTGCTGTTCTGCCCTCTTCCAAAAATGCCCATTTTTGGCTTCTGTCCTTCTCCTGCTCTCCGGGTGACTTTCTCTCGCCTTCTGACTTCCCTCCTTTCTTTCCCTCTCTATAGGCACCGATATTCTTTACATCGGCCCCGTCAAAGGTGAGCTCCACCTCAATAGGACTTTTGCCCTCTGCCTCTGGTCTCTTTGGCTGCACCCTTAGTTTATTTTCCTGCTCCTCTAAAACTTTTGACTTCCAAAATCTTTAAGCAACAGGTAATACCGGTAAGTCGGGGGCCACTCACGTCCCAGATGCCACAGAAACACAGGGGGCAGGAGCTTCCCGGTGTGGGAGACCTGAGTCTTTTCCCATCCTTTGGGCTGGAAGTTTTTCATCAGTTTTGCTCTTGGAGAAGAGCCAAGAGAGAGGAGAGGGGCAGGGAGAGCAAGCAGCGCAGCGTTTTCCCGTTGAGCAAAGATGAGAAGGGAAAGTTTTCCATGCGCCGGCTCCAGGTTTGCGCGGAGCCGGCGTGGCCGGGAGCAGGCAGGGCTTGGCCCGAGGCTAATTCCTGGCTTTTATTCCCCTCACTGGTAGGAAATATCTATTCAAGCCCAGGACTCTATAGCAAAACGATGACGCCGACCTACGACGCCCACGACGGCAGCCCCCTGTCCCCCACGTCCGCCTGGTTCGGCGACAGCGCCCTGTCCGAGGGCAACCCGGGAATCCTGGCCGTGAGCCAGCCCGTCACCTCCCCGGAGTCCTTAGCCAAAATGTACAAGCCCCAGACGCTGCTCGATAAGGCCAAAATCAACCAAGGGTGAGTGCAGGAGATGAGGATTTGGGGGTTTTTTTTGGATGATTTTTTGATGGTGTTCTCGAGAGCGTCATGGTGACTCCGCCGGAGCGTCCCGTGTGCGTTATCCCATGTGTGTTATGCCATGTGCGTTATCCTGTGTGCGTTATCCCGTGTTGGCAATCCACAGGTGGCTGGACTCATCCCGATCCCTCATGGAGCAGGAGGTGAAGGAGAACGAGGCTTTGCTACTCCGGTTCAAGTACTACAGCTTTTTTGACCTGAATCCCAAGGTACAGAGCTCCTTGTTCCACTCCCATTTTGAAATTTCCATCCTTTGGAGCGAAGGATGCCTGATCTCTAATGTGCTGTTGTGTTGGTAAATCTCCCAAAGACTGTGGAAGTCTGAAAATTGGTTGTGCAGGCATCAAACCCAGGATTTGTGCTCCATTACACCAGGGTTTTTAGGTGTTGCTAGAGGTGCTTCAAGAGCTCTTAAAGCCTTCTAAAGAATTCTTTAAGTTCTTCTTGTCAGTGACAGAGGATTTTCAGTCTCAGATCATTGTGTTGTGTTGAGATGAAAGATCACAGAATCCCAGAATAGTTTGGGTTGCAATGGGCCTTGAAACCATCTCATTCCACCCCCCTGCCATGGGCAGGGACAGCTTCCAGAGGATGGGGTGGTTTGTGTTGAGCTGGGCTCCTGGTTTTCCGAGCATTCCGTGTTTCTGTGCCGCAGTACGACGCGATCAGGATCAACCAGCTGTACGAGCAGTCCAAGTGGGCCATCCTGCTGGAGGAGATCGAGTGCACGGAGGAGGAGATGATGATGTTTGCAGCACTGCAGGTGAGACATGGCCCCAGACGCCCCTGGGTTGGGTTAGGCTTGGTTTTATTCTCAGACTTCTCTGCTCATTAATCTGATAAATGAGATTATGGAATCACAAAGTGGTTTGGGTTGGAAGAGACCACAAAGCTCATCCAGTTCCACTATCCCAGGGTGCTCCAACCTGGTCTTGGACACTTCCAATGATGGGACAGCCACAGCTTCTCTGAGCAACCTGTGCCAGGGTCTCACCACCCTCACAGACAAGAATTCCTATCCAGCATCCCATCTAAACCATCCCTTCTTCAGTTTAAACTCATATTTTAAGCCTCACCTTGTCTCTGATGGGAGCTTGGCCTTCTCATGCTGGTAGGAGTTGTAAGAAGTAATTTCCCATCTCCAGATCCCCACTTGAGTTTATGAGATAATTTAAATACTTGCCACTGATTATCCCTCATGAAAAAGAACTTGACCTGCTTTTACCAAACATGTTTATATCTATCTTAACTTCTAGCTTTGTCCTTCTTAACCCATCCCATACGAACACGGGGTTACTGAACTGTGCCTTTCTGGCTCTCTGCCCCCAAACCAGCTGGGGATAATCTGTGGCTTTCCCAGAACTATTTATTTATCTGGTTTATGAAATGCTCTGTGTGATTTGGCATAAATGCTCCACCTGCTATTGAGTTCATGAGAGGGATGGCAGGCCTTTGTTCCGTGTGGTCTGGCACACCTTGGAGCTGTAGGAAGCAGAAATATCCCCCTCAGGAGCAGGGCTGCCTGCTCCAAGGGCCCCTCCCAGGAAAAAAAGAGAGGAAAGCAGAAATATAATGGCTCAGTTTACATCCAAGTGCTCCAGAGTGGGTTGGGCACGGTTCTTCCTGTGAGATTTTATGGATGTTTTGGTTTTCTGGGGTGAAAACAGATGCAAAGACAAAGAATCCTACAACAATTTGGGTTGGAATGGGCTTTAAAGGTCATCTTGTTCCACCCCCTGCCTTGGGCAGGGACACTTCCACTATCTCAGGTTGTTCCAGCCCTGTCCAACTTGGCCTTGGACACTTCCAGGGGTGGGGGATCTTACAAATATCCATAAACAGCTGGTGGGAGGCAGGAAAGGGGGTGGACAGAGGTGCCCAGTGGCAGGAGCAGAGGCCATGGACACAGCCTGGAACATGAGAGAGTCCCTCTGCACATCAGGAAGCATCTTCATGCCAGGAGGGTGACTGAGCACTGGCACAGTTTGCCCAGAGAGGCTGTGGAGTGTCCATCCCTGGAGTTCCTCCAAAGCCAGGTGGGTTTGGTCCTGGACAGCAGCTCCAGGTGGCCCTGCTGGAGCAGGGAGTGGCACCAGGTGACCTCCAGAGGTCCCTTCCAACCTCAGCCTGGTGGAGAGAGCAGCTCTGCCCTGTGGGGTCCAGAGATCTTCAGGGATCAGTGTCTGGAGACTCCTTGGACTGGAACCATCCAGGATGGTCCTTCCTGACCCAGCAAACCTCCCCAGCATTTGCTGGCCTTTGCTCCTGGTGTCCCACTCTGCTTCCCAAGCATGGTGGCTGTGTCACCATGGTCCCGTGGGATCCTGGGGTCACAGGAGCACCCAGGGGTGACCCTGGCCTTGCCTTGCAGTACCACATCAACAAGCTGTCTATCATGTCCTCGGAAAACCACCTGAACCACAGTGACAAGGACGTGGACGAGGTGGACGCCGCGCTCTCGGACCTGGAGATCACCTTGGAAGGTGGCAAGACGTCAACAATCCTGGTAAGGGAGTTTTTCCAGGCATCCAACCTCATTTATTTCCTATTTTTCTTCTAATTCTGATGAGAGAGTTGCCCACACCCCAGCAATATTTTCTTTAAAACACAGGGATTTTAGATACCAAGGGATAGTTCTGGAATGAGGGAACCCTGGGCAGCATCTGAAAAAGTCTTGGAGGAACCAGGATTTTACTGACCCCCCCCTGCACCAAACCTCCCTCCTGATGAAATAATGGAAAACTAAATGGAAATTAAGTTGGTTTTTATCCTCACCACTGATTTTCCCAAATAACTGAGTTTTCCACATTGAGGTTCCTCTTCCACTGTTTCTAATTCACGTTTTACAGCGCCTAAAGCAGCTGCTGGATTTTCAGAACTAATTTAGGCTTATGAAACTCTATTTTTATTAGATTGGATTTTAGCCTAGGTCTGTATTTCAGAGCATTTGGGGTTTTTTCTTCTTGATATGTCGTTTTAACACTGGTTTTCCACCTTTAAAAATATAAAGCCTGAAAATTAAAGTGCATTGAAAGGACTCAGTCCTGTCAGCCTTGGACCAGCACAGCTTTTCCAGGCATTTTGCATATTTAAACCATCTCTTTCCAACCCTAAAATCTGAAATTTTCCACTTTTACACTTCATATAATTTTTTAAGTGTTTATGACGGGTCTTTTTGAAGCTACATCCATCCTTAGATGCTTTATTGGCATTAACAACAGCAGAGCTTTGCAGTATGAACCAGAAATAACAACAAATTTTTTATCACCAAGACATATTTTCTAATTCCTTTTGCAAAACCAGATTTGAAACACATCAGTGAGGAACAGTCCCTGCCAGACAGGAGTGAAGAGGACAATGATTCATCCAAAAAATCCCATCCCTTTCCGTAGGGCTTTGGAGCAGGAGCCATTTCCAGATGCATTCGAGTAATTGAATACGGATAATGGGCAATTACTGGATTGTTTGTTTAGATTCTGCATTTTTTTCCCCTGTGGTATCTGTAAACAGTTTCTCATTGCAGACTGAAAGTAAACTGTCCTGCTACTGGAAGCTCCTGGAGCAATCCTCCCTTTCTTTCCCTGTCCCTTGAAAATTTTTTTTACTTCCAGCTCCTGGGAATTGCAAATGCCACCCTGATGCAAAAAAGGGAATTTAAACTCAATATTTTCAAAATTTTGGGGGAGAAAAAAAAATGTTTCAAGGCTTAGAAATCCCAGTTAGTTCTCTGCAGAGCTGCCTCTTCCCTTTTGTTTGGAGCATCAGGAATAAGTGAAGGGAGGAGAAAATTTCCTGTGCAACGGTGACTCCAGGCTGGGAATTGGCTCCAGCAGCAGCAGGAATTCCTCACAGGAAGATCAAACCTTGTCCTCTGCTTTCAAAACAGCAGAGCTGGGCCCTGCATTTTTCCACTGCTGGGAATGGCTGGGGCTTTCTCAGAGCAGTTTCCCAGCCCCTAAGCCCTGATGGTGCTCCTGGTTCCCTCCCCTGCACCACATCCCTTCCCTGTGATCCCACTGCTCCCAGTGACTGGGATAATCTTTGGTTTCCAGGGTGACATCACTTCCATCCCTGAGCTCGCTGACTACATTAAAGTCTTCAAGTAAGTGCTGATGGGAAGAGCTGCTTGTGGAACTGGTAATGTCTGTGAATAATTAATGGTCCTGCTTCTTAATTTCCTTTTATTTTTATCTCCTTGCCTTATGATATTCAAAATATTCAATACTTAAGTTAATTGGTTCTTAAATACAAAATTCAAGGTGTTTTCCTGCTCTGGTGCATCCTATAGCCAGCAGTGTGTGCTTGGGTGTTTCTTTAATGCCCAGGGAAGAACAAACTATCCTAAAATGAGGAGTGAAACCTAAAAACCTCCCTCAAAGACTCCTCCTGGTCTGCAGGAGGCTGGAGGAATTCCATCCAGCCAGGATTCCAGTCTCTCCATGCCAAAAGGAGCAGGTTAAGCTGACTCTGCCCCTCTCCCAGCTTGCTCAGGATTTAGAGGGGTTTTTTTTTTAGCTTGCTTTGACTTGGTTGGTGGTTCATGGAAACTGGGAGCAGCAGCGTCTGCACTTGGAGGAGCATTTTTGGCAGCCACCACCATCTTTTGCAATTTATTGCCTGCTGCAGTGAAAGTTCTGGAAGCTGGAAACACTGATGGGATTTCACAGCAGAGCTGCAGGATAGTGCTGGTGGGGGGAAAAAGCTGCAGACAGTGAAGTAGCTCTGGAACAAACCTTTATTTTATGAATTGTTTGGTTCTGGAGCCAGAACCTGGCACTCTCTGCTCTGAAAACCCCTTCTCCCTCTCCAGAGGTGAATTAATGAGGTCTCTGCCTCTGTCTGGGCTTGTGGTCTGCCTTAATTGGGGTGAAGTTTCAAGGCTGTGCCCAGCCCCTCAGTGGGTGTTTTTCCCTCCCTTGAACAAACAAACAAACAAAAAACTTGTTCTTTCCCTTGATCTGCTGATTTGCCAATCAAATTAGGCACCACTCCGGGAGCTAATTGCCTGCAAATTGGAGCACCAGGGGATGGAGCAGCCAGAAGCTGCTGGTTCCTCACTCAGTGCAAGCCCTGAACCCTGGGGTTGGGGTTTGAGGCTGTCAGATTGAACACAGAATTCTGTTTGCTCCTAAAAATGGGGCTCAGGTGGTGTTTTAGTGCCAGAAATGCAGTGTGAGTGGTGCAATGTTTGGAGCTGTCCCAGCTCTGGATGTGCCTCTTGTCACACTTCAGCTGGGGAGGAGAACTGGGGGAGCAGTGCATGTCCCTTGTATTCCATATATTTGACTCCATATATTTATCTTTAAATGTGTCCCAGCATGTGCCTGGTGTGGCTGTGGAGATTTGGAATGGTTCTCTCTCCCCTGCCAGCCAGGTCACTGCCCTTGCCAGCTAAAATCATAGAATTCCAGAGTGTTTGGGGTTGGGATGGACTTTAAAGATCATCCTGTTCCAACCCTCTGCCATGGCAGGGACACTTTCCACTGTCCCAGGCTGCTCCAAGCCCTGTCCAGCCTGGCCTTGGACACTTCTAGGGATCCAGGGGCAGCCACAGCTGCTCTGGGAACCCTGTGCCAGGGTCTGCCCACCCTCACAGGGGAAGATTTCTCCTTAATATCCCCTCTTAAATACTCTCAGCAGCTGTACATGAGATGAAAACACGAGAAATGCATGAGAGGCTGCAGATCCAGCCTTAGAATAAAGTTTAGAAATCAGGGAAGGTTAAAATATTCTGATACTTGGGGCTCTGTAAAGGCTCTGGTCTTGTGCTGAGATGAGTTCAGGGTGCTTCACATTGCAGGGCCACCAGTTCTCCTGCAGAATCAAGCAAAATCCATGCTTTGTGTAGAAAAGAAGGGAACCTTTTGTGCTGTGGAGTGTTTAAAAAGAAAACAAGAAGTGCACTCAGGCGTGTGCGTGACTGACACGTCCTTGGAAGTGCTGCTTCCCCCAGAGCCTGAGCAGAGTGGTTCCAGTTTCATGTGGTGTCTGGAGAGGCAGAGTTTGCAGTGCTTCATGGACTCCTCTGTTTTTGTAGCACAGCCCTCCAGCTCCCCCCACCCTGCCCCAGATTATCTCCCTGGGATTGAAGAGTCCAAACTTGGAATTGGAGCTCAACTCCTTGAGCCAGCAGTGCAGGAATGGCCGAGCCCCCAGGCAGGAGTGGGAATAACCCAGGCTGCTGACAGCAGCTTGCCAGGGCTGAAATTCTGAGCAAACACTGAGGTTTCCAGCTTGTTTTAGGAGCTCAGGCCAAGTGAGATGTCCCCCCACGTGTCCTGCAGGCCCAAGAAGCTGACGTTGAAAGGCTACAAGCCCTACTGGTGCACCTTCAAAGATACCTCCATCTCCTGCTACAAAAGCAAAGAGGAATCCAACGGGACTCCTGCTCACCAGATGAACCTGAGAGGTAAGAGAAGCACAAGGTTGGGCTGAGAGAAGCTGCTTTTTATTCCAGGAATAGGCTGCTCCTCCTGCGTCTTGTTTTCCCACTGCTTTATCGCCTCGGAATTCCATCCCAGGGTTGGGTAAAGGTGTGTGAAGGAATGACTAGGCTGGGTTTGATATTGTGGCACAGACTTGGAGTTCTGAGTGTGATTATGTGTGATCCCACAGGGAAGCACCACCAGGCCCCCAGTACTTTAGGAAGAGAGCTTGGAGAACCATGGAATGGTTTGGGTTGGAGGGGACCTTCCAAACCTTCTTCCAACTTTCCACCTGCCCTTCTCCTTTTTGTCAGCTCTCCAGATGATTTCACTGACTCCCACAGCAGAAACTGGAAAGAACAGACCATTTTCTTCCTCTGCTGCCTTTATTTCTTCTCCTCTCCCTGCTGCTGGCTGGGAGCAGCTCACTCCAGAGCTGAAATTCCTGCGGTGGCTGCCTGTCCTTGTGTCAAGTGAAACATTCCTGCTCCAGCAGCCACGGAGCTGCAGTGAGCTCGTGTGTTCTCCCCGCGGATGCAGGAGCAGGGGGGATGCCAGGTGACCTCAGGCTGCTGTGGGAGCAAGGCCTGGCCCCCAGGACCTTTCTGGGAGCTTTTGACAGATCTGCTGTGAGGGCACTTTCAGAAATCTGCGAGGCGGCGTTGGCGCGGCGCCCGTGGCGGGGTCGGTTCATCACCCCTGTGTTTACACAGCCCCTTGGAATCCTCTCCAGGCACCAGGAGCAGGATGCTCACAGCCAAATCATGGAATCCCTCAATGGTTTGGGTTGGAAGGGGCTTTAAAGCCCATCCAGTTCCACCTCGCTCCCACAGGCAGGGACACCTTACACTAAACCGGGATGGTCCAAGCCCCACCTGGCCTGAAACACTTCATGGCATCCCATCATTCATCAGCAACATAGAGGGGATTCAGGGTGAGAGTCAACACCTGTCCAGTCACCTTTTCCTGTCCTTTCCTGAAGATTCTGGGGTGTTTGCCAGCCCAGCTGGGATCCACTCTCCATCCTTCTGAAGAATAACAGGATTTTGCACCATCAGAGGCACTGAAGGTGCTTTGTTGGTTGATCACAGGATCCTGGGAGATCCAAATGCTCCAGACTCTCCTCCAGCACTGCTTTCCAAAGGGCAGGAAGGTTTTGCCCTGCTCTGGCACAGAGCACTGCACTCCCTGTCCCCTCCCAATCCACTGCACCCACTCCCTGCATCTTCAGATCTTGCGTGTTGGTTGTACCACCCAATCCCATGAAGAAGAAGGTGAAGAAGGACTAGGATCCAGATAAAATCCCACTTTTTTACACCAACTGGAGTGATCCAGCGTACAGCTGGGATGGTGTGGGCAGGGAAAGGGCAGAAACAAGGGATTTGGGGAGGTTGGGAATGGGAACAGCCCTGGGGATACACCCAAATCCTGAGCAGGCTGCTACAGCTCCTGCCCAACACCCAGCCATGTGTTAGGTAATAAATACACACAAAACAAGCTGCTCCAAAAGCATTTCATGCCCTGACTGTCACCTTTTACCTCTTGGCCTGAACCTCTCTTGCAAGACAGGCTCAAGTTGAAACCTGTAAGGCAATGTTTACCAGCTGGGTGCTTAATTCCTGCACCAAAGGATAAAATACAAGTATTAAATATGTATTTAATGCAATGAAAGTATTTAAACGGAACATAAAGCTACCAAATACCTAAAGAGCTAATACTATAGAAAAAATTTTACAGGAAAATCTTCATTTGAGATTCTAGCAGCACACATTAATGCAGTGAAAGGATTCTGAGAGGCTCTGCCCAGGCTTGCAGAGCAATGGAAATGTACCAAAATAGCTATTCCAAAGTAATTATCCTAATGATAATCCACAATTAAAATGCTTTCTAATGGGACTTGCAATAAAAATGTAATTGGTGATTAGGCCAAGATGCTGGTGCTTGTGCACACAGCAATTTTTGGGCTGTGAAGAGCAGCACAGACAAATGTGATTTTGGAATCCAAACAGGAGATTCAGACAGAGGCAGAGCCCAACTTCAGCTGAGAGCAGCCCAGAAGTGACACAACACTGCAGCTGCTCTGGAAAAGCACAGCAGAGTCACTGCCCTCATTCCCCAAGCACAGGAGATGATGAAATTTAGTCCAGCCTAAAGGTTTGAGCCCTGCCTAAGGCAGGGAAAGGTGTGACCTTCACCTGGGTCAGGTGAAACAACAGGAGATTGGAAAAGGAGGTTGGGGGACATGGATAGGAACATTCCCAGAGGGGCAGAGGAGGCCACCAAGATGATCCCAAGAGGGATGGAGCAGCTCTCCTGTGAGGAAAGGCTGGGAGAGCTGGGATTGCTCAGCCTGGAGAAGAGAAGGCTCTGGGGTGACATAAATGTGACATTGAAAAACCTTCAGGAGAGCTGGAGAGGGACTGGGGACAAGGGATAGGAGCCAGGGAATGGCTCCCAGTGCCAGAGGGCAGGGATGGATGGGAGATTGGGAATTCCTGGCTGGGCTGGAATTGCCAGAGCAGCTGTGGCTGCCCCTGGATCCCTGGCAGTGCCCAAGGCCA
>JAWWMS010000279.1:59503654-59516573 GCA_035048045.1 Chlorospingus semifuscus
ATATATATATATATATATATATATATATATAAAAAACCAGCAGTACTTGGACACAGTTGATTAATACTGAGAATCCCAGACTGCTGGGTACCTCTGTTTTAGATATACTTAATTATATCTATCTCTATAGCTCTCTTTATAGATATTTATATAAATATATATAAAACCAGCAGTATTTGGATACATGGTTGATTAATACTGGAGAATCCCAGACTGCTTTGTGCTGGAAGAGAGCTCAAAGCCCATCTCATTCCAGCCCTTGCCATGGACAGGGCCACTTCCACTGTCCCAGTTTGCTCCAAGCCTTGTCCAGCATTGCCTGGAGCACTTTTATTTTTGGCAGAACCAGCCCTAACAGCACTGCCAGCTTCTCCAGAGGTTGAATTTTACCTCTTCCCTGTGAATTTAATTTTTTTCCCACCCTGAGGAAGAGATTTCCATCTCCTTCACTCTGCTTCCCCTAAGCTGGAAAAGGCAATTTCAGCACCTCAATCAAGAGCTGTGGATTCCCAAAGATTTGAGTGTTGCAGTTTTGTGTTTGAACCTGGGAAATAAAAAAAATTCACCCTCCACTTCTCCTTCCAGTCCACAGTGAGGGACCCTGCTTCAATTCCTGCCTTTAGTTCAACCCCCAAAATCAAATGTTGAAACAAAACCCTCCTGGCAGTGAAACTACAGCAGACAGACAGGGGAAGCTTTAAATAGATGGCTTAGTAATAGATCTGAGGAAAATGAAATCTCAGAATCCCCTGGGATCTGACAGGCAGACAGAGCAGAATGACTGTAAAAGGCACCAGGAGGGGGCAATGCCAGGAAAAATCCCGGATTGATGAGAAACCCTTAGCCATGGAGCTTGTCAGGAGAAGGGAGTGTTCCCAGCACCCCAGAGAGAACAGACATGGGCCAGGCTGGGCATGAATCAGTGCCTTCCATCTGTGCTCCATCCCTGCCCTTCCCCAGGGACTGCAATTGAGAGGATTTGATGCCTCCCAGCCCAGCTCCAGGCTGGCAGTGCCTGGGGAGCTCCAAAGGCCAGGAATGCATTTCCCAACAGCCCCAGAGCATTCCTGTATGGAGGGACAAGTGCAGAGCAGGAACAAACCCTCTGCACCTGCAAACCAGCACTGGGCACTGGCACAGGAGATAAATCACTTCCTTCTTTCCAGCTGAAAAGCTCCTACCTAAAGCATCACACTATTTATTGCAGATTTTTTCCCCCTGAAGGAATTACTGTGCTCCATCACTGGTATCAGCAGGACCAGGAATGTGCTGCTGGATGCTCTGATCCCCAAATCCTGAGCCCATTTTTTCCCTGTTAAGTCTGATCCTGCTTCCCAAACACACACGTTTTTCTAACAGCCTTGCTGGGTCCCCACAGTGCTCCCAAATCATTCCAGCCCTGCTTTTAGGCAACAAACATTGGGAAATAAAGCAGATGCAGAAGCAGGACTGTGCTTGCACAACCTCTGTGCTGCTGAGGCAGGAGAGTCACAGCTGCACAATCCCCAATTTGAAACTTTACAGCACCAAGAAATGTTTCCTTAGCTCAGGCCAAGGTTTTACCAGAGCTGAGGTGAATCCTTTCAGTCTTGATCCCATTATGAGCACTGCCCTGGGCCTCAGTTTTTAAAGACAAATCCAATTTTTATCTCAAATGACGCCCCTACTCCTTGAAAACCATTTGAGGATATTCTAGATAGTCCCAACTTGAATTAACCTCTATGTTTATGTTCCTAAAGCACATTTCTGCCATAATACATACTGAGAACAAGGTGGATTTTAGCAAACTTTTTCTTTACTAAAGTCTCTTGTTATAAATTACACAAATAACTTTATAAACAAATCCCCCCCAGCTTGCATTTTGTTTAAAGTAATAACTTTATATCATACAAATAAAGAAATTTCAAGTATGAAAAGTGCATTATTGCAATAATACCTCTTTGCAAGTCCAAAAATCTTGGTTTAGAATAAAACTGTAAAGTGTAAAAAAGGAGTAAAACAATCAGTGCCATCTATTCATTCAAGAAGTCCAACATCTTAAAAATGATGCTTAGTGTGTTGCAGAGGCAGATTTACATCTGAAAGCAACATGTAATTGAAAAGAAGCTATGTGTGTTCATTGTTTTGCATTAATTCTTGTTCTGGTTTTTGTGTGGGGTTTTTTTCTCCCTAGTTTTCTTCACCTTTCTTGGCAGGAATTCTCACTACAACCAGTTCTTGTCCTCAGCCATTCTGTGCTGCTGCCACCTGCATGGTGCCAAGATCTTCATCCTCCTCGTGCATCCTCTTCAAACTTCCTGCAGGAGGAAAGAGGGAACTTCAGCCAGGGCAAACCAGGACATTCAAACACTTCACAATCAAGTTTAAACTCAGCTTGCACATTAAAATCCCAAGAGTTTGGGATTGTGCTGCTAAAGGTTTGGGAAATCCCCTCACACCCCCAGGAGAAGCTTCTCACCTGTGCTGCCAGGTGGGACTGAGAGGGATCTCTCCAGCTGCAGAGGTGACATCATCTGGATGGTTAATTTTGCTAGATAGATGGCTTCATATTCCTGCAAAGGTCCAAAAATGTGGATTGGAATTACTCTGGCATAAAGCTTTGTAGGGATGAGCAGGGCAAATTCAGGGAGCATCTCATATTCAGGCACAGATTTGAGAAGAGGAGAATTCTCTGTTGCTTTGCCATGAATGACAAAAACCATCAGGAAGTCAGAGGAAAGGTTCAAGAATGACTAAAGAAATGGCTTTAAGGAACAAACCACATTTCCTTTGCAGCTCCTTCAGCACCAGCCAAGACATTTCAGAGCCTCTCAATCACTGCACAAATCAGGATTTTTATTTCTCCTCCATTCCTGGATTTGCTTTGTCCAAAGCTTAACTCTAAGGAACTGAGGTGCCCACTCATCTTCCTCCCAAGCTTTCCTCCAGCTCCTGACATTTCTTTGAAGCATATTTGTGGAAATATCTATTTGGCAGGAAGATGATTCATTAAATGACTTTTCAGTTTTGATCAAGAATTTAAAAAAAGTCACCTGAAGTTGATGGACAAATCCAGCATTAGGATTAATACAGAATCTTCTTTCTTGGACATAAGTAAATGCATCCCTTAAAAAGAGAAAAAACCACTTCAGTGAAAAAAATATATAAAAGTCTCTGTGGTTTGAACCTTCCTTCAGATTATCAATTTTTCAGCACTACAGAACCTCTAAACTCTCCCCAGAACTGGTTTTACAACTGAAATTGCTCAGCCAAAGCAGGAAGCAGCACCTGTACAATTCTGTGTGCCCACCCCAGTGCTCAGCTCACTTTCCTGTTCAGCACAGGCTCAGAACAGCCCCTGGGGCTCTCCCAAGGTTTTATCCATGGATGGAGGCTGCTGCCCTCATTCCCTGAGCAGCAGGTGCCTGATTCTTTAAAAAAAGGGTGTAAAACACAACTGCAGTGAAGGAAAATGGAATAATCAGCTCCTGGTAAAGCCTTGGGTAAGGCACTGAGACTGAGTGAAAGCACAACAGTTTCTGCTCCCTCCAAAATCATTATTCACTCATACCAGCTGAATTAAAACCTGAATGACTTTTCTTACCTGTACTTCACCCCAAATGTTTCCATTATGTATGCAATAACTAAGGCAGCACTGGAAAAAAATAAATATAAAAGTTAGAAAAATATCTTTCAATTGTTTAAAAATATTAATATCAGGATGGATCATTTCCTACCTTCTAGAAATCCCTGCATTCCCATGGACAAGAACTTTTCCTGAGAAGGAAAAAAAAAAACCCCAAATTAACCATATTTGTATAAACAGAATAAAATTCTTTGAAATGTTTTCCCTTGTTATGGAGAAGCAGGCAGCAGCAAGGCACACCCAAATAAAACAGGTGTTGTCTTCCTTCACCCTGAATTTCTAACTGCAAATAAAAATAAAACAGGTGTTGTCCTCCTTCACCCTGAATTTCCAACTGCACTCTGGGACCCAGAACTGGGATTGCTGCTCCTGGGAGGATTCTGGGGGACACAATGGCCACAATGCAGATTTCAGGTCCTACACTTGAGAGGGGACAAGAAAACCTCATGCACAGAACTCAGCTGAGTTTTATGTGAAAAAAACCCAAACCCCAGAGGTTGATTTGCCAGTTAGAGGCAAATGAAAGAACACTTTGCTATAAATTTGTCTAACAGAGTTCAAATCAAGCATAATAAACCCCCCAAAATTAAGAAAAGCTCTTATTTAAGAGCCTCTAATCCACACCCCTAAGTTAATTTTATGAGGGGAAAGTTAATATAATTTTACCTCCACTTTGTAAACTTCCATCAATAAATTCTTTAGTCTGAAAAGAAAAAAAAATACAAGACTCAAACTTTCAGATGATTTTTAGTGCAAGTAGTAGTAACATCTAAATTTGGTATAATTTTTATATTAGCAACAATGCACCTTTATGCAGACTTAAACCCCACTTCAACTGGATATTTGTATTTCTTTTGTACTTTAAATTATTCCTAAAATTATCAGTGCAAAAACAATGAAGGCACCTTGGGGTTTTTTGGTGGAAGAAGGAACAAAATCCTGTTGCTCAGTTGCAAACTGAACCAAAATAAACATACAAACCCACAGCTCAAAACCAGGAGTTTGTTCTAATAATGGGCATTGTTTAATTCACAAGTTACTTTTTAATTCCTCTGCAGCAAATATGTTTTAAGACACTGTAAAACTTAGCTATTATTTTGAATTTGATACAAGAAATGTAAATATTCTTGGGCTCAAATAAAAGTTTTCCCCAGGTCAAGGGCTCCAGAATTCTCCCATGACCAAATCTCTCTGTTTTGAGGCCTGCCTTGTTTAATTTTTATTTCTTTTGGTATCACAACAAGAAGCAGCTCTTACAGCTCCACCTACTTCCACTCTTGTAAAAAGGAGTTAATTACACGTATTACAGTGTCAATAATAATGTCAGGAGCTGGCAGCACTTCCAGGTGCCTGAGGCTGAGTATCCCAGATGTCAAACTGGTATTTGTTAGTTCAGAAAACTCCTGGGGATTTCCCTTCCCAACCCATGTACTCACCATGGGGAAAAATCGGATTATATTCTCCACTGGATTATCTGCAATATCCAAGACTAAATACCTGCAATGAAAATTTCCTGTGAGTTCACAACACCACAGAGCTGCTGCAACCCCTCCCCTGCAGGAGGGAATCAGCACAACCTTTAATTCCTGCTCTGAACGCCACAAATTCAATCCAGAACAGATTTCCCCTCTCAGAAATCACTGAAAACTGAAACAGTTACTGCAAACTATGCATAAATCTGATCTGCAGACTCCTTCAGGATGAATAAAATTCATGGTTTGGATTGCAAGTCTTTCTGCATCTCAGCACATTTTTCAAATAATTCTGACAAAGTGAAAATATTTGGAAAGAACACACATACACACAAAGGAATCTTGGTCATTTCTCACCTAAATAACTGCTGGAAGTTTGGTTTAATAAAATTTGCTTCAATGTTCTGCCGTATGCATATTACATGGGTTATTCCATGTTTCTGGAGTATAGGTAGCTGTGGAGAAAGAAAAAAATATTTTAATTACAGATACATCTATTAGACAGTAATAGATAAAGAAATAATAATAATAATTATTGTTTTATTAATAATATAAAGAAAAGATGAAATAGATATACTAGTAATATTTATTACTATATTATACTAGATTACACATATTATCATACAATTTATATGTGTAATATGGCAGTGTAATATGGCAGTGTAATATGGCAGTGTAATATGGCAGTGTAATATGGCAGTGTAATATGGCAGTGTAAAAGTATATATAATAAATACATAAATATTTACATATTCTATATATAAACAGAAATTGTAATAAAAATAAAAGCCGTACCTAGACACAAAACAGGAAAACAGAAAAATATCAAGGAAAATTTGAGCTGGTTTTCTAGAATTCAGAGTGTAAAACTGTTGTTTTTCCAAAAGATAAAGTGACAAAACAGGAAGGCATTCAATGAAGTTGTTTGTCTCTCCCCACCTTTCCCTTCGCCTGAAATTTCAAGTCCCTACACGAGAGAGGAATTTGCAGCCAGCATTGGGTTCTTGCTGGAACCAGACCATGCAAATAAGATAATTTAAACCATGAGGCAAATTTGCAGAGCCAAGCTGTGCCTGAGCAGTGCTTGACTTCATTGGAATTTAATTTTCCTTGTTTTAATGTCTGTGTGTGAGTTCCCAGTTGTGACAGATCTTGCAACACTTCAGCAAAGGAAATAAGAATTGGTGAAGTGTCTCCAATAGCTTAAATTCTCTAAGAAAAATTATATTTAAGACTCAATTTTAATACAAATAGCTCAGACCATCCCATAAATGCAGCACATATTCCTTCCACTTTGGCATTTTTCATTCCAGTTCAGAACTGCAACCAAATTTACACCTCTATAGATACACAGAGCAGATCTCCACAGTAACAAATCAAATCACCACAGCAAAGCTTCCCTGGGAGAGAATATTCTGAAAATCATACCTTGCTTTTCATAGCTGAAGAATATGGGCCTAAAAATAACCCAGGTAAGATTTCCTAGGAGAAGAACAGACATTTAACACCAACTCCAGATGATTTGAAATGACACGTTTCACTCACTCAGAACATGGACACAAATCATTTACATATTCCTGAAATGTGTAATCAATGTCATTTATAGCAGGACAAGGAAAAAAATGGTTTGGCAGGATAAGAGAAACATGATCTTGGTGCTGGGGATCTTGTTCTGGAGCAGGAACAAAGTCCTTGATTTGGACGAAGCTCAGGTTGATTCCAGCATCTCACCCAGCCCCAGATAAAGGGAAGGGAAATCTTAACTTGGTTCATTATCCTGTCTTCTAATTAATTCCAAATTGTTCTGACGAGAAGAGATCCACACGTGGAAATCACTCAAGCTTTGGCCTAGCAGGGAAAAGATCAGTTTTGAACCATTTATCTCCCCACCAATGAAGATATGCAGGTGTGCAGATCTTATCTTGTGCAAAGATTTTTGATTGACACCATGGCAGGAAAATTTTAATTGTCCATCTCACTGGAGAACGCTTCCAAGCCCAAGGTAGAAGGCAAAGCTTTAGCAATCATCTAAAGACATTCAGAAAGACCAAAATTTAATATTTGGGGGATTTCTGCTTTAGTACCTGCACCACAGAGATGCAAACACACCTGTATTCCAAGCTGGCAAATCCTCACTTTAATTAACTAATTAATTCTGTCTCCCATGTTGCTGCCTCACACTTTACAGGTAAAGATTGATTTTGATACCAGCTCTTTTTTCCCCTCATTAAATGCTCCATGGGTTTTGCCTCAAACAGTAAATAAAAGTGTCCTACCTGCATCTCTCTCCTCATGGGATAGGTCCAATCCTTAAAAAAAAATTAAAATAATTATTTATACAACAGAGAAAAGCAGAGATGTGCACATGCATTTTACAGAAAATAATCACAAGCTCTGTACAAGCTCCCTGCTACCTTTCCAAGTGCAAGGAACACTATTTGGAAAGTTCATGTGAAGAAACTTCAAGTATTCTACAAAAAATCCTTAAGGCTGGAAAAGATCCTTATCAGCTTATCCACACCTCAGCTTTCTGCTGAGAAACTTCTCTCTGAAGTGAGGAGGGGAAAAAAGAAAAAGGAAAAAAGCTTTGGAACATTCTGTACTGGTAAGAGAAGCAAAGGAATTCCTTTGGCTGGTGCATTCCTGCAGCCACTGAAATAACAGGAGATAACAAGCAGAGCAGGTGACTCCCTTAAAATCCACACTGCCTCACCTAATCCACTCTGAATATTCAGGATTCAGCTCAAACAATTCCAGAAATTTGTGCTCTCCATGACCACAGCAAGCCCTTAGTAAAATGGTTTACTACTCCACCCCAGAGTAAAGTGTGAGGAGTTTTATTTACTCCTCACTCAGTAAATAAAACACTCCTGCCCATGATCCTGCTGGTCATTTACAGCCCAGAGCTGGGAACGGGGCTCAGCTCCCATTCCCCATCCCCAGCTGACCAGAGCAAACACCAGGATCAACATTTCCATCCTCTGCAGCTCTAAAGCTGAACAGAAACTGCTCAGGCAGAGAGCAGCAGGAGTTTTATTTACTCCTCACTCAGTAAATAAAACACTCTGCCCATGATCCTGCTGGTCATTTACCCCTTCCCCAGACCCCCAGCTGAATGGGAATGGGGGATTCAGCTGGGAATGGGGCTCAGCTCCCATTCCCCATCCCCAGGGGACCAGAGCAAACACCAGGATCACCATTTCCATCCTCTGCAGCTCTAAAGCTGAACAGAAACTGCTCAGGCAGAGACTATTCCTGTCTTTCCTTGCCTACAACTCCCACTGGCCTCTATTAAGAGTCTCTTACTCATTCCTTGACCCTCACACATGAAGGAGTTGGAGCTGAGATCCCAGCTACCATCTGGAGGTAAAAAAATAAAAGGAATAGTCAAATATATCCAATAGACTGCATCCATTTATTTACATAACTCTGTTGTTTGATTCACAGCTCAGAAAACACTTCCCCTATGTGCTGATGTCCTCAGAAGGATGGGGAAGTTAAACATCAAATATTCCAGCTGGGAAGGGAGGTCTGGATTCCAGCAGGGAGGATCCCTTAATTGCAGCACTGTTCACCTGAGCACCTAATTCACATTAAATTTAAATTCACATTAAACCTCTTTTTACCAACACAATAAAAATCCTGTGCTTCCCTCAGACAGCGCACAGGGAGGATTTTCCAGCTCTTGGTCGTGGAATTAAGAAGGATTTTAGTATCAGGAAAGTTATTCTGGAAAAGCAAGCAAACAAACATTAAGCCACTCCAGAAAATGCTTTGGATAGCACCTAAAGTGGCAGCACAAGCAGGGAAATAAAATGCACTGAAATGGGCTTTGCTGAAGACACACAAGTAGCTAAATGACTTCTGCATGTTCCAGCTGGAATAACAAACTGCTGGAAGCAGAAAGGAGAAATGCTGTGACAAAAGGATGATATTTACAGAACTGTGTCCTTTGAAGGGGACCTGAGAGGGTTCAGCACAGCCCTGCTGGCTTGCTCTGTACACAAAAGCATCACTCACCCCAAAAAGCCAGAAAATCCCAGGTTTGTCCAAGTCTAAAACCAAGCCTAAGAGCAATAAACTCTGAAAAGCTTAAGCTGCACTCCAGGAATATACAAACACTTTATTACTCTGCTTGTAGAATTTAGAAATCTTAATCTGGAGCACAATGAAAACACAAATTCATCACTATTGTGGCTTAACAACACATTGGAAATGTTCCTTTAAAAGCATCAGAGGCAGGAAATTTTTAGCCCCAACAGCTGTAAACTGTGCAAAATAAATAGGTGAGAATTGAGCAATGCAACAGTTTCCAATGGGATTCAGTCTGCAAAATAACTCTGAAAGAGTGTTTAAGGAAAACATTTTATCTGAGACAAGTACACAAACTACTGAAAGAATGATTTTGGTGACAGCTGACAGCCCTTGGAGGCTCTCAAAACCAACAATGCCAGATCATTCAAATGTTATGCAAAGTTATGTAAAAATCCCAATCTATTAATGGAGACTGAAGCCAAGCACAGGTTCCATTTTAAGGAATTCATTCAGCAGCCACGTTTTCCACACTGTCTGCAGCACCAAGCAGACAAAAAACAACTGCAAGTTTCTCTTTTGATCAGATCAAATGCAACAATTTTGCTAAGAAAACAAAGGATGATGCCAGAGGTGGAGGGAAGAACGGGGATTTGGGAAATTCTCCAGAACAAGTGACAACTCACTGGAAACCTCACTCATCAATACCTGCAAGACACCAAAGAGATGGAGTGGAAAAAAATAATCCCTAGAATTGCAAAGTTTTAAAAATGATCTCCAGGAGAAGGGGGAATGAAGCACATTCCAAACCCTTCCTTCCCCATCCAATCTGCAGCTGAAACAAATAGAAGTTATGAATTAATAGGTAAGACTTGAAATTAATATGAATTAATAGGTAAGACTTGTCCACACTACAAAGAGCTTTTGGTATCCAATATCTGTTAGCTGTGCCAAAAATTTGGGTTATTTTGCCCATATTTTGCCACAACCTGCTCTTCCTTAGAACAGTTTAATGGCAAAAAAAGTGATGTGGAATTTTTTTGTAACAGTGCCCTTAATCTAAAAAATTTATCTTATGATTTTCAAATGAGTTTAGCAGCCCTGGCATTGAGAGTGTGTAGCAAAGCAAAGAGGGTTTTAACCACACCAGCCAACCTGCATGTGCCTGTGCAGAAGGAATGAGTGCCGTGGATGCACGTGACACAGCTGAGCTGGCCCCAGCTGAAGCCTGCAGACACATCTGATTTTCACACATAAAAGGCACAGCCCCAGTCTTTGTCAGAGCTCAGCTCTGGCTGAAATCGAGCCCAGTTTGGATGGTTCAGCTCCTGCTGCTCTGTAATTAGCAGAGCCTGCAAAGCACAGGCTGGTCCAGGTGAGGGGAGAAGCTCTCAGAGATGCTGCAAAAACCACCAGGAGGAGAAATCCTACCAGGAGTTAGAGGAGATGAAGTCTCTTCTCGATTTTCACTGCTGCTATTCACCCCTGCACTGACTTCTCCTGCTTCCCAGACCCCAAATCCTTTGGAAAAGCTGCACACAGCTCCCAGCAAATCGTCTCTGCCCACTCCAGGTGTCCAAACATTTCCCAACTCCCAGACAGATTTTGTTGTTGATTTATGGCATCACTTCCCTCTGCACACAGATTTCTCTGCCCATCACACTCCACCCCAGCAGGACTGCTGCATGATGGATTGTGCACCTCAGAGCCCAGGGCTGTGAGAATCCTCCTGCCTGAAGCTGTTTCCCTGTAACACTCCAAGCCTCTCCTCCAAAGCTGCTACAAGGTTCTCCCCAAAGTTGTGAAGCTGGAGCAGCAGAAACTGTTACAGCAGCACAGCCAGGGGCTCTGACTGCCCCAGCTCCTCATCTGCTCTGGCCAAGGGAGCTCCTGGCTCTGCCTTGAACACTGCACAGGAAATTCAAATTACAGCCTGACGTGTTATATCAGAATTCAGATTAGAGTCTGACTGTGCTATATCAGAATTCAAATTACAGCCTGTGTTATATCAGAACCCAAGTTACAGCCTGACCGTGTTATATCAGAATTCAAATTCAGCCTGTGTTATATCAGAATTCAAACTGACTGTGTTATATCAGAATTCAAACTGACTGTGTTATATCAGAATTCAAATTACAGCCTGTGTTATATCAGAATTCAAACTGACTGTGTTATATCAGAATTGAGATTACAGCCTGTGTTATATCAGAATTCAAACTGACTGTGCTATATCAGAATTCAGATTACAGCCTGTGTTATATCAGAATTCAAGTTACAACCTGTGTTATATCAGAATTCAAATTGCAGCCTGTTATATCAGAATTCAAGTTACAGACCGACTGTGTTATATCAGAATTCAGATTACAGCCTGATGTGTTATATCAGAATTCAAGTTACAGCCTGACTGTGTTATATCAGAAATCAGATTGCAGCCTGTGTTATATCAGAATTCAAGTTACAATCTGTGTTATATCAGAATTCAGATGACAGCCTGACTGTGCTACACCAGAATTCAGATGACAGCCTGATGTGTTATACCACAATTCAAGTTACAGACCGACCGTGCTATATCAGAATTCAGATTACAGCCTGTGTTATACCACAATTCAGATTACAGCCTGACTGTGCTATATCAGAATTCAAGTTACAATCTGTGCTATATCAGAATTCAGATTACAGCCTGACTGTGCTATACCAGAATTCAGATTGCAGCCTGACCGTGTCAGAGAGGGCAGGATTGCATCGACTGCCAGCAGCAGCATCATCCCATCACCCCCCAGCCCAGGCTGCAGCTTGGCGGGGGCTGCCTCCCCATCCCACAACAATGACCTCCACACAAAGGCTTTCACTCCCAGGCAGCTTTGAGGGTCATTCACACATCCACAAATGAGATCACACCTTGGGTTTGAAAGCATTTTACACATTATTTTATACGGCCCAACAAAGTGGAGGAGAGGGGTGTTATCATCAAAGAACAAAAATCTAAATCAGTATTTGTAAAATGGAACAACTGCAGGAGAAATCCTGAAATAATAAAGCAGTAGCAGAGCACACTCACTTCCCATTTTTTAATAAGAAAGGAGACAAACAAAAGGAGGTACTGAAAAGGAAAATATTTGAGTATCACTGAAACCTGTCACATCTATCAGTGTGAAATGTGGTACTTAAAGAGTCTCAAAATTAGCTACAAACAGGAGTGCAGTGAAAGGCTGTGTCTCCAGTTTCAGCCAGGCTTCGTGTTCTTGGGCAGTTCTATTAAAAACATGGGGGATATTGTACAAATAGAATTATTTCACTTGGAAGGAACCTACAGCAATCATTCAGTGCAACTACATGACCAGTGCAGGCTCAATTATATATATATTTTTTTTCCCCAGGTAGAAATCCTGGTGCAAGTCTTTAAAATACACAAAATTAAACCAAATCCCTGAATTCCCTGAAGGTGTGAGTGTGGCACTGCCATGAGCAGAACTCAAGGAATGTTTGGACAGTGCTGCTATCCCAAAAGTGGCTGAGGGCTGGAGAAAGGGGCAGCAGAAGGGGTGAGGTGACAATGCCACCCTTGCACAGCTGCTCCATCCCAAGGCCACCACACTCAGCAGGGATGGAAGCAGATTTCCTGGGAACTCTGTTTGCCAGGAGCACTCAGACAATGGGAAGGCCCCACCAAAGAGACATTTTTGGTACTAAAAATGGAAGGAAGGAAACAATAGGGAAACAATAGGGAAACAATAGGGAAACAATAGGGAAACAATAGGGAAACAATAGGGAAACAATAGGGAAACAATAG
>JAWWMS010000279.1:59537017-59549030 GCA_035048045.1 Chlorospingus semifuscus
TGGGGTTGGTGATCTGGGATGTTTGGGGTTGGTGATCTGGGATGTCTGGGGTTGGTGATCTGGGATGTCTGGGGTTGGTGATCTGGGATGTTTGGGGTTGGTGATCTGGGATGTCTGGGGTTGGTGATCTGGGATGTTTGGGGTTGGTGATCTGGGATGTTTGGGGTTGGTGATCTGGGATGTCTGGGGTTGGTGATCTGGGATGTCTGGGGTTGCTGATCTAGGGTATCTAGCCTTGGTGATCTGGGATGTTTGGAATGGCTCTGGCCATACTGGCTCCTGCTCCTGGCCTGCTCCTCTCCAGGGAATGGGTTTCTGCCCATGCCAGCATGGGTTTTCCCAATCCTGGATGTCTGGTTTAGGTTTCTGGACTCAGTCAGCCTCACTGAGAGGGGCCAAGGAGCTCCTGGCCATGAGAGCCCCCCAGAGCCCCCCAGGCTGAAGGATCCCACTGAGCCCAGCAGGGCTGGGTAAGGAATGGGATATTCCCCCTGCCTTCTGTGGGATGAGGGGTCATTCCTTGGGCATCTCCCCACTGCTGATAAATATCCTCCCAGGTTCTCCTTTTCACAGAGTCATGGAATTGTTAAGGTTGGAAAAGACCTCTTGGATCAAGTCCAAGCATCAGCCAGCACCATCACCACGTTCAGCACTAACCCATGGCCTCAATGACACACCCACACATTTCCTGAACGTTTCCAGGAAATGACAACCCTTTCCATGAAGAAATGGGAATTACAACCCTTTCCATGAAGAAATGGAAATTTACAACCCTTTCCATCAAGAAATTTTCCCCAATATCCAACCTAAACCTCCTCTAGTGCAACTTGGGGCCTTCTGGTGCCTGTTTCTACTGGATGAACCTTTTACCATGGTTTTATAGGAAAACCTGGTAGAAGACATCCTCCTTAGCTGGAGCCATGAAATCCTGTCCAGCTGGACTGCCAGGAGTGCCTTCCTAGACTCTAAATTTGGGAGCAGAGGGTGTCTAGGGAGAGACAATAAGATATAAAATTTGGCATTGGGCTCCATAGTAATGCTGGGTCTGGTTTTGAACTTCCCCAGTCAGGGCTGGGTGTCCACATGGGAGGAATTTATGGACTGATTTCCTTTCTTTTGTCCATATTTTCCACCTAAACTGGAAGAACTGAGGCTCCCTCCCAGGTGTGTCAGTGAGAACACCTGGAGTCAGAGGGTGAGCAGAGTGTTCTTCTCCCCAGGTCTGAGCTGCACTCCCAGGACACTGCTGGGAGCAGGGACAGGGACCTGGCACTGTCATCCTGTGTGCAGAGTGAGGAGAGCACTGCAAGAAGGCAAGAGTGATAATGGGACTGCTTTTCCTGGTGGGAGGAATTTGCTGCAGGGGGCTCTGGAGGAGGCACTAAAGGTGCTGTGGTTGGGGTCCTTCCTTTCAGCCCTGCTTCTTTAGAGGTCTGGATTTTCCATCTGTTTTTTTTTTTTTCACGTCACTTAGGGTTATTTGAGGACTTGGGTTAGTGCTGGGTGGTTGCATTTGATGATCTTCGAGGGCTTTTCCAACCTAAACAATTCTGTGATTCCATGATTCTATCTGGCACATTTCCATGCAGGGATATTGCACTTTTTTTTTCCCTTGAGGCAGGAGATTCTCCCGGGGCTGCATCTCCATCCCACAGGAATTCTGTGCTCAGGGTGCTTCCACAGCCCATAAAAGTCTCATGTCTTGGCAGGTCCAGCTCTGTTCCTGGAGGAAGCAGCATCCCAGCTCCAGAGATTCCACATGCAACCGAGTCTGAGCCCCGCAGGGACAGGTACAGAGCCAGGGCACCAGGACATCCCTCACACACCTCCAGCTCTCCTTCCTGGCCTGCCCAAGGCATCCAAATGCTCATTTCCTGGCCTAGGGGATTCAGGAACCAATGCAGGCTCTGCCAGTGCCACCTTTCCCTATGGAAGGAGCACAGCCCTGCAGGGATCTCCCACAGGAATTGTTGCATTCAGCATCAGAAGGACCTGGAGCTGCTGCAGAGAGCCCAGAGGAGGCCACAGAGCCCCTCTGGAGCCAGGCTGGCAGAGCTGGGGGTGCTCACCTGGAGAGCAGCAGCTCCAGGGAGAGCTCAGAGCCCTGCCAGGGCCTGAAGGGGCTCCAGGAGAGCTGCAGAGGGACTGGGGACAAGGCATGGAGGGACAGGACACAGGGAATGGCTCTCAGTGCCAGAGGGCAGGGATGGATGGGAGATTGGGAAGGGAATCTTTCTGGGAGGGTGGTGAGGCCCTGGACCAGGGTGCCCAGAGCAGCTGTGGCTGTCCCTGGATCCCTGGAAGTGCCAAGGCCAGGTTGGACAAGGCTTGGACCACCCTGGCATGATGGAAGGTGTCCCAGGACTGGATAAGCTTTGAAGTCCTCTCTAACCCAAACCATTCCAGGGTTCTGTGATTCTCTTCCATGCCACCTTAACTGTATTCTCTCCCTGCTCCCGTCAGTAGAGGGGAGTGCTCCAACTTGTTGAGCATTTCTTCCCCAGCTGCCCAGGTGCCTCTCCTGGGATGTTTCAGGGATATCATTGCTATCCCTGGCAGCTGCTCCATCCCCTCTCCTGCCTTGCTGCTCTCCCAGCTCTGCTCTCCAGGATTCTCCTGCCACCCTGCCCTGCCATGCCCAGGTGGGAGCTGGGCTGCTCTGCTCCCTGAAACTCCTCCGGGGTTAATTCCTCTTGTTGTGTGCCAGGGGTGTCACTGTCACTCAGTGCAGCTTCTGTTGAGGTACAGAAATGGGAGAGCTGGGTACCAAGCCTGGATTTAAGGAGATCACTCTGCAGTGTGTCAGTTCCTTCTGACAGCGCTGTGCACAAGCAAAGTGGCTGCCCCTGGATGCCTGCAGTGCCCAAGGCCAGGTTCTTCTTCTGAACACATCTCTTCCATCCTACTCTGAGAGCAAATTAGTCCTTTATTCACTCTGAGGAACCACAAAAAAAAAGTTTCTGCTCTACACGACCTGCTTGTAAGAATATTGCATCTGATTTCTTAGTGGTTATGATGTGACATGTTGGACAGGGCCTAGAGCACCCTGGGACAGTGGAAGGTGTCCCTGCCATGGCAGGGGATGACATAAAATGGTTTTTGAGGTCCCTTGCAACCTGAATAATTCCTGTGATAAGCACGTTTGCAAGATCAAGGAGTGAGGATGTCACAATGTCTTCAGCCCCTTTATTTTGTTGCCGTTAAAAACAGGAAGCTTTTGTAAAGGCTACTCTTGCTGTATTAAATTTCTAGTCCTTAAATGTGGGTCAGGAATTGAGAATGGGGAAAGAAAACAAATGGAATTACTCTCTTGGCTTTGGCTTTGCCTTCTGGGGTGGCTCTTGACACTTTCAGCTTCCTGTGGAAATGGTAAATAAAAACTCTGCTGATAAAGAATTGAAAAACGTGCCTTTAGATTCTGGATCTCTGCAGGGTTTTTCCTTGCAGCTTCCTGTAAGCAGGGAGGTTTGGATGTTGAGTCAGGAGTGTGGAATGGGATAAGGAGCTGTAACCACTACTGAACTGGCATTCTGGCATGGCAGGGACTGCCAGGCTCTTTTCCTTGGGCTGGACGAGCTGGTGATAACTGCTGCTCTGAGCACTGCTGGGTTCTTGCAATGCACTTTGCATTCTGTGGAGCAGCCTGGTGTTTTCCCTAAAATGCTTAGGGCAGGGTTTTTTATTACCTTTAGGAAAAGGTGTCATGTAGGGCAGCATTTCTCAGCCTTTCTAGCCACCAAACCTTTTAAATCACACCTGAGGGCTGCCTCATCTTTTGGTTAAAATTAATCTGCTGATCCCCTTGGTCTGGTGGTTTTTATTTGCCACCAAAGAAAGAACAGGGCCAGCCTTGAATGATCTGGTTTGCCCTGCTTTGTTTAGCTCCTTGCAGGCCTGGTACAGCTCTAGTTCCTCCTGTGAGCCATCTCCTGCTGTCTCATGAGGTGCAGAAGCCTCAGTGTGGGTGACTGGAGGAGCTCTGACTTGTCTGCCAGCCTGTGCTGCTGGGACAGTGACAAGGGCCACTTTTGGGAGTGCTGCTCCAGCAATATTCCAAGTGCTGACTTCAGCAGGCAGTGATTCTGGAATGGGTGTTGCTCTGCACCCAGGGCAATGCCTCACCTGCTTTTTGGCACTGTTATTTTACCTCCCTTCCTTAGAGACCAAGCAGCCCTGAAACCTTTATTAGGAACATCCATCTGTTGCTGCAAACAGTGCTGTTTCAAATACTGCTTTCTGCTTCCCAAGCTCTGATTAACATTCCAATATCAAAATCCCCTCAAATTTTACAGGCAGCTCATCCCCCCCTCGAGATATTCCTGTTTGCATCACAGCTTTAGTCAGCCATGGCTGTCTCCTGTATATTCCTGGTAATTATTGTTCATTTGCTGTTTACAGGCTGATGCAGCTGCATTAAGGATGTGCTGCAGGTGTTTGGCAGAGGGGGTTTTGTGAAGGTTTCCTGTCTGGCAGAGGGCTGGTTGCCTTTGAGAATGTTTCTGTGGGCAGGATGCTGTCATTAGGGGTGAGTGTGGCCATGGAGAGTTTCCTCCCTGGGACCTGGGCAGGTTTTCAGGCTGTCCTTGTGTTCCTGTGGGGTTGGTGTTCACTCAGCAGCCTCTGGGGCAGGGATTCATTCCTAGCACAGCTCCCATTTCTCTGGCAAAGAGGAGCTCTGCTCTCTTCAGGAGGGGTTTCCAGGTGGAGAGAAGATCTTTGGGGGTACATTCTGCCCCTTTTATGTGCTCTGGTGAGATCCCTCCTGGAACAGTGTCCTGCTCCTTGCAGACAGGAGGGACATGGAGCTCTTGGAGTCCAGAGGAGGCCACCAAGATGATCAGGGCAGCTCTCCTGGGAGGAAAGGCTGGGAGAGTTGGGATTGTTCAGCCTGGAAAAGAAAAGACTTCAGGGATTTCTAATTGTGACCTTGCTGTACCTGAAGGGAGATGACAGGAAAGATGGACAGAGAGGATTCACAAGGGATGGAGGGACAGGACACAGGGAATGGCTCCCACTGCCAGAGGGCAGGGATGGATGGGAGATTGGGAATTGGGCATTCTTGCTGTGAGGGTTGTGAGGCCCTGGCTCAGTTTTCCCAGAGCAGCTGTGGCTGCCCCTGGATCCCTGGCAGTGTCCCAGGCCAGGCTGGACAGGGCTTGGAGCCACCTGGGGTGATGGAAGGTGTCCCTGCACATGGCAGGGGTGGAACTAAATGGTCTTTAGGCTCCCTTCCAACCCAAACCATTCTGGGGTGCTGTGACAGCCCTTCAGGCCCTGGTTTGACCCCATCCTGAGGCTCCCATGTGAGATTCACTTCTGTGTGAGTTCTGGAAAACCCAGTCCTTTTTTCTGGGCAGAAGATGGGGATAAACACCTGGAGTGGCAGATAAAGCTTCCAGGGCAGGTGCAGGAATGGCTGTGCTCAGCTGGCTGCCAGCAACCTGCCCAAGTGCACTGGCAAGGATGGAAGGGAAATAATTTCATAGAATCATAGAAAAGGGACCCACAAGGATCATGGAAATCCAACTCCTTTGTACCAGCAAAGCTTCTGCTGAGGGAGCAGGGAAGGCATCTGCTCACCATCAGCCTGGGACTTGTCCAGAGGAGCAGGCAGTGCTCAACCCAACCCCTCAGCCTCTGTGGCACTCCCTTCCCTGTGCCCTGTTGTGGCTGTGGTGGGGGATGCAGGGAAAGTTCTCCTTTCCTGCCTGTAATGGGAGATGCAGGAAAAGTTCTCCTTCATTCCTGCCAGGCTGTGGTGGGAGATGCAGGAAAAGTTCTCCTTTCCTGCCTGGCTGTGGTGGGAGATGCAGAGAAAGGTTCTCCTTTCCTGGCTGTAAGGGGAGATGCAGGGAAAAGTTCTCCTTCTTTCCTGCCTGGTTTTGGTGGGAGATGCAGGGAAAGATTCTCCTTCTTTCCAGCCTGGCTGTGGTGGGGGATGCAGGGAAAGGTCCTTCTTTCCAGCCTGGCTGTGGTGTGGGACACAGTGAGAAGAAATCCCGAAATCCACTGCTCAGGGGATGCTCCTGTGACACTCAGGGCAGCAGAAGGAGGTGGGAGGAGCAGCACGGAGGGGAAGGAGGCTGAAGCAGAGGCCAAACCCGGGGATTGCACAGTCCTGCTGTTGGTGTTCCCAGCACACGAGGCGGAGGTTGGATTTTGGGGTTGTGGCACCTCACCCTGCAGCTCACTCAGCACCCAGGGCCACTCCTGCTGCTCTGTCCCACTGGCACAGCCCAGCCCAGCCCTGCCCTGCCCCTCAGCCTCCTGCCAGCCTCTCACAGCCAGGGCAGGTGAGCAAACCCCTCACTCAGCTGGGTGATTCACGGTGCCAGCAGGCTCATGGCACGTGCTGGGGGCTGGATCCATCCCTGGTTTATCTCAAACAGCTGCTCTCCTTGGCACAGGCTGGGGATGTAGGTAAATATTTTGTTTGTGGGGTGGGAGGAAGTGTTTTAGGGTACCACCCACAGGAGGGCACGTTTGACACGGAGCTCAGCTGCTCTGGCAGCAGGAGGTGAAGTCCCAAACCAGGTGAGGGCTGAAAAATGGGTTCTGGGGGATCATGGAGCAAGAAGGAACCTCTGAAATGGAGAGAAATCCTGCCAAATGATCTGGCACTGCCACTTCCCTGAGTGTTGAAGTTACTCAGCTTCAAGCTGGGCATCACTGGGGCTTTCACCAGGGCTCTGAGGAGCCTCAGCTCTTGGTGCTGCTTCTCTTCTGTGCTCCTCTGGCTGTAGGTTGGGCACACACAGCCTGGGGAAATTGCCCATTTTTACCCATTCTGGCTGAAATCCTTGGAGGAAGAAGGATTGAGCAGATGTGGAGTTTTCCCAGCACCTTTCCCTTTGCCCCTTGCCCCCACAGGTGTGTTCAGGGTGACCCTGAGGCTGATCCCACCGATAAACTGGGATTTGGAGAGCTCCAAACACAACCCCCATCCAGTCCTAAGGATTTGGGATCATTTGCAGTGCTTCCCTGGTGGGGTAGAGCACAGACAACTTGTGGAAAAGTAGTACAGTGATATTATCCATTCATGCATTTATTTCTAGCTCCTCTTGCACTGTTTTCCTGTTTTCTGACATCTTTTCCTATTACTAGAAGAAGACAAAGTTGGGTTACAAGATTGCAGCTGAAGCCCCAAGCTCAGATCTTTCAGTGTATAACTTTCATGTAATTTCAGTCAAGAATCTTTCTTGTGTGTAGTTCCAGGCAGTGTTCAGCCTGCAAACTGAATTTTTTAATTGCCTGCAGGGTATGCAAACCAAATAAAATTAAGTCCACGTGAGCTGCTGTCATCTCTTTTGGCTTGACAAGAAAAAAGTGATGTTAGTTTTGCATCTCTGGATTTTATTCAGGATGAGGTTGGTTCTGGCTTGAATTGGTCACCAGACATAACAAAACCAGACCTGGCCCAAATGGTGCTGCCAGAGGGGGTTGGTGGGAGCTGCAGTGCTCCCACTTTTACAGGGATGTCATTCCTTTGGATACAGAGAGCAGCTGAAGATTATCCCCAAATCTTTTTTTAGGTCACTTTTAGACCCAACCTTTAAGCTTCGTGCCTTGAAGGATGTAAAGATTTCAGGAAATAAAGATGTGGTTGGTTAGTGCCTGTGGTTTGTTGTTTTGATGTGTTTTTTTTAATGTATATATAAATTTGCAACAGCTTTAAATTGAGTAACTGGATTAGCAAATTGCTGCTGTTTGTTTTTACAAGGGTGATTCAGGTTAGGGGAATCTTAAATCACTGCTAATCTTCATTAGTGTGCAAAATGCAGGACAGAATTCAGTAAATGTGCGAGGGTGACACACTGAGCTGCAGTGTAAACACTGAAAATATGAGTGAGCCTCCAAACCATGCTGCCTCAACAAAACAGAGTTATTCCAGTGGGGTGGGGAATTCTGGCTATTTTTTCCCCCACCTCCCCATTTCATGTGACTCTGTGCTCCATTTCTGCATCCTCCTCTCTGCTCCATTTCCATGCTGGTAAATAGAATTTTATTTTAGTTGTTGTGTAGCTCTTGCAGGATTATGAGGAGAGGCTGAGGGAGCTGGGCAGGGGCTCAGCCTGGAGCAGAGGAGGCTCAGGGGCCCTTGTGGCTCTGCACAGCTCCTGCCAGGAGGGCACAGGGACAGGAGGAGGGAGAACAGCCTCAAGTTGTAGCAGAGGAGGTTTAAATTGGATATTGGGGAAATTCCTTCCTGGAAAGGTTTGTCCAGCCCTGGCACAGCTGCCCAGGGCAGTGCTGGAGTCCCCATCCCTGGAGGGATTTAAAACCTCTGTGGATGTGGCACCTGGGACATGGTCAGTGCTGGTTGAACTCAGTGATCTTTTCCATCCTGAATGATTCCAGGATTCTCTGATTTCCCCAAGGTCTCACTGGGGGTGTGGGGGAAGCAAAATTACTTCTGTGTTGAGCAACTTTGTAATCTGCCAGTAATGGATGCGTCAGGAAACCACAGCTGAATTTGTACTGCTTCTTTCTTTGGTGGTTTTTATTTCCTTCAGGGCTTGCACAAAGCCTGTTGAGTTGTTCAGGGTGATGCAAGAAGGATCCATCGGATGCAGAACAGATGTTTTTGTGCCAAATGGCGCTCTGAGGCCAGCAGAGGGACTGCTGCACTAATCACAGAGTCATGGAATGGTTTGGGATGGAAGGGACGTTAAAGATCAGCCAGTGCCACCCCTGCCATGGCAGGGACACTTCCACTGTCCCAGGCTGCTCCAAGCCCTGTCCAGACCAGACCAGACCAAACCAATCTAAACCAATCCAAACCAAACCAATCCAAACCAAACCAAACCAAACCAAACCAATCCAAACCACACCACACCAAACCAAACCAAACCAAACCAAACCAGACCAAACCAAACCAAACCAATCCAATCCAAACCAAACCAAACCAAACCAAACCAAACCAAACCAAACCAGACCAGACCAGACCAGACCAGACCAAACCAAACCAAACCAAACCAAACCAAACCAAACCAAACCAAACCAAACCAAACCAGACCAGACCAGACCAGACCAAACCAAACCAAACCAGACCAGACCAGATCAAACCAAACCAATCCAATCCAAACCAAACCAAACCAAACCAAGCCAATACTGATGAACCACAAGCACTTCCTTTGGGGCTGGCATTGTGGCATTGTTGCCTGGCTGGTCCCACATGCAAACTGCAGCTCTAGCTCCCTGTTATCCTCCAGGAATGGCTTCCTGAGGCTCACCCAGGAGGGACCTGAGCTGGCAGCCTGTGCTCGCTGCAGCCATGTCCATTCTGCTTAAACTTAACTTGGCTTGCTGGGAAAAGGAAAGAAAATGATGAATTATTTCATTGTCTGCAGTGTTAAAAAGCCCTGCCTGAGCTGTTTGTATTTGTTTTGTTTATATTTAGTTATAATTTATTTCTCATTTTTGATGTGTTGATTGTGATTTTATTGTTTTTTCTCCCCAGGTTACTGGTTATTTAGATGACTGCACCTGTGATGTGGAAACCATCGATGCCTTCAACAACTACAAACTTTTCCCTAGACTGAATGAACTCCTGCAAAGTGACTATTTTAGATACTACAAGGTCATTTTCTCTTGCAAGAATTGTATTTATTTTTGTGCTGCTGTCTTTTTTTAAAATTTCCTATGAACTTACTGCTGATCTTTTTAAAATCAGACATCTGCATTTGAACCCTGATCTTTTAAGGGTGCAGTCAATTGGAGCCTCCTGTTATGAGGAGAATCTCAGTAAGATGCAATGTGCTTTTAAGAGGGTTTTAAAGATATTTTCTTATCCATTTTTGCCTCTTAAGCAACACATTAATGAGAGGACTTCCTTTAAAGATGCTGATGAGCAGTGATCCATAATGAGAGGGTTTCCCATGGAAAACCTGCATCGGTTCCAGACCCTCAGGTTCACTGATGGCTGTTGCTGCCAGAGATTCCATGGATTGGATTCCATGGGGTGGATTCTGGGTCCCCAGGGAGTTGCTGCTTGGAACAAACAAGTGCAGAACTTGGATTTCTCTTGGAAAAGTGGGGAGTGGGAGGTTGGCTTGGCTGCCAGGGGGAGATGAGTTATTGAACAGGGTGATGTGTTATGTGCAGGTGAACCTACAGAAACCTTGTCCCTTTTGGGAGGACAACAGTCACTGTGGGATGAGAGACTGTGCTGTGCAGCCCTGCCCCTCTGTAAGTACCAAATCCATTCTTTTACCTTTTTTTTAATTTATTTAACTTTTGCAGAGCAAGAGGAAACAGCAGACAAGTGACTGAACTTTGTTATTTTAGTTACAGCAAAACTGGGGCTCTGGTGGATCTTTCATGGGTGCAGCAACACTGGTGGCCCTAAGAAAGGCCAAAATCCTAAATTCTGTAATAATACTAATTAAAGTTTCAAGGCAGGCTGGGATTTTAACAGCTGACCCTCTGCAAACAGCCAAAAACTTCTCCTGGTCTTTATTTTTCCATTAGTAATTAGTTTTTAGGGCAAATCCATTATTGTTTCTGTGTTAATTGACAGAATTTTTTGCTCATGAGTTGCACTGTGATTTAATTTTGGCTGATGAATTTGTCTCAGAGCTTTCCAGCCCTGTTGTAGGAGAAATGGCTCTTTGAGCATCCCATTTCCAAGGGCACTCCTGTCCCTGTGTCCTGGACAAAAGGGTTTTGTTCCCTCAGCTGTAAGAAAACACCCTGAGTGCAGATGTCTGCCCAAAAACAGGGGTGAGGAGGTGAGGGAGGCACAGCTTGGTGGCCCCTTTGGGGACATCTCATGTTTTGGTGTTGACAGCCAGCACAGACTGTCTTACTCCCTCACTCTTGGGTTCTAAAATGGAGTGATGGTTTTATTTTTTTTTACACCTCAAAATAACCCTAAATGTTGTTTAAATAACTTTTTCTTCCTTAAAAAAAAATCTATTTTTGGTAGTGATTATGAGTAATGTGATGGAGTTCTGTTACAATTACCTAAGTTTTAGCTGAAAGTTGTTCTTATTTTAAGAACTGACTGTCCCTGCTGTTCTCAATTAAAATAATAATAATAAAAATAACTCTTATTGCTTAATTTTTCTTTTTACCATCACACTATTTGCTCCTGTAGAAATGGTTCTATTGCCTTCCTACTCCTGGAGAAAATGGAAATTGAGGAGAATTTTGGGGCTGGTTGTGTGGGGCTGACATTCCATGATGGAATGGTCAGAGGGAAGTTTGGAATATCATGTGTCAGGGGCTGGTAGATGAAAAATCTGAGGAGGTACCTGGGTTCCTGCCTGGCTTTCCCAAATTCCTGCTGGGATAAGCAAAGCACAACCTGATGCAGCACCTGAGGAAGGCTTCAGACCTTTGGAGAATAGGAATCTTGCAATAAATTAAAAAAAAATCAAAATAAACCACTAGGAATGTTTCTTCTCCTTGGTCTGGGGAGGAGTGAGGGGTTGGATGTGCTGCAAGCTGAGCTGAGTGCTGTGGTCACCGTGTCACCTCTGGCAGCTGTGGTGACACCCCAAACCCTTCCCAGAGATGGGGCTGAGGGGTCTCACCAGCCCCACAGGTGGCACTTGCTTTGTTTTGCCTTTCAGGATGAAGTCCCTGATGGAATCAGAGCTGGAAGTTACAAGGTGGGTGTGGCTGAGCACAAAAGGATGAGGGGGGTTTGTTTTGTGGTCCAGTTTTGTGCCATAGAAGTGACAAGGTTGGAAAAGACCTGGAAGATCATCGAGGCCAGCTGTCACTGCACCAGCCCCTCAAGTACCACATCCACGTGGGGTTTGATCACTTCCAGGGATGGGAACTCCCCCACCACCCTGGGCAGCTCCTTCTGATGCCTGGCAACCCTTTCCAGGAAGGAATTTTCCCTCATATCCAATCTAAACCTCCCCTGGCCCAGCCTGAGGCCATTTCTCCTTGTCCTGTCCTTGTTCTCTGGAGCAGAACCCGACCTCTGGCTGTGCCCTCCTGTCAGGAGCTGTGCAGAGCCACAAGGTCCCTCCTGAGCCTCCTTTGCTCCAGGCTGAGC
>JAWWMS010000279.1:59549933-59563431 GCA_035048045.1 Chlorospingus semifuscus
TGCCAGGGATCCAGGGGCAGCCACAGCTGCTCTGGGCACCCTGTGCCAGGGCCTGCCCACCCTCCCAGCCAGGAATTCCATCCCAACATCCCACCCATCCCTGCCCTCTGGCAGTGGGAAGCCATTCCCTGTGTCCTATCCCTTCAGATCCTGAGTGAGACCTCCTCTCCCATTCCCTGTAGCCTCTTCAGATCCTGGAATGTTGCTGTGAGGGCTCTACACAACCTCCTCTTCTCCAGGCTGAACAGCCCCAATTCCAGTGTAATATATCATCAAAACAGCATTTCTGCTCCTTTCCACCCCCCTGACCTCAGTATTTTGAAAATAATACACAAATATTTCTGACAAAGCTTCCTTGCTGCTCTGGGCCTTGCTGTGTTCAGCAAGGTGGGGCAGAGGTGGCTGGATCAGCCTTGGGAAATGTCATCTTCCCTGAGAAAATCCTTGTCCCTGAGGCAGCTGTGCTCCACAGACATCCATTCTCCTGATGCTGAGTACGTGGATCTGCTCCTGAACCCAGAACGTTACACTGGCTACAAGGGCCCCGATGCCTGGAAAATCTGGAACAGCATTTATGAGGAAAACTGCTTCAAGTAGGTGCTTTGGGGTCTAGTTCCACAAACCTGAGGGTGCTGGTTTGTGCAGAGGGGCAGAAATGAATCCTCATCCTCCTGGTGGGTTACACCAGGGACAAGTCGTGTGGCTGGCCCAAAAGAAGTGAATTTACTTTTCCTTTCTGTTTTTTCTAAAAAAAAGGAGAAAGCACCACCAAACCCCACAGAAACCCACCTTTTCCTCTATCCTTTCCTTTCCTAACCAAAGTTAAAGGAAGAAGATTTTAGATCCCCTCAGGCTGTTTGAAGTAGCTGCCTCTGCTCTGTTCTGTTTGTGCACACAAGAGACAGTAACTTATTTACATCTCTTATTTAAATTATTTTTTTTCCTCCTCCTAGGCCTCAGAATGTAAAAAGACCTTTGGCATCTGGCAGAGGTGAGTCATTCATTTATCTCACTAAGTGGGTTTGTAGTGAACTGATCCCAGCTCCAGGAGCAGCAAATGTTCCCTGGGCTCCTTCTCCTGCTGGATCAGAAAGATCTTGTAGCTCTTGACCAAGTGTGGAATTTTGTGGCACCTGGAAGTGGGTTTTTCTAGCATCCATTGTGGAAAAACAATATCTGACCTTCCAGTCCTGGAAAAAAGGTGAGTTTTGGAGGGACTGGGAGCAGGGCTGACCCTTGAGTTGTCTCTGGGTCCCCGGTGTCTGAATTTGGCAGTGCCAAACCACCTGTGATGGGTGGAAATGAGAACCTGGCTGGATCCTCCATGGAACCACCCAGAGAGCAGCTCTGCCCTGGAGCCAGGGCCAGGCAGTGTCAGTGAAAGCAGGGAAGGGCTTTGGGAGCAAGAGAACAACATCAACCTCCAGCAGCACCCTCTGCCACCAGCTCCTCATTTCCCCCTAAACTGTGGAGCTGCTCATCCCCCTCCTGTGACCCTGGTGGGAAGGGGTGGCTCTTCTCCTGCTGAGGGAGATGTGCAATGTCCCTGGAAATATCAGCTTGTACTTCCTTTGCAAATATTGATCCCTCCTGCACTGGTCAGGTTACTCAGCACTGTTCTCATCCGGCGTCCTCAGTGCTGCACTTGGGGTTTCTGTGTTCAGAACATTCCCAAACCTCCCTGGAGAGGATCCTTCTCTTGTCAGAGCAGATGAGCAGAGCAGTGCTTGTGCTTTGGAGCTTAATTTTGGTTGTGTGTAATGTTTTTATTCTCTTTTTCTCTCCCTCCCTCCACCACTTGTGCATTTTCCCCCAGGAGATGATGGAGGTGAGTGGCACTGTTTGTTTTTACTGCCAACAGAAACAAGTGGGGTGTCCTTATCCTGCTGTCACAGGCTGTGCCTCAGATCATGCACCTGGTTAGCAAAATTATCCATCAGGAAAACCAAGAATTGGAGGCATGGCATTGTAGGAAATCCTAAATGGGATCACAAGGATCAGAGCCCAGCTGCTGTCCCTGCACAGACCCCCCAGCAATCCCACCCTGGGATCCCTGGGAGTGGTGTCCAAACACTCCTGGAGCCCTGGGGCTGTTCCCATTCCCTGGGCAGCCTGGGCAGTGCCAGCACCCTCTGGAATAGTGGAACCTTTCCCTGATACCCAACCCTAACCTGTGTCAGCTCAGCAGAGTGGAGATCCCTGTGAGCCCCCTGTCCCAGCCCTTCCTCATATGAAGGGTTTGCAAAGTCCACCAGCATCTTTTTAACAGCACAAGTCCAGTCTGAAGGCAGTCACTCAAATGTGAGGAGCCTTTGGGAACAGGAATTGTCCTGGGATTTTTTCAGTGCTTATGACTGAGAAAGCTTTGAACAGACTCAATCCCAAACTGGGATTATCTGGAGCTGTAGGAGAGGGGGGCCCAACTCCCTCAGGCCCTGGGAAGGGCTGTTCCCTGCAGTTCTCCATTCTCCACAACATTTTCCTGTCTCCAGACCATCCCCAAATCCTGATCTCCAGATCCCTTCCCTGCACAGAGCAGGCACAGTGCAGCCCTGACTTGTGCCATTCCGCACGCTCAGTTGCACTCTGTGGTTTTTCGGTTGGTTGCTTTGTTTGTTTTATAAAAATATCCCTCTCCCCACTGTGGCCAGAAGAGGAAAGCAATCCCTGATCCTTGCTTTTCCCTGTTGTGCCCCCCCAGCCCCCTGGGGAAAGCCCACGTGCTGTTTGAGCTGCTGCTGCGCCATGTTAGGGAATCATCACTCACAAGGGTGGGCAGGAAAACTCTTTTCATGCTCTTTTAATGCTCCTTTCCCAATTTCTGCTAACTGGAGTGGGCAGAGGCTCCTCTGGGGCCAGCCTGGAGGTGGATTCAGGCCATCAGACTCGGGCTGTTCCCTCACTGATGTGTTTTCGTTTCTTTCCAGGGCACACGTTTTACAAGTGGCTCAAAGGTAATCCTTGCTCTCAACGTGGCTGCTCCTCCTGGGATGGACAGGAGATGGGCAATGGTGGGATTAGTGGCCTCTCTCAGTGGGGTTAGATTCCTACCTCACAATCCAGTGGGTGCTTTCAGTGTCTTTAACTGCCCTTTTCTTTGCAGGGGTCTGTGTGGAGAAAAGAGCTTTCTACAGGCTCATCTCTGGTCTGCACGCCAGCATCAACATCCACCTGAGTGCCAGGTACCTCCTGCAAGGTAAATCCTGCTTCCTGCCCCTGCTCTCCTGCCCCACTCCTCACTGACACCTCCATGGCTCTGCCAGGTGCTGCTTGGAGCCTGTTCCAGCAGGACTCAGGCCTGTTTGTGCTCTTGCAGCAGCCAGCAGGTGTAACAGGGTCAGGGATGCAGTTACCTCATGCTTCCAGGTCTGACAGCATGTTCTGTACCAGCCCTTCCAGCAAATATTCCCTCTGTTCTTCCTCCAAGGTTACTTTGGAGTGAGTTTCTAACTGTGGGTTGAGGCTGTTCCTTCCCAGCCTGGTTTTATGATGGTCAGTTCAGCAAGAACCTCACCTGGACTGGGAAATGCTTGGCTGGGCTTTCCCAAGGCCATTGAGCCATTTCCATTGAGCCATTTCCATGTCCTCTTCCATTTCCAGCAGCCATTTCCATGTCCATGTCCATTTCCATTTCCATTTCCAGCAGCCATTTCCATGTCCATGTCCATGTCCATTTCCATTTTCCAGCAGCCATTTCCATGTCCATGTCCATTTCCATTTTCCAGCAGCCATTTCCATGTCCATGTCCATTTCCAGCAGCCATTTCCATGTCCATGTCCATTTCCATTTCCAGCAGCCATTTCCATGTCCATGTCCATTTCCATTTCCATTTTCCAGCAGCCATTTCCATGTCCATTTCCATTTCTATTTCCAGCACCATTTCCATTTCCATTTCTATTTCCAGCAGCCATTTCCATTTTCATTTCCATTTCTATTTCCATTTCCACTTCCATTTCCAGCAGCCATTTCCATGTCCATGTGCATTTCCAGTAGCCATTTCCAGCAGTTATTTCCATGTCCATTTCCATTTTCACTTCCATTTCCATTTCCATTTCCATTTCCATTTCTATTTCCATTTCCATTTCCACTTCCATTTCCATTTCCTTCCCATGCTTTGGTCCATAAATACCTGGTCTGAGGAATCCCAGTTTCAACCCTGGACTTGAAAATCCAGGTGATTGCTGTGGAATTTGGGAAAATCATTTAGATTTAACTAAATAATTGTATTTAAGTGTCTGCAGCCCACTTGGACCTCACCTGGATGTGAGTCAGGCTAGGTTGGAGTTGGGAGATGGGATAAAGTGGGAAACATCAGAGGCAAGAGATCAGCTGGGGCTGCAGCATCAGCTTGAGATGATTTTTATATCTTCCACTGTGTATTTTATAGAATAATCTTAAATACATGGTAAAATGAGCAACAGAAATATTCTTTGTGGGCTTGAAAATGCGAAATAGAGGCCATTTTCCTCCATTCTTGTTTTTCCATATCATCAGGAATTCTCCTCAGGTGTCCCTGTTTGTTAGGAAGCTTCAGGAATTACCTGAAAAAATCTGCAGGAATTTTGTGTTTGCTGAGGTTTGAACTGAGTTACAATCCTGCCTCCCTTGAACAATTTTCAGGCAAAATCTCTTCACTGGAGGGGTTGTCAGGCATTGGAAAGGGATTTCCAGGGAAGTGGTGGGATCACCATCCTGGATGTGGCACTCAGAGGTTGGACTCAGTCAAAGGCTGATCTTGGAGAGAGCTTTTCCAGCCTTAATGATTCTGTGCTTTGGGTCAGTGCCTTGGAAAAGCTGGGATCTGCCTGCCTGGAATCCCATTCACCATTTCCCTGGAGGGAGGAGATAACCAGAACTAAACCCTGCTGGAACCCAGGGCACAGGGAATAAATCTCTGCCTGTCCTGAGATGTCCTGACCCCAGGAGAACTCTGCTTTTAACCTTCATCCATGGGAAAAGCTTCCAAGACTTTGGGATGAATTGGGATCTACAAGTATATGAAATATTAGTATAGTGAATTAGTATTAGTATAAATTATAGTAGTTATTGTTGTATATTATATCATATCATATCATATCATATCATATCATATCATATCATATCATATCATATCATATATATCATGTCATATCATATCACATTTACATTATATTTACATTATGTTATATTATACTTATTAGTATTAATTATATTAGTATAGTGAATTAGTACATGAATAAATATTAGTAGAGTTTATCACAGGGTGAAAAACTCAGAGTTTTGGGTTTTTAGTTTGGAGGTGGATAGAAAACAAGCTGGAGGATTTTGAGCATTATCTGATCTCCTTCTTGTTCTTCATCTGCTCCATTTTCTGCAGTATTATTAACTCAGAGTGATTGGTTAGAAAGAACCACAACACAAATATTGGGTGAACAAACAAATAATTGGTTATTAGTAGAAAGGTAAAAGTAAAATACATTCTAAAAGTTAATTAAGCAAAATAACTTTGAAAGACCTTAAACCTTTGTGTCTTGTAACTTTTTAGCACCTTTCTCTTTGTACACTAAGTCTAGTATTTAAACAACATACTAAACTATTGATAAGAGAAAAAATAAAATTGATAAGAGAAAAAATAAAACAACCTAACCTGTAGCTTTTTAGTACCTTTCTCTTTCTACATTAAGTCTGGTATGTAAAAAATACTAAACTATTGAAGAGAAAAAATCAACAACAACCTAAAGACCAAAAAACCAAAATGTCCCATTTGTCTCTCAGTTCTACACAGAACTTTTTAGGGATCTCCCCATCAAAAGAACCTTTGGGGGGGTCCCACAAAACCCCTGCACCTCTCACTCCTTTGGGGTTTGTTTCTGTCTCAGATTCGTGGTCAGAGAAGAAATGGGGCCCCAACGTCACGGAGTTCCAGCAGAGGTTTGATGAAGTCCTCACCAATGGGGAAGGGCCCAGAAGACTCAAAAATCTCTATTTTCTGTACCTGATTGAGCTGAGGGCCCTCTCCAAAGTGCTGCCCTTCTTTGAGCGCCCTGGCTTCCAGCTGTACACCGGCAATGAGAGCCAGGATGCAGAGATGAAGCACCTGCTGCTGGAAATTCTCCATCTGGCCAAGTAATTGCACTCAGTGCCTGGGGACAGTGGCTCTGCCACCATCCCTGGGTGCTTAACCTGACATGTAAAGCTCCTAGAAAGGCAGTTCTGGGTTCTTCCTGCAGCCATTTGTGCAGTAGGATCACAGAAACATGGAATGGTTTGGGTTGGAAAAGAGCTTTTTAAAGGTCATTAGTCCAGCCCCCTTGCCATGAGCAGGGACATGGAACCAGTGGTGTAGTTTTGCTGGGAACACATTATTAATATCTGTATGCAAATTACAGAATTTGAGTAATTAGTCCCACAGTTTAATTAGTCCCATGGTTTAATAGCCTTGGCTGCCTTTTGGATTTAGCAGAATTGAATTTAATAACTGCCTACGTGTTAGCCCTAAAATTGGCTACCTGTGTGAGTCATCTGTGGGATACCAGGCCTGGCTTCGTGTTTGCAACAAAAAAACATCCTAAATATCTTGGTAACAGAGGTTTGGGCTGGTGGATGGAGTTTGGAGTAAAAGGAATGGAAGATGTTGGAACCAGACAGAAATGAGTGTTTCCTAAAGTGATCAATGTTTGATTTATCTCATCACCCTCCTGTGCTTCTGTCTGTCAGCACTGAAATTGCTTAAAAACCATTGAGCAAATGCTGAAAAAGTCTCCAAGATGAGATGCCAGCTCAAATTGGAAGGGAAAATACAATCAAATACAAATTAGAATTACATCAATACAAATTTGAAAAGAAAATAAAATCCCAGGGTGGTTTGGGTTGGAAGGGACCTTAAATCATCTCATTCCATTCCTTGGGAGTGGATGTCAGATTAAAACACCTCTGGGGATGTCCAGTGGCTCCCAGCTGTGTTTATCCCAGCCCTGACTGCAGCCATACATCCAAGGAGGGCAGAAATGAAACTCTCATCATTCCCTTCCAGGTCCTTCCCACTGCATTTTGATGAAAACTCCTTCTTTGCAGGGAATAAAAAGGAAGCTGCCAAACTAAAGGTAATTTCTGCCAAGGGCCCCACTGCAGGAGGCTTTTCCTACCTCAGTCCCACTGAATTCCAGGATTAATTCAGATTAATACCTGGAAGGAGCCCTGATTAGTGCACAACCATGAATGTCTTTTCCCCCAGGAGGAATTTAGGCTGCACTTTAAGAACATTTCCAAGATCATGGACTGTGTTGGCTGCTTCAAGTGTCGGCTGTGGGGGAAGTTGCAGGTGAGATTTGTCAGCAATATTTGGGACCTCTGGGGCTGGGATTGGCCCTTGGATCCCAACCAGCTCCTGGATAGAGCTCAGGGCTGCTGATTCCTCACCTGAGCAGGCAGCAGGGAGCAGATGGCAGCTTGCTCAGCCTGGGAAACTGGGATGAGCCAGGAGAGGGGAGGGTGCAGAGCCTGGCTGGAGGGAAATCCTCTTGGCCAGGAGGAGGAGGAAGGTTTGAATGCTGCTGTTCAAGGCTCCTCTTTGATCCCTGCACAGACACAGGGCTTGGGCACAGCGCTCAAGATCCTCTTCTCAGAGAACCTCATCGAGAAGATTCCTGAGAGTGGCCCTTCCTATGGGTTCCAGCTGACCAGACAAGAAATTGTGGCCTTATTTAATGCCTTTGGAAGGTGAGTTTCAGACTTTCCCCTCTACTTTTGCAGTGTAGTCCCAGTTTGAGCTCTAATTTTTATCAGTTCCCAGCAGTTTTGGTGGGGACTCCTGCTCTGGTCATAGTCTGGTACCAGGTGTTGGTAGGGAGTAAAACAGTTGGAATGATTTAAAATATTCTTTATACTCTGCATTTCTGTAAGGAATTCAAGGAAGCATTTATGCTGAGATACAAAGAATTTCATCATTTTTAAGGGACTGTGTGACTCTGTCCTTGGAGCACATTGTCCCAGGCAAGGGCTGTTTTCCTTAAGCCTCTCCCCAGCTCATTCCCAGATCATGATTCCATTTAACAGGAATCCATCAGTCCAACCTCTCTGGATGAGGAGTTTTTGTCAGAAAAGGAGGATAATGAGGCCTTTAGAGGGAATTTCAGGACACTCTGGTTATGCATGAGCTCTTTGTGATGTTGAGAGACCAGGAGTTTCTAGCAAAGAGGATTTTCCAAGGATGAGTTCCTTAACATCCCATTCCCCTGTGAGTCCCAGAGTTTGCTTTAAAAAGAGGCAGGGGAACAGTGAAGGGCCTGGTTGTAACCTCAACCTAATTTAGCTGCAATTCCAAATCTTCTCTTCCCAAGAGCTGCTTGAAGCTTTGCTGGATGCAGCCCCTTTCTCCCAGATGTTAAATAATTCACTACATGGATGTTGCTGTAACATTTCCCTTCTGCTTTCCTTGCACACAGGGTTTCAACCAGCGTGAAAGAACTGGAAAACTTCAGGAAACTCTTAGAAAACATGAGGTGAATTCAGTGGAGAAAGAGAGATTTGAGGACAAACACCATCATTGCACCACTCTGACTTAAACCATGGAAACCACTTGCTGGGCCTCCTGTCCCATCATTGTCTGTAACCTGCTGAGAAGATATTTTATACAAGGGGAAAAAGAGAGCTATTTTTGGTATAAAAATGGGAACTATATGTAAATTTTATTTTATATATTGGAAGATCATTTGGAATAACTCTTTTTGAAATATTGCTATTTGAAGATGGATCAGACCCATGGCCTTACCTTTGGAGGTGGGGCAAGAACTGTGCCATTGAATAAATTTGGGGGAAATTCCTTGTCTGCTCCATCATTCCAAGCACTCACAGTGTGCCTACACCAACTTCTGCTGCATGGAAAAACAACTTCAAGGGATTGCAGGAGCTGCTGCTGTCCCAAGGTGAAATCCTCTTCTTCAGAATTCCTCTTCTTGTGGGAACAGGGAGTTCCTGGTGCTCCTTCCAGCCCTGACTGCACCATCCAGCAGGGAAAAAGGACAGGTTTGGGTGTGGGAAATGCTGCTGGAAAACAGCCCCTCCAAACCTGGATCTGTGTGGAAACCCCTCTGCTTTCCACCCCAGAATGTGGGGAGAGCACAAGAGGCAGCCTGAGCTCCAGCTGAGCTGCTGCCCTTTGGCTCAGGGCTGGGGAAGGAATAAAGGAATCTCCAGGGCTGGAGGTGCTGCTGGGTTTGGGGGAGCCAGTCCTGGCAAGGACAAAGCAGAGCCCCTGGCCAGAAGTGTCTCCTGGGACACTGGTGTGAGCACACTGCACCTCACAGGATGGAGACACAGACTCAGGCAGGGCCTCCCTGAGCTGGGAGGGCTCCACAAGGGTCACAGAGTGCCCAGGGCAGCTCCTGGTCCTGCCATGACCCCCAACAATCCACCCTGGGCATCCCTGGCAGCTCCTGCAGCTCTGGGGCTGTGCCCATTCCCTGGGCAGTGCCAGCACCCTCTGGGGGGAGGAACCTTTCCTGATTTCCACCCAAACCTGCCCTGGCACAGCCCCAGCTGTCCCCTCAGGTCCCAACAAGCCACTCCTGCAGCACCATCAGACCAGGGCAGCCCTGGCCCAAGCCCACAGGGCACCAAGGGGAGCAGCAAGGGCACTGCAGGCACAGGGGGAGGATATTTGGGTGTTTTGCAAGAGGTCATTGCAGGGAGCTGGGAGTGGAAGCCCAGCCAGGCTGTCCTTGCTGCAGGCTGGGAATGCAGTGGTGCAGGTGAAACCTGAGCTCCCATCCCTGCTCAAGGACAGCCCCAAGGACAGGGCCTGGAGTGCCCAACTTCACAGGATCCCAGCAGGATTTGGGCTGGAAAGGACCTTAAAGGTCATCTCATCCCACTCCTGCCATGGCAGGGACACCTTCCACTGTCCCAGGGTGCTCCCAGCCCATCCAGCCTGGCCTTGGGCACTGCCAGGGATAGGGACTGGCTCCCAGGGCTCATCCCCATGCCTGCACTGTCCCCAGGACACTTCTGGTTGGCTGCTAATTAAAGGGCACAGAGAGGACAGACAGACAGACAGATAGGCCCAGCCACACCCATCCCCTTCACTTCTGCCATCCATGGTGAGGGGAAGGAACCTTCCTGAGGCACCCCAGGAACTGACTGCCCTCATTCCAGCATGGAGGGTGAGGGGAAAGAACCTTCCTGAGGCACCCCAGGAACTGACTGCCCTCACTCCTGCATTGAGGGTGAGGGGAAGGAACCTTCCTGAGGCACCCCAGAACTGCTGTGAGCATCATCTGCACACACAAGGTGTGAGGGAAACACTCCCACAGGGGTTTGGCTCTGCCTCGAGTCAGGGCAGGATTTACACCCACACCAAACCCCATTAAATCCCAAACCACCTCAGGGGAGGCAGCACCTCCAGCCCCAGGATTTACACCCCACAACAGACCCTATTAATTCCCAACCACCTCCGGGGTGGCAGCACCTCCAGCCCACAAGTCAGGGCAGGATTTACGGATTTAGACCCCAATAATTCCCAAACCATCTCAGGGGAGGCAGCACTTCCAGCCCACGAGTCAGAGCAGGATTTAGGGATTTACCCCCACACCAGACCCCATTAATTCCCAAACCACCTCAGGCAGCACCTCCAGCCGCTCTCTGGATCCCAGGGCACCAAAATCCCCATTAAAACATCCCAAATGCAGGGTCACACTCAGCTCCCAGTCCTCACCCAGAGCAGAGGGCTGGAACAAGGTGATCTTTAAAACCCCCTTCCAACCCAAACCATCCCACAATTTCACGACCCCAGAGCATCCATTGATGCCTGGAGCAGAGCCCCAGCACAAAGACAAGCACGTGGCCCCATGAGCTGCCCCTGAGCACACAAAACCTTCCCCCAGTGCCCCTTCCCAGGGCTCTCCCATAAATCCCAGCCCCTGGAAGTGCAGGCACACAAAGGCTGCCACCATCTGCAGCAGCAGGGGCAGGTGCAACAAGTCTGGGCTCAGGGGGCTCTGGGGCTGCTGCTGCTCTCCCCAGACACCCCAAGGATGCCACCAGGGCCATGAAACTGAAATCTGGCTCAGGCTTAAACCTGGGCCACTGCTGCTGCTGCTGGGGAGCAGAGACAGGGATTGTCCTGAGGCTCTGTGCCAGGCTGGGAGGGAAAACCATCCCCAGGGAAAAGGGGGGATGAAATAAACTGGGATGGCAGGGGTGGAGCTCTGGGTTGGGATGGGGTGAGTGTGACCCTGCATTTGGGATGCTTTAATGGGGGTTTTGGTGCCCTGACAGCCACATGTGTCCTTTTTTCTCTGCGCCACCATCCCACAAGCGGCAAAGCCAGGATAGGACAATGGTTCTAAGTTGAAGGAAAATAGATTTAAATTCAATATTGGGAAGGAATTATTGGCTGGGAGGGTGGTGAGCCCCTGGAGGGTGCCCAGAGCAGCTGTGGCTGCCCCTGCATCCCTGAAGTGCCCAAGGTCAGGGCTGGGAGCACCCTGGGACAGTGGGAGGTGTCCCTGCCATGGCAGGGGTGGCACTAGATGATCTTTAAGGTCCTTCCAACCCAAACCATTCTGGAATTCTTTGCTAACAGCATCCGAGTGCCCCATGGTCAAGATGACAGAGCAGCACAGAAAGTCTCCAGAAAATGCCACACTGCAGCTCTAAAGGTCAAGAACCTCCACCTGCACCCATCCCAGCCCCACTCACTGCCAGCAGAGGAGCTGCAGCCCCAGGGCAGGCGAGGAAGAGGAGGAAAAAGGAAAAACGCCTTTGATCATTAAAGGAATTATTCTGTTTGTGAGAGCTGCAGTTTCACTGGGAATTGGAGTCAGGATGGCTGCCTGGCTGCCCTGCTCCACATTTGTGTGACTTTAATGAGCAGTGATGGATTTCAGGGTGATTTCCAGGGAAGGAGCTGATGCACTCTGAGCACAAGGACACCCAGCTGAACCTGGAGATCCCCCCAGGGCAGCAGCTTCTGCTCTCTGCCCTGGGATTTAACCCCATAAAGGCACAACCACAGCTGGAGAATGGCTTTGGGGAGCCACCAACAGCAGGCAATGGGGACAGAGGTGGCTCAGACAGTGTGGGACAATGTTCTCTACCTCAGACAGACACCCGTGACTGCACACAGCCCTGCCAGCCTAACCACAGCTTAAGCCAGGGTAAATCACAGGCTCAAGCCCTGGATTTAGGGCTTTGTCCCATCCCAGGTGGCTCAGAGCGTGTCTGAGCACCTGGTGAGCTGGTCTGGGGAGGTGACCCAGGCCAGCAGCACCAGGAGCAGAGCTGGGGACACAGACACAGCGAGAGCCAAGGGCAGCCAGAGCGGGCACCTGCTCTGGCCTTGGGAAAGCACACAGGGCACAAGGCTCAGCCTAAACCTGGGTTTCATTCCACCTCCAGTCAGGGCAGACTGAGCAGGTCCCTCTCCTGTTATCCCAAATTCTGCTCTTGGAGGGGCCCTGAGCCCACCCTGCTGAACAGACCAGACCAGACCCCACAAGTCCTGCAGCACCAGAGCCTCAGGAATGTTGGATAGCCACAAACCACACCCATCAATCTCTCCCCAAAACCACCCCATGCATGCAGGCACTGCCCCCTCCTTACCCCATCTCCTTACATCCCCCAGCTCCTTACCCTGCCTAGGAGGTTTCCTTGGAGCAGGGTCTGCTGCAGGGCTGGGGCCACCTCCTCCAGGTGCAGCACGTGGCAGAGGTCAGTGAGCTCCTCCTGGCCCAGGGAGCCCGTGCCTGTGCTGTCAAAGCTGTCAAAGAGCTCCTTGAGGCGAGCTTCATACTGGTCCTGCTCAGCTTCATCCATCCCATAGCCTGCCTCGCTCACCTGCGGGAAGAGACGGGACAGGTCACCCCTGGTGCCATGGGACAGCAAAAACCCCACAGGAGATACCCACCAGGCTGTTTGGGGCTGTATTGATGCTCCAGCCTCTCCCAGCCCACTGGGGAAGAAGTCACAGAGCAGAAAGAGCCAGGGGGAAAAGCCAGGCAGAGCCAAACCCTGGGGAGGGACAGCCCAGGTGGCATGTCCCCGTCCCTGTGTGCCACCTCCCACAGCTCCTGTCAGCTCGTCGGGCTCAGCTGCAGCAGCTAAATTGCTCCCTGGAGCCCCAGGGATGCCCAGGTGCTGCAGGTGAGAAGATAAACAAGGCAAGAACGGCTCAGCAGGGAGCAAAGGCTGAGGAGGGGAGGGCAGGAGAGCCCAGCCCAAACCCTTCAGGGCAGCCCCCCACCATAACCACCCCCTCCAGGAGCACAACACACCCCCTGAAACACAGCTGGGGTCATGGAATGCTTTAGGTTGAGAAAAAACTCCCCAGATCAAGCCCAGCTGCCAAGAGCTCCCCGTGCCGCAGACATCTTTTCATGAAAATCCTTTCCTTAGGATTTTTTCTCCTGAGAAGCTGAGAGGCCTCAGGAACAAAATGCAAACAGTGATTGTCTGCTGCTGTGGAATGCAACAGGTGCATCTGTGATTGGTCTCATGTGGTTGTTTCTAATTAATGGCCAAT
>JAWWMS010000279.1:59563531-59587318 GCA_035048045.1 Chlorospingus semifuscus
AGATGCTGCACAGGGCCTCATCCCTGTGGCAAGAACTGCCTGCAAAAGCTTCCCCCAGCCCTGCAAGAATCCCAGGAAGATCATAGTGTGGCTGTGTGCTTCAGTGCAAGAGGAACAACGAGCCTGTAGCCCTTGGATTTTGTAGAGTTTTTTTTAATTTTTCTTTTTTTTTTTCTTTTTTTTTTTTTTTTTTGCACTACACTCCTTTCCCTCCAAAGTAAAACTTAAAGTGCTCCTAGTGCTTTGGAATTTAAGCAAGAACAGGGGCCACGAGTGTCACTTGCTGTCTTTGGAGGCTTATGGGAGCAGAAGGAAGGGTGGCAGTGCCTGGCCCTTCACCAGCTTTGCCATAAGCCAAGCAGGGATTGAGATGGAGCAGCCTGTTCCTGCCAGGAGACAGGGGAGCAGCTGGGCTGGAGCTCTGGCTCAGGGCTGTGCTCAGAGTTCCCATCTTTGCCTTCTCCAAAAAGAGCCAGGACTTGCTGCTTTGTTGGGCCAGCAGGAGGTGAGCAGGGAGAGCACAGGGCACACACGGGGCCAGGGCAGGGGGACAGACAAGTGACACCGAGCTCAGCACAGCCCCAGGGCTGAGGGGGCCAGGCTGGTGAGGAGAGGATGCCCCAGGCTGGGGTTGCTCCCACAGCTCCCAGGTGTTGTCCCAGCACAGCATTCCCTGTCCCCAGTGTCACACCAGGGCTGGAGCAGCACGGGGCAGGTTAAAAGCAGTCCCATGGTCAGAGCAGCTCCCTCCCTGCACTAGTGCCTTTAGCCAAAGCTGCTCTGCTCATCCTCAGGAATAACACCAAGCCTCATCTCCAAAGAGCCCAGGCCAGGTCAAACTTGGCTATTTTGGTTCAGGAAAGACAGAGGGACCTGTCCCAGCCTGGCCCAGCACTCCCACCCTGCCCAAGGTCCATAGGGAGGGCAGAGTAAGGAGCACAAGGATCACATCCCTGTGGTTTTTCTGCTCCTTCCTTCAGCAACAGCAACGTTCCACAGGCAGCCACACAGCCCCTGCACCTCAGTGGGGACCCAGCAGTTCACATTCACTTCAGGTTAAAACTCTTGGTTATCTGCTAAATGCAATTTAATACTGAGGGGGATGAGGGGAGCCCCACTGTGGGCAAGGAGGAGGGGGAGCAGGGCTGCTCCCAGCACGCAGGGGGTGCAGCAGCCCTGGATTCACACACATTCCTGCACACACACTCCTGCTGAGCCAGCTCCAGCCTCTCCCTGCAGGGACAAGGCAGCCCTGTCCCTGTGCCACGGGCCAGCAGGAACAGTGACCTCCCTCAGCTCTGAGCCACAGGCCCAGGTGGGACAGGGCAGCAGCCAGGTGGCACCAGCAGGCAGAGCAAGACCCCCCGAGCCCCAGGGCTCACCCAGCCCTGCCAGGTGGGAATATGGCACAGAAAACTCCAGCATCCAGCACCAGGGGCCCTGCCCAGACAGAGCCCCCCACTCCCAGGGAGGCAGGATGCAGAGTCCTTCAGGGAACACGTCTCTGCAGAAGACAGTGCCTCTCCCAGCTCTGGATGTGCAATTAAAACAGTAACTAGAACAGTCTCGGGCCACGCACGGCCCGAGCGAGATCCGTTCCTTCCAAGTGTGCAGATAAAAGTGCAAATATGCATTTGATGTTTCGTTTCTAGTGAGGAAGCTCTGGTGCATTTAGCTGCCAACATCTTGAAGACCAGACTAAGAAAAAAAACCAAAAAAAAGCTTCCAGAGAGTTCAGCTTCACTTTGCTACATGGTACCTTAAAGTCACAGTTCTCTGACTGCAGTGCCCGCAGCCCCGGCTGCGGCAGTAGTGGAATGTTTGTGTCATGAGTTAATGCTTCAGGGGGAGAGGAGGAAAAGAGGAAAAACCAGGTTACAATCCTATACATGAGTGCCACTCTGGGAAGAGAGAGGGAGCCTCCTCAGTTGTGTGGGGCAGTTGTGTGGGAGCTGTGCTGGTGCTGGTTGCTCTCCGAGCCGCCGGCGGCGCAGAGCAAGGGCGCGCTGTCTGCGGCGCCGTCGGTGCCAGCCAGGGAACCGTAGCAGCCCGAGCACTGAGGGGTGGCCAAGCTGCAGGAGAGACAGAAAAAACAGACTGAGAGGTGCCCAAGCTGCAGGAGAGGCAGAAAAAGATAACAGGCATGGAGTGTTTAGGGATGAATAATTTGGCTGCTCCAGAGTTCTGCTCCCAGGACTGGTCAGAGGGCTGAAGTTTGAAGTATCTCCAGTATCTCCAAGGAACTTGCCTTTGATGAGAGAAGAGCACCAGGCCCCACTGGTCAAGAGGAGCCAGAAGCTCTGAACTGCTCTCTACACCCCTGGGCAGCAAGTGAGGTGTGGTAGACAGGTAGGTAGAAGAATTATAAAAGAAAGGCCTTATGAAATCCAATTGCCAAAGCTGGCCTGTCATTTCCTCTAAGTGCAGCTAACAAGCAATTTGCAAGTTGCCATGTGAAGCTATTTTGAGACTCAGAGGTTCCTTTAACACAACAATCTATTCTGAGGATGAAAAACAAATGCACCTGTTTGAATAATAAAATTTGTGCTATGAGAATCCACAAAGAAAAATGTAAACATATCTAGAGAGAGAAAACTTGATAGACATATACAATAGCCCTTACTGAACTGAATTTCACTGCATTGCTGACAAATTGGGTTTAATACAGTGCTGATATTTCCTATAAATATGAGCATTGTGAATAAAGAATTTGCTTTCTGCATGAAAAAATGGAGTCTCAGCTGATTTATTCCAACATATGGAGACCCCAAAGATGTGACTGATGCGAGATGAACAGTTTGTCACAAAAAAAGGTGAAATGAGCCAAGCTGACCCCAGGACCAGGCAGTGAGACAGGGTTTGGAGATGGAACATTCAAAGTCATGAAAGGAAAATGGAGACAGCCATGAGTATGACCAAGGCAGGAGTGAACAGCAGTGACATGAGACACAGCACATGGACACAACCACCGCTGCCTGCAGGATCAGCACCAAAAGAAATTCAGGCAGCGAATTTACAAAGTAGCAAAAGGCTATGGCTACAGTCAGCCGAGCGATCGGGGCAGAACAATCAAAGACAAGAGGCAGCCAGTGAAGCGGAACCCGGGCAGAGGGGCTGCAGAGTGTGGAATGCATGGAAATGAACACAGTTCCTGGGAGGAAGTGTGAGAACAAAGCTGCAAGTCGCAGAACAAAACGTGGTCTCCAAACCTCGGGAGGTACATGGCCAAAAGAGAGTCCTGGAAGGTGAGGCAGCCCAAGAGCCGCTGAGGAGAGAAGGGCCCAGCAAATCGTGGGGACAAGAATCTCAAGCACCATGTGAGTGAACAGTCAGCTGCTGAGGTGTGGGGAAACAAGTCGCAGAATAGAAAAGTAATGTGGAAATGACACGTGCGTGAAAACTTACATGTCACAGAAAGAAAGCCAAACTGTGAGTTAGAAGAGGCAAAATATGTTGGGAAAAGGAGAAATTGTACAGTAAGTATATGCTGATAGCTTTGTTATTGTGTGGTCCAGGGGCTGTCCCTGATTAGGTAAATGTATTTAGTGGAGCCTGAGCCCACACTCTGGTTCTGGGACAGTGCCTGTGTGTGTCCCTGCGTGCGGATGCTCAGGACCATGCAGCCCCTGTGTCACCTGTGTCAGTCATTCCCCTTCTATCCCAGAGCTGCACACAGCAGTAGGGGCAGCAAGAGTCAAACCACGTGGAGAAACAAATGAAGAACCAGGAGCCCAGAACCAGAACTTAGCTGTGTGCTCCTGCAAAATTACCTCTGACAGGATTACGTTACCCCCACATGGTGCAGACAGGCGGCCATCTGAGCAGGTCACATCCTCCAGCAGAGCTCAAACTGCAGGACCAGTGGAGCCAGACAGTATTTTTGTAGCAAAGCTGCTTTCCAGACCCAGTGGCTCCACCTGCGTTGGGGCCCTCAGTCAGCAGTCCCCCGTGGAACTCACAGACTCCAAAACAGAAGGGGAGAGCTGCGGATGCTTGGTGCCTTTTGAGAGTTTTCTACATTTGTCTTTTGGTATTTTTCCCCTGGTAAGGGGAAAACTACCAAAAGACAAATGTATAAAAATGTGTGCAGTTTTTAGGGTTTGTTTTCTTGCCTTTTCCCCTCTTTTTCAACCACAAGTGTTTCAGGGGGAGAACAGAGGTCCAGCAGCACAGGATAGTGGCACAGAACTTTCCCTTCCATAGCTGGCAGTGGCACAGGGCAGCTCAGCCCTCCTCCCCCCTTTTTGGGGCAGTGCCTGCTCATCATTTGACATCAGCTGATCTATATTTAATAGATGTTCATCTAAGAAACCTGTTGTAGACATGGGATGGTGTGGCAGACCTCCCCCTGCCCTGCTGCACCTCTGTTCCTTTTTTTGTTTTGTTTGTTTTTTTGGTTTTTATCTAAAACAATGTCTAAAGAGCTTACTAGAAAGTGACTATTCTACAAAGCATTCTTGAAATCTATATTCATGCACATTCAAAATCCAGACACTGAAGAAGTCAGAGGTGCTGCCAGATCCACTCTGCAGATGTGTGATCCTTCACCTGGGGACAGCTACAGCAGCCCTTGGCGCTTCAGGTCTTCGTAGGTCTTTTTGTTCACCACGTTCCCACTGGAATCCTCATATTCCTCCTCTATATCAGGCTGCCACCTCTCTGAAGCCTTCTGCTGTTTCAGCTTTGCCCACAGTGAGACTGCATCCTCAATCTGTGTGATGCTGGCAAAGTGTGCTGTGTGGGAATGCCCAGGCACCTCATTCCATGGGCGTGTCTCCACTCTGCAAAGTGCCTCTGGAACGCCTTGGGCCCTCGGTAGGTGCAGTTACCACAAATCTCACAGCTGTAGCTGATGTTCAGACCATGGAGTTTATACAACCAGTATGGGATGGGCTTCCCATCCCAACCAAGAGGCAGATTTTTAGGGTTATAAATTATTTCATTTTCTTCATCTTCATTCTCGCTGTCACTGATCTGCTCTTTGTCCTCCTCCTCCTCTCTCTCCTCCCCTGTCTGTGCCTGTTTACGCTGCAGGTTCTCGTGGGTGAAGTGTCTTTGTTCCCCAAGAACTTCCACATACTCATAAATCTGAGCTTCCAGGAATGCAAGATCTTTATTTCTTTCCATGTCTCTCTTGCTTTCTTTTGTCTTTGGGTTCTTAGCAAACAAGGAAGGATCAAGTGCTTCCAGGGATTTGCCTTTAGTGCTAAAAAGCCTCTGAGCATGCTCCTCCAGAGTCCCACCACACTTCAGCCCCAAAGCCAGCAAAGCTGATTTTAACCTGTCCAGTCCCAGGGAGGCCAGTTCCTCCCAGGAGGAGAAGGCTGAGAGGTCCAGGTGGGCACCAGCATGGGTGAGGGCACTGCTGGTCTCTTTTGGCCAGCCTGGGAATGTGCCATTCTCCCACTTCTTCTCAAACTCCGTCTGAATTTTCCCAAAAAGTTCATTCTGGTCCAGTAATGGCTTCACCCTATCTGTGTAACCCTGCAGGTACTCAAGGAGCATCTCAAGATACCTCTTATATTCAGCATTTTTTCTCTCCTTGGGAATATTGAAGAGCTGGTCAAATGTGGCTAAGTAAGTGATATAATCCAATTTCTCTGATGATTTCAGGTTAATGTACTTGAGGTAACAATCATGCAAATCCAAGTATCGTCCATACCCTTCCTCATCTGTCAACTCCACCAGATTCTGAGCTTCTTCACTCAGGTTGTCTCTGGCCTTCAGCAGCTCCTCAAACTCCACTGACATAGGAACACAGATCTCATTTGGGTGCCTCTGGTGAAATTCCTTAATTTGCTTCAGTTTGTTGTAAAACTCCACAAATTCATTTGGCCCGGAAATGGCGCTGAGCTCTCCCTCACGCAGACCATCCTTATCACACAGCTCCCACAGGCTGCTGCTGACTCCCATGTACCTGTCCTGCATGGCCCGGGTGTGGTGGTCTGAGCTGACCTGGTCATGGAGCTTGGACTTCTTGGTGAGCATCTCCTTCACCATCATGTCCATGAGCCGCTCCCGCTCCTCGTGGTACCGCTGCTGCTGCTCCAGGATCGTCTCCATCCCGCTCCCCTGTGTGCCTGCAGCTCTCCTCTTCTCCCAAGATTATGGGCAGCAATTAATTTCTTATCCAAGTCCTAGAACCTTGAATTTTATCTGCAGCAGTTCCTTAAAGTTTAGAAATAATTAGCTCACAAATAAAATGTTACTGCTGAAGCAAAGTCAGAATACAACCTGACACCCTGAGGGTCAGGGTGTTGGTAGCTGTCTGAATAAATGGTGGCTGCAGCCCTCCTGGAGTGACAAACGTGCTCTGTTAAAGGGGTGATCCTGTAGAAGGCTGTAGTTGTCCTCTCAAGGTCCAATGGTGCCTGGTGCTCCTCTGGGAATCCAGTGGAAAAGGCTGCTGTGCTGTTCCAGGCTCAGCTTATATCCAGGTAGGAATGCTTTGGCTCCTCCCCCTGGGCAGAGCATCTCCCAGTGGGATGATGGAATTTTATCAGCCAGGCAGGGACACTCACTGGTCCATTAAGAGAAGATTTCTCCTGGAGGGAGGATCCATTGTGGAAGAGATAAAGAAAACTGCCCCACCTGGTTTAACAGCTGGCCCATGAAGAGAAGCAATCCCCCAGAGTCATGAGGGATGGGTCATGGAAGAGATAAAGAACACTCCCCTACCTGGTTTTAACAGATGGTGATAGAATACACCTGGTTACACCTTGCATTGCAATCTAAGACAGTTGAATATTACCTTTCTATGCTGTAAGATATAAAGCTGTTTCCTTTTAAGAGATGACTGACTAAAAGAGCTGAGATGAAACACTGACAAACAGCTGTTTGTGGATAAAGAAGGCACAGTGTGTTCACCCTGGATTTTGTGAAGATTCTATTGCTCGTTACAATCTCTGCTGTTTTGTCTTCAACAGATAACACAGAAGACTCAGTTGTGATTCTCCACTAAGGCTGTTGTTGATTGTGAGCTGTTTTAGTCCTTTCCTTTGTTTCATTTTGCTCTCACAGGTACATGACTGTTTAGAAAGGTGTTACCTCAACTTCCTGAGAGGGTTACCACTGATATATTGATTACATGATGTGAATTTACTGATTTTATAATAGACATCATTCATAAGATGTTATTACTGTATTTATAGCCAGCTTCTTATATGCTTCAACATCTCTTTGTGCAATTATCTAAAAGACTCGTGTGGTTTCAGGGTCCTTCTTTTTTGTTTATGCATCTCTTAGACCAGCTTAGCTGTCTGGCTAGTCCCTCACTGGCTCTATGGCTTCACCCAATGCTGTCTCATAATTAAATATTTTTCAGACTTCCAAGAAAAGATACTTGAGCTTTGTTGAAAGCCTCCTCTGAACTGCTGGTCTTGTGGTTTTGCCACTCATTACAGAAGCATTCCAGAAGTTTGCTGTGTTTGAGGCATCTCTATCCTGAAGGAAACTTTGGAGGGATCCAACTACTGGATGGCTTGATTAGTCTTTAACCCCAAGGCCTTTACTCATAACTGCTATTCTTAAGAGCCTTGCTTTAAAATGTGTTTAGGGAATTCCCTCCCAGATGGAGCCTGGGCTGTGGCCAGGCCTTAGCTCTACCTGGAAGGAGAATTTGTCAATAAACCCAATGTTTTCTGCATCAAAACTGGATTCAGGTCACTTTGACTTGGCAATTTGACCCCTTATATATGACAGCTGAACCTATCTTTAGAGTGAGCTTGGGAATTATTATCTGGAAATAATTATCCAAGCCCTCACTAAATTGAGGTTTGTCAGCTGTTCACAGACTCTGGGATGATGGTACAGTGTTTCAGAGACTCCTAATTACCTAATTTCACATGTATTATTTATTATGTGTATTATCTAAATTAATTGTTGAACCTGGCTTATTCCTGATTGCTGTCAGTTTCTTGTTCACTACATGTATGGTTTTGCCTTGATGTTTCCTCATGCTCGTAACCAAAGACATGCATCTCATTTTAAAAAAGCCAAAAGAAGGAGAATTTAGTGCCTTAAGAACATCCAAATAATATAATATGTACATTAGAAATTTAGACAACAAAGAATTTTGAATAATGCAATATTTGCATTAGAAATTTGGAAAGGAGATAATCAAATCTAAATCCCAATCTGGTGTGCCTCAATTAGCAAAGCCTAATTGATTCATTGACTTCAAGAAAGGGCATGCTTGTGTTTTACCAGCAGCAGGTTCGAAGTGGTCACCTGTTTGTTCAATCAATCACCCATCACCTCTGGGAAAATGAGGCCCAGTGGAAGAGAAAGAACCCAATCACCCTGCAGCCCTCGTGGCCAGAACAGGAACAGAAGCAGAACTGCCAAGGCTTAGCTGTGTCTGCAAACTACAGAGGCAATTTGCCAACAGAAGCCTCATGTCATCATCACAGTATAGTGTTCCTACTAACCTTCCTCAGTTATTCCCTGTTCCAGGATCCAGGAGGACATTCAGTGATGTCAAAGATCAACATTTCCAGCTAATGGACCTTCTCCTGAGTCTCAACTATTTGACTTTAAAACAATGGTCATTGATCTCCATTTCCCTGAGACATTGGACATTAACCTTTTGTTTTCTCATGCTGTGAAATGCTGTGTCAGTGACTTGATAGAATTTGATAAGCTCTGTTGATTGTAATCAGCCTTTCATCCCATATCTAACAGATAACCAGTGATAACCCTAATGAGATAATACCCTCCCAAGAGCAAGCTGTTTTAAGATCAGAACAGAGCCTTTTCTAAATTAATGAAAAGGGTGAGATGTTGTAGACAGGTAGAAGAACTATAAAAGAAAGGCCTTATGAAATCCAATTGCCAAAGCTGGCCTGTCATTTCTTCTAAGTGCAGCTAACAAGCAATTTGCAAGTTGCCATGTGAAGCTATTTTGAGAATCAGAGGTTCCTTTAACACAACAATCTATTCTGAGGATGAAAAACAAACGTACCTGTGTAAATAATAAAATTTGCCCCATGAGAATCCACAAAGGAAAAATGTAAACATATCTAGAGAGAGAAAATTTGACAGACATATACAATAGCCCTTACTGACCAGTGAACTGAATTTCACTGCATTGCTGACAAATTGGGTTTAACACAGTGCTGATATTTCCTACAAACAGCTTTGTGAATAAAGAATTTGCTTTCTGCATGAAGGAAATGGAGTCTCAGCTGATTTATTCCAACAGTGAGGGACTTGGAAGTGAAGAGGAAAGGAAGGAAAGTGTTTCAGGCCAGGCTGGATAGGCTTGGAGCACCCTGGGATAATGGAAGGTGTCCCTGCCCACGGCAGGGGGTGGAACAAGATGGGCTTTAAGGTCCCTTCTATCCCCAACCATTCCATGGAGACAGGTGACAGGGCTGCCAGGATGCCTTGTAAGAGTTTTGCTGGGGATACCTGACCATTGTCCTCCACACCAGCACTTCCTGCAGAGCTTTGTCCCCACTCCCTTCCAGAACTTCACCAGCTCCCACTCCCAGTGGAGAAACCCCTCTGGAGATCATTTCACAGCCCTCTGAAATGGATCCCAGCCTTCCTGTCTGCAATCACCACCTGTGAGCACCATCCACCTGTCTGAGCTGGTCACTTCTGCCCAATAAAAGCAACTCCTTGTGAGCTGCACAAGGGAACAAAAGCTCTGTCAGAGGCTCCCTGCCCCATCTACCTCACCCAAGCTGCCTCTTCCACCAAAGCTTTTCCTAGGAGCAGAAGCCAGGAGCTCTGGTGCTGCCCCAGAGGGCAGCAGAGCAGCAGCACAACCCTTCCTTACCCTCCTTCCCTGGCCCCGAGCCGTGACAAGTCATCATCGCTGTCGTAGCGCCTGGGATTGTCAAAGAAATAGGCCCTGGAGCTGTAGCTGTGGCTGTTGACCATCCCTGCTGGAGTCTGCCAAGGAGAAAGGAGTTAGGCCAGAAGCAAAACATTCCCCAAAAGCCATCCCAGGCATCCTCCCAGCACAGGGGGACTTGCTCAGGCCTACCAGGTTCTGGCTCAGTCTCTGAGCGCGGAAGAACAGCACCACGAAAGTGGTTGGCACCAGCTCCCAGAGGAACAGGACCACTCCAAACACCACGTACTCCTCACTGCTCACCTCCACGTGCACCTGTGGGCACAAGGCAGAGGGGTCTGTGTCATCCCAGCCACCCACAGAGCTCCCAGAAGCTGGAACTGGGAGTGCAGAGCAACCTTTCCAAAGGCAGGAGTCCACAGAGCAGCACAGTGACCTTCACCTGGTGCTGCTGCTGGTTTGGGTGGGCTGGTTCTGCTCAGAGCGTGCCACCAGGGCACTGGGAGCTCCTGCCCACACCAGTGACTCTCCCTCACACACAGCCATGCCCGATTAAGCATTGCTGTTCTGCTCTAGTTGAGCTGTCCCTCCTCTCCCTCACAAGAAGAGTTGGCAGGCTGGAAGGGAAGAGCAGGGAATCCTTCCTGAAGAAGTGGCTGGGGAGAGGAGGACTCAGTTTGCTGGGTGCAGAGAGCAAGCAGAGCAGAGAGGCAGCTCATGTGGGGGTTCAGCTACCCACACACCCCCCAAAACCCCCTGTTCACCCTCACAGGATAAGGACTGACTGCATCTCACTTCACTGGCTCTGGATTTGGGGGGCCACACACTCACCTTGTCTGAAAGGTTGTCCCAGCCATAGTTAAAAGGACCAGGAACATTGTCTGGAGATATGGCCACAGCTACCAGGTTATAGCAAGCCCTTGAGGAATACAGGAGGGCCACTACAGATCCCACCAGAATAGCCTGGCAGACAGATGTTCCCTAGGACAGGAAGAAATAAAAAGAGTTTTAATACAGAGCTGTGATGTTCTTCCCCGTTCCCTTAAATGCATGAGCAGCTGTGCAGGCAAGAATGACCCAGAACATTTGTATGTTGTTGCTAAAATATTCAGAGCTGGCTAAGAGCTTTCTCATGTGATGAGTTCATTGCAGGAGCCACACAGCCAGAGCTGCCTGGGAGCAGGGAAGGATCTGAGGCGCTGGAGTGTCCCTGGCAGTCAGCTCCAAACTGGGGGTCCAGGGAGAGGCTGTTCCACCCCCTGCCTTCCTCTGGGATTCTCCATGAGGCCAACAACCAACCAGCAGGAAAATCAACTTCTGCTTCACAGCCCAGACCCTGCAGAGGTGTTCACCCAGCCCTTTCACTTGCAGCCACCCAGCACCCCAACACCGCTCTAAGAAAGGAGCTCAGGTATTTGGGGTGGGCAGAAAGACCCAGAGCTTGAACCCCAGTACCTGAAAGGAGCCCACAGGAAAGATGGAGAGAGACCATTCACAATGGCCTGGAGGGACAGGACACAGGGAATGGCTTCAAACAGACAGAGGGCAGGGTTAGATGGGATATTGGGAGTAAATTCCTGGTTGTGAGGGAGCTGAGGCCCTGGCACAGGGTGCCCTGAGAAGCTGTGGCTGGCCCTGGATCCCTGACAGTGTCCAAGGCCAGGCTGGATGGGCTTGGAGCAGCCTGGGATAGTTAAAGGTAACCCATGGCAGGGGGGTGGAACTGGATGGGATTTAAGATCTCTTCCAACTGAAACCATTCAGAAATGCTGAGATAAATCAGGTTTTGTTAAATCCATCCATGAATCCCTTTAATGGCTGCTGGGAGGCACCAAGTCACAGTGAGGGGCAAACACCCTTCAGCACCTGAGCTGCCTTTGTGTTTAAGCAGAGAATCTGCTGGGGAAGCTCATCCCAGTGGTCTGCTGCACATCCCAGCTCTATTTTCCTAGATCTGGAGCTCAGAGTCAGCAGGAGAGCGGTGCCAACAGACAAGTGACAGCCCTGAAGCCCAGCACACATCCTGCTGCCACTGGAAGCCGAGCCTGGGTGCTCAGGGCAGCACAATGAGGCACAAAGGCTGCTGAAGCAAATCTGCAGCTCACAAGGACCCCAGGACAGGAGCTGGCTGCAGTCCAACCTCCTTCCCACAGCTCCAACCTTCCCACCTCCAGCCCTGCTGTGTGCCTTTGAGTTCAGGGGCAGGACAACCTTCTGGGGCATCTGTGTGACACTTCTGCTCATCCCCAGCCTGTTCTGCAGCAATTTCCCTCACACAACATCAGAGGATGCCCCCAAGGCAGGGGAGGGAGGCAGAGACCTTCAGCAGGGTGAGTATCCAAGTGGAGAGCAGAGGCTTCCCTGGAGCACGTTGCACACAGCCCAGGGGCAGCCTCAGGCATGTGAGGGGAGGAAGTTCCTGCACTGGGGGAACTGGGTGAGTTAATGAGTGTCCAGAGCCAGCCAGAGCTGGACAGCAGGCCCAGGCCAGCAGGGGTGTGAGCAGCTCCTCTGTCCCTGCCTCACTGCAGAGCTGGGTGCAACCTGCAGCCTCTGGACAGCTGTCACAGAGCCAGGCAGGACACCAGACCCAGCCCACACCCCCTGCATTCCAGGAGGCCACCGATGCCCTCTGCTGCTTAAGGAGCCACACATCTCCTAGAGAAAGCCTCAGCTTCGGCTGGCTGTGCTCAGGTGCTCTGGTTTTTCCTCTGGATGTTTCCAGGCACTCAGGTGGACACTGACTGCAGCCTCCTGCCACATTCCTGGTGGCTTTTCCACTTTCCTAGCTGCTGGAAAAGAGCTGTCTGTGTTCAGACCCTCAGCTGTCCTGCTTTGGGACAGAACCTACAGCAACTTCTCCTCCCATTCCAAAATGCTCATCTCACCCTGGACATCTCATCCTACCCAAGCAGAGTCCACCTAAAGCTGGATTTCTGGGGATCCCCTTTGCAGGGAATCATGACACATCTGCTACAGGTAAAATACACAGCAGAAACTGCATCTGCTGCTCTGAGAGAACCCTCTCTTCAAGGCAAACCTGGGATTTTCTGTGCCTGAAAAGCAGAAGCAGCTCATAAATCTGTTATGCCAAAGCTGTAGACAAAGTATTCCCCTAAAACATGCAGGAAACATCACTCCCACAGCAGGAGCATGCACTTTGTGAAAGGGAGGAATCCAGGAATTGCCACCTCCACACTGGAAGGAGAATTTGAGCCAGAGCAGCTCAGGTGCCACCAGGCCAGCACTGCCCTGAGTGAGCACACCCAGCTCCAGCTGAGCAGTCCCAGAGGGAATTCCCAAGGCTTTTACCCACCTTGGACTCGAGGTAGACATTGGCTGAAGACATCTTTCCCAGTTTGCACATGCAGCAGGCCAGGGAGATGGCACAGAGGATGAAGAGGCTGTCATTGACCAGAGCCCGGGCCAGGACTGTCCACCTGAGCTGCTTCTCTGGGACCTCTCCATGGATCAGCATTGCACAGGTTAAATTCACAACCAGGAACAGGAGGCTGGTGAGGATGGAGCCCAGGTACAGCAGGACCCTGGAGACATGGGGAGGGGGTAAAACGGTCAGTGAGACAAGGCCAGGTTCATTGTGCACCTCCCTCCTGTCTCAGCAGAGCCTCCCAGGGCTCAGCTTGCTGGGCAGCTCAGGCATTCCAGCACATTTCAGGGGTTGTATTGGCAGCCCAAGGCTGCAGAGGATTTGTTGGAGCTGCTCTCAGAACACATGAGCAGCGTAAGCAGTCATGAGTTACAAGACTCATCTTCTGACAGTCAGGTTCTTATCTTGCAGATTTGAAGTGTTGCTCCAGCTCTGCATTAACTCCAGTCAATAAGCCATGAGTCATCACCACCACTGCAACTCCTTTCCTGAGAGCCCCTGGAGCTTGCATTTTCCACCCTGGGGTTCCCTGGGAAGCACCTGGGCTGCACAAACCTGGGGCTGCCCCATTGCTCAGGCCTTGTTCTGCTGATCTTTGCTGGGCTGGGACAGCTCAGAGTGACCCTAAGAGTCCACCCAGGGGAGCTGGGGTGCTTCAGCTCCTCTGGCACCCCTGAAGCTCCCAGTCCTGCTCCAGGGTGAAATTCTGCTCCTTTCTCAGAGCACAGGTATAGAATTAGAGCTCTGTTCATCTTTTGGGGCTGACCCTCCCATTCCCAGCCAGTTCCCCTGGGATCAGCTTTGAAGGCAAGGTCAGGACAGCAGCACTTACTTGTACTTGTTGAATTCAGCTGCACATTTCACTTTGAAGATGACCTGGAGGAAAGATTTGCACAGGATTAATTTAGGTTTCCTTTCAACTTTGTCAAGAGATAAACAGGGAAATCAGAACCCAGCTGGACATCTCCAAGGAATCTGGATTATTTATCAGCACCAACTCTTGCTCTGGACCCAAAAGAATGGCACTTTCTCCTTGTACAAGCCCAGCCCAAATACAGGTTGCCAACAACCATAAACATATTTAACACCCCATATGTGACAAGCACTTTAACACCACACCTTGAAGACTTCAAGAAAAGAAGGAAGTTTAGCACTTCAAAGTCCTTCAAAAATACACCTCCTTTTCCCAATGTTTTGGGCTATTTTAGGACCTCAACCATGCTGGATTTCCATGTGAGAGGAGCAGGGACAGTTTAGGAAGGTGCAGATACTCCCAAGTCACAGCTCAGATGTGAATTCCTGCTGCAAAGGCATAGGGAACCTGTGCTCACACTGCTCAGAACTGGATTAGGGTTGTGTCCAGCTCCAGCTCCCACCAGGAAGGATCCCAGAGCTGGGGTCCCATTCAGCCACAGGCAAAGCTCTGAATGGAGACTTTGAATGAACTTGGGAAGAGGCACAGACACACCCAGAGCGATCCCACCTGCACTTGTGGGATCACTGCTCAGCTGTGGAGGTTCAGTTTCCCTTCTCCCACAAGGAGCTTTCCCTGTCAGCAGTGAAGGATCACTCATCTCCTCCCTGGCATCCTCAGGCAGCTTTTATCCTGGTGGGATTCCTTGGCTCCTGCTTCCATGTCAGCACTGAGGCAGAAATGGCACATGAGCTTCAGGAATCAGGCTGCTGCCAAGGGGATTTCCAGAGCCATTCCAGGATCTGAGGGCTGTCTGAGCCACTGCAGTGCTTCCAAGCATTTCAAAGGACATTGGGCAGCTTCGGTGATTCCCTTCCAAGAGCCACTTCCAGTGCCTGGCTCCTCTTGCTGAGAGAGGATGAGTTTAACTGAGTGAGGAATGAGACGTGGTTCTTCAGCAGAGGGAGGTATCCAGCCTCAGGAATGTTCTCTGTCCCCTTGTCCTGGCACACAGAAGTGCAGGAGTGTGGCACAATCCACTCTGAGCCCTAAAACTCATCATCTGGGCCACATGGTGACTCCAGAACAGAAATATCCCTGAATCCTCCCTTGTTTGCTGAGGGTGACATTCAGGCACTTTGGAATCACTGAATCACTGAGGCTGGAAAAGCCCTCCAAGGTCACCAAGTCCAACCATTAATCCAGCAGCACCACATTCACCACTAAACCATGCCCTCAAGTGCCACATCCACTTTGAGTTTTCTGAACACTTCCAGGGCTGGGGACTCCACCACTGCCCTGACCAGCCTGTTCCAACACCTCACCACCCTTTCAGTGAAGAATTTTTTCCTAACATCCAGTTAGGATCTAAATATTCCCTGGCATAACATGAGGCTGTTTCCTCTTGTCCTGTCAAAACAGACATTGGTGACATCCAGCTGGGGAACTCCTGGTTGAGCACCCATCCCAGCAGCCTGGAAATCACTGAGCAATCTGCACTCCTGCTGGTTCTGCACCCATCCCAGTAGCATGGAAATCACTGAGCAATCTGCACTCCTGCTGGTTGAGCACCCACCCCAGCAGCATGGAAATCACTGAGCAATCTGCACTCCTGCTGGTTCTGCACCCATCCCAGCAGCCTGGAAATCACTGAGCAATCTGCACTCCTGCTGGTTGAACACCCATCCCAGTAGCATGGAAATCACTGAGCAATCTGCACTCCTGCTGGTTGAACACCCATCCCAGCAGCCTGGAAATCACTGAGCAATCTGCACTCCTGCTGTAACCTCTGAACAGCCCTGCAGAGCCCCTGGTTTGTGTCCCAGCTGGGAATGTCGTGTTCCCAGCCCCCCAGCTGAGCAGGGAAGTGCCCCTGGCTCACAGAAGATGCTGTTTTGGGCAGGACACTCTTGCCAAACCTTCCCCTGCAGCCCCAGGGATGAAGGCACACAAAGCTGAGTCAGGGTTAAGAGTGCAACAGCAATTTGAGCCTCATGCTTGGCCTGCTGCCATGGAAAGCAGAGGGAGACCACAGCTCCAGCCTTCCATTTTTATTAGCCCCTGGATAGCTGCAGGAATAACTTCAGGAAGGGAACAGCCACCTCTGCTTTGGTGGTTTTGGTTATTAAGGCTGATAAGTTATCTGAAGGTTGCTTTTCCTTCCCAGGGACTGGGTCAGGAGGTGCCACCAGCAGAGTGCACAGGGTGACTCTGGGTTCTTATCCTTGAGATGAGCTCTGAGCCTCCTGCATGGGGCTCTGCTGCTCCCAGAGCCCAAGGACAGCTCAGGCAGAGGGTTCTGCTGTGAAAAACCCAGCACAGAGAGCTCAGGAGCAATCCTGTTCTTCAGAAACACAGGAAGAATAGACCCCTGTGCTTCAGCAGGTGCATTAGGCCAAGCTGTGAGCAGCAATCCCTGCAAACTGAATGGTTCCTTCAAATCTGAGCTGAGCCCAGCTCCAGAAATCGAGCATGAAAAGAGGAACAGAGGTCTCAGCAGCACAGAGCAGCAGGACTGGGAAGATTTACTCTGAACAAATCCTTCACAGCAGTTTGGAACACTCAGGTGCCTTTCCAGAGCCATGGATCCCTTGAGCACTCCACATCAGCTAGAGGGTGAGGCTGAAATGAGCTACAGACCCCAAAGCCTTCCATGATGCTGGAGGCTTTTGGGTGGGTTTATCCCATAAAAGTGATTCCCTTGCTCACATCACTGCCCAGAGAGCCCCCAGGGTGTGTTCAGAGACACACTCACCCTCAGAAGGTGCACTGGAGGTGTCACAGCTGCTAAGGGAAGTGACACATCCCCGATGCCACAGATGAATCCAAGGACCACTCCCAGTGCCAGGATCTTAAACCTTAAACCTCACAGTGAGGCACTCAGGCTGGACCAAAACCAAGCTACTTTTCAGCAGATCTGAAAGATCCAGGAACTTGTTGTTGTCCACTGGAATTAAATTCTTTTTTTGCTTCAGAAACACAAATTTGGGCTCTGCAGACACAAGACACAGCCATGCCCTGCCCCAACACAGCTCAGCTGCTGGAGCATCCCCACACAGATCCCTCTGCTCACCACACAATGATGGGAGCACAGCACAGACTGTTTTGGGACCACACCTTGTACCAAGTGTGCAAACCCCAGCTTCAGCCCACAGAGGAAAAGCTGGAAGTGTCCACGAGGATCTCTCACCATCCTCATATTAATATGCAGATGATTCCATGGCATCCTGAACACAGGCTGGAACTCTGCATGTTCCCTCCTTTCCCAGAATAGCTGGTGCCCAGCAGGGCCACCTGTTCCTCTGGGAAACATGGGAAGCACCAGCTATGGGATGGAGCAGTTTGGAGTTTCAGAGATCCCTCCCCAGCTGGCCCTCTGAGCACAGGGCACTGCCAGGTGGCTGCTGCACAGGGAAGGTGAAAGAGGGAAATAAAGGATGGATTTTCCCAGTTTTCCATCTGAGGAGATCCAGGAGAGTACAGACAAACACCTCCCAGGCTGGATGCTCTCTCCATGCCTGTCTGCAGTGCAATTAGAGCAGGAAGGGATGAAAGGGGCTGATGGCATCTCCTCACATGGAGCACTTAGAGAAACCCACCCACACCACCAGCCCCACCAGGCCAGCACTCCTTACCCATCCCTGCTGGTTCCCAGGACAGCCAGGGCTGCCAAGGGCTCAGGAAGGTCTTTAAGATCAAGGTTGTTGTGGCTGCACATCACAGAATCATTTAGGTTGGAGAACACCTCCAAGGCCATCAGGTCCAAGCTGTGCCTGATTCCCACCTTGTCACAAGCCCAGAGCACTGAGTGCCACCCCCAGGGGTTCCTCAGACACCTTCAGGGATGGGGACTCCAAACCTCCCTGGCAGCTCCTTTCCATGGAGGAATTTTCCCAAATATCCCATTTAAACCTCCCCTGGCACAGCTTGAGGCCATTTCCTCTTGTCCCTTGGGAAGAGCTCAAGCCTCCCTGGCTGTCCCCTCCTGTCAGGGAGCTCTGCAGAGCCACAAGGTCCCTCCTGAGCCTCCTTTTCTCCAGGCTAAATCCCCTGAGCTCCTTCCATGTATTTCCATTTCCATGGTCCTGACAAAAAGCTGGGGAAAAGCAGAATGCCACTTGGAAAAGGTGGCATTGCTCAAGCAGCACAGGAGCTACTCCAAAGGCAAAGGAGCATCCTAGGCTGGACATCAGAGCTCTTGAGGCAAGACTGGGAGTGGATCTGAGGAATTCTGACCTGATGGACTCTGAACTCCAGGTTGCCAGGAAAGGACTCCTTCTGGTACAAGCTGAAGTAGAAAGGAAGAGATGCTCCCAAACTAAAGGGATGTTCCAGGTGGAAAAAGCATCCCAAGAGAGCTGGAGAGGACAAGAGCATGGAATGAAAGGACACAGGGAATGGCTCCCACTGCCAGAGGGCAGGGATGGATGGGAGATTGGGAAGGAATTCCTGGCTGGGAGGGTGAGGAGGGGCTGGCACAGGGTGCCCAGAGAGGCTGTGGCTGCCCCTGGATCCCTGGCAGTGTCCAAGGCCAGGCTGGAGCACCCTGGGATGGTGGAAGGTGTCCCTGGATGGGCTTTAAGGTCCTTTTCAACCCAAACCATTCTGGGACTCTATGAAAAATAAATACACATCCCACACTGATTCTGTCAGGTCTCTGCATCCCCTCAGCAATCTCATGGGACAGGAAGAGGACAACCTGTCCCCACAGAAAGGAGGAACACCAGGCAGTTCAGCAAATTTGAATTTCAGCCCTGAAACAGCCTGGAGTGTTAAGTAATGCCAGGTCCCCACAGGAATCTGTTCCTGGAGCTCCTTCCCCAGCACCTTTCCATCCTCAGCCTCTGTGCTGCCTGAGGGGCTCTGCAAACCAAGCAAGAACAGCTCAAATATCAGCACAGGCCATTTTCTTGCCCAGATGCCATTTCTCCAGCATCTCCACAAAGGAGGCTCTGTGCACAGGGACAATGAGGCAGGCCCTCAGCACAGCAGCAGCTCCTGCTTTTATCTGAGGGCATCTCAGCTCAGGATGCCACCCCCAGGGCAGCAGAAGCTCGGTGTCCTTCCCCAGGCTGCTGCCAAGTGGCCCTTAGAAACTGGGAATGGATGGGCACATCCTGCTGGAGTCACACCAGTACACACACCAGTCACCTCCAGATCATGGGAGCCACAAAAGCTCCAGGATTTCCATCTTTTTCCTCCAAATCTCTGGAGCTTCACCACTGAGACCTCCCAAAAACCCCACGGAGTGATGGACACCCCTCGTGGTTGTTCCAGGGAGGTGTCAGGCCCTCCCTGGAGCTGAGCAAGCAGACCCATTTTTATAAGTCACTTTATCCTTCCCCACTCCAGATTCAGAGTTCTTATTTCCTCAGACAGGATTTCCCTTGGCTCTAGGTCTTCAAGGAGAAAGAAGTGGGATACATGCAGAGTTCACTGCAAAACAGATACCGTGGGAGGAGGAGAAGCCTGGCAATCTATTTGGATTTACTTGAAGAGGACCTTTAAACAAGCCTGCAGAGAGGCAAATCTGCTGTCAAATCCAGTGACCTAGAGAAAAACAGAAATCCAGCCACTCTGTGGAGCAGAGCACACAATCCCTGCCTTTCAAGGGACACCAGCCCCTCCTGGCTGGAGCAACTGGGAGGTCAGGCTCCCTTAAGCAGACAAGATGGATTTGTGCACTCTATGCACCATTTGTTATTCCACTGCCACTCCATCAACAACACCTTTTGCAACAGGCAGCTCACCCCCAAAGCCTCCAGGTGTTTATTGAGGGGGCAAAAGAACCAGAACAGCAGAACAACCCCAGTGCTCCAAGCGTCATGTGAATGTTGGTGTCCTGGGGAAAATGAAATCATAACTCCCGTGGGTGACACACTGGAGAGATTTCTGTGTGCTAGCCATTCCTTTGTGAGGCTGGGGAACAGCTGAGAGCTGCAGAGCAAAGAATCCCAACAACAACAACAAAGCTGGAAGGAAAAAGTGGTGACTTGTTTCAGAAATAGGCAGCGAACCGGGAGGCAGGCGAAGCAAAGGGCTGCTCAAGAGAAACTGGAGCAGAAACAAAATATTCAGGAGGAGGATGGGGAGGGGAGAGCCAGGGCTTTAGGAGATAAAGGCAAGTGGAAGGACTAAGGAAAGGAGGCTAAAAATCACCACACGAGTGATGGGAAGCCCAGAAAAGCAGGGACACGGCTCGGTGACAATAACAAGCGGCTCCGCACTGTCCCAGCAGCGATGCCGGCGGTGGGAAGGGGCCCCCCTGGGCTGCCCCGGGCTCTTGTGTGAGGGATCTCGGGGTTTTTTTGTCTGACAAGCTGCGGAACAACAAGCCGGGTTCGCAGCGGAGCGATGGAGGGAAGGAGGGAGCGCAGCAACAATAGCAGAAGAGGCTCTGGCTGGTGACGTAATGGTTGGCATCACTCCAGGCCAGAGCAGCCCCTGCTGCTGCCACTTTCTGGTCCCCTTTGCAGAACGGGAATCAATTAAAAAATAACCAAAAAGATGCAAAACAGTCCCTCAAGTGATGCCCCCCCCCACATACACACACACACAAACACCCCGCGGTGGGTCTGGGTGGCAAAGAGGAAAAGCCCACCTGGGAGCAGGGCATGTCCCCGCACCCCCAAATCCCAAATTCAGGGCATGTGCTGTCCCCCCCGAGGCGGGGTGTGCAGGCAGGGTACAGCCCTGCACCCCAAATCCCTGATGCTGGGATTCTGGGCACACTTTTAGCTCACACCATCCCCCCCAAATCCCACCCCGCCCCCCCAGCTTGGATCCAGGGCACAATCCCTGTGCTTCTCCCCCAGCCTGGATTCAGGGCACAATCCTTGTGCCTCATCCCCCCAGCCTGGATTCAGGGCACAACCCCTGCATCCCCCCAGGCTGTCCCAAAGTCTGGATTCAGGGCACAACCCCTGTGCCCCCCTCCTAGGCGGGATCCAGGGCACAGCCCCGCACCCCCTCAGGCTGTCCCGGAGGATCGGCCCCTCAGGATCGCCCCTCACCCTCACCTGGGCGCTCACATCCCCATCCCACCCCACAGCCTCGGCTCCAGGGCGCTCCAACTTTGGAGAGGAGCTTCCAGCCCCGCTGTCCCGCAGGGTGGAGGTTTGGGAAAGAGAATTTTGGAGGGGTTTTGCCCAAAAGGCAAAACTTACCTCGGCGAAATAGAGGTTGAGGAGGCAGAGGCTGGAGAAGAGGAGGCAGCCGGGCAGGCAGTACAGGAGCCAGTGGGCGAAGGGTTGCTGGAGGCGGAGGGCCTGCAGGGAATTCTGCAGGTAGAAGGAGAACAGGGTGGTCCTGAGGGCTGCCCAGAGCAGGCAGAGGAAGAGGCAGAGCGTGTGGTAACTCAGCCGCCGCTCGCGGTAGTAGAGCAGCAGCCAGAGCTGCAGGTAGGCGAAGAGGAAGAGCGCGGCGTAGAGCGCCGTGTGGAGCACGGTGAGCCCCAGCTCCACGGCGTAGGGCACGGCCGCCCCCTCAGCGAGGGCCATGGGGCAGCGGGAGGCACCGACCCCCTCCCTGCCTTCCCTCAGCCCCGGCTGGACACCCCCATGCAACAAAGGGGAGAACCCCCCCCTTTCCCCCTTCTTCTTCTTCTCCTTCTCCTCCTCCTCCCGCCCGCCCGGCTGCACCGCCCGCCCGCCCGCCGCCAAACAACTCCGTGCCGGGGACAGCCGGCTGAGCCCGCTGATTTGAGGGGCGGTGGCGCGCGCTCCCCATTGGCCGCCCGCCGGCCACGCCCCTCGCCGCGCCCACCCGCCGCGCCCACTGGCCGGCACCGCCTGTCAATCACCCGCGCGACGCCCCCGCCGCGCTGCCGCTTTGCTTGTTGGGTTGGCGGCGCCGCCCGCCCGCCATCCTTCCTTCCCTCCTTCCCTGAGAGCCGGTAAGGGATGAGAGACGGACGGGGAGAGGGGAGTAAGGGATGAGAAGGATGAGAGAGGGGAGCGAAGGCTTGAGAGGGGCCGTGAGGGGAGCGCTGAGAGGTCTCATGGAGGAGCCGGGGGGATCTGGGCACCTCCGCAGGCAGAGTCGGGGTGCGCGACCATCCCCGCTTCAGGCTCTGTGGGGATGTTCGGGTGTCTCCTACAGGACCGGGAACATCCCCGTTACAGGCTGAGGATGTTCGGGTGTCCCTCATGGACCGGGACCATCCCCATTACAGGCTGGGGATGTCCGGGTGTCCCTCACAGACCGGGACCATCCCCGTTACAGGCTGAGGATGTCCGGGTGTCCCTCACGGACCGGGAACGTCCCTGGGGCTGTCCGGGTGTCCCTCACGGACCGTCGATTCCTTCCGTGCAGGCGGCCATCCCTGTGGATGCAGGCACAGCTCAGCTGCGAACAGCTCCCGGCTCCGGTGGGTACCGAGAGGCCTCGCTGGGCTCCGGGATCGCTTCCCCGGCTGGCACAGACCCACCCGCGCTGGTTTGAGCCCTTTCCGGCTTTTCCAGCCCTGCAGCCGGGGCCGAGGGACGCCGGGGCCGAGGGACGCCTCGGTGCTGTCTCAGTACCGCGGAGCAGGGATGAGAACATCGGCCTGAAGCCTCGGGACGCCAGGTAGGTGACAGCCCTGAGCCGCCCGCAGCTTGCGCGGTGATGCGCACCCAGTGCCGGCTGCTTTCCGGGGATTTCGGGGGACTGGTTCCCAAGGAGACTGAATGGGGCAGCAGCAGCAGCAGTGGGTGATGCTGGTTCCAGCAGGGAAGTGGTGGAATTCAGCAGGTGGAGGTCCCAGCAGATGGTGATTCCAGAGTGTGGTGATGCTGTCAGGGAAGCGGTGGATTCGTTGTCCTTGGAAATGTTCACAAACCACTTGGGGACATGGGTTAGTGGTGGGTTTGGCAGTGCTGGACTCCTCTTAGGGGTTTTCTCCAGCCTGTGTGATTCCATGCTGCAGGGTGTCTGCTTTGCACAGGAATCAAAGCCCTCCTCTCCTGCTGTGGGCAGAGACAAAGGCTGCACTCTGTCCCCCCTGCAGCCTTGGATAGCAAGTGAGACCTGGCTGCTGGGAACTTGGACCTGGAAATGAAAATGAAAGTGAAACTCTTCTGGAAGTGGCAGTATAAAGGGCAGCATGGGAGCATCAAAAATCCAGGCAAAAAATCCAGCAAAAATGCAGGCAAAGCCCACTGGGATGCACTTGGATGTTCCCAGGAAAGGATCCCTGTGCTTCAGGATGCTCCCACAGCTGCCCCTGTAAGCAGTAGGGAGATGCAGTGAGTGCAAAGGGCCAGTGGTTATTTCAGTCCCATAATTGCAGGCTCATCCCAAAGCTCTGGAGAAGCATCTCACTGTTATTCCAGCTCCAGGTGCTGGGGAATTGCAGCTCTATCATTCTACTCAAATCAGTTGTGTCCAAGAACTTGCTTTTGGAAAATTTGAAAGGATTTGGGTTGAGCTCTGTGCCAGCTAACTGGGTGGTGATAATGAACCTGTGATAATTATCATGGGGTTGTGATGAATGTGTTGGCTATGTAGGAAAAGTCTGGAGCAAGGAAAGGACAAGTGTAGTGAAAAATATGAAAAATCAATAAAATTCCAGGCAAGGCATCATGGTTTGGGTTGGAAGGGACCTTAAAGCCCATCCAGTTCCACCCCTGCCATGGCAGGGACACCTTCCACTATCCCAGGCTGCTCCAAGCCCCATCCAGCCTGGCCTTGGGCACTGCCAGG
>JAWWMS010000279.1:59697953-59711843 GCA_035048045.1 Chlorospingus semifuscus
ATATATGTAGTGCAGCAAGGTTGGTTTATTGGTGAAGGAAGGGTGTGAAGCCTTCTGGCACAAGCACAGGGAGGGGCCCCAGCAACCCTTACTTCTTTTCTTCTTTCTTTTGTTAGATCACCAGAAACTTTGGGAAAGGTGCTTTTAAAATTTCCTGCCTTGGTTTCTGTGGGTGTAGGAGGGGATCTAAGTTTCTCAGGCTGTTTTGAAGCTGTGCGTGCTCACAAAACCCTGCCAGCTTGTGCAACCTTCACTGCCAGGGATTTTCCATCTCAGCCCCATGGTTTTGACCCCACTGAGGGGCTCAGGGGAGCTGGGAGCACCTTTTTGTTGATGGTGGGGTACAGATGTCCTGCTGTGGTGCTGCAGCAGGGGTGCAGCTCCCTTCCCTTTCTGCTCTGGGACCTTTAGGTTTAATACACAATGGAAATACCCTATAGGAACATGCAGAACACCCTCCTTGCCCCCATAACTGAGCCTTTAGATTACTCCAATGCACCCAACTCTGTTACGGGTGGTGGCAGCTCTTCAGGTTCTGGTTTATAGTTATGTTATCTAAAGTTTTGCACCCTGTCCACACCAGGCTCAGCGCACTGGAAAAGCACCACAAAAATGGCCAACAATCTCTTGTTACAAGGTCTTCTAAGACTAAACTATCCAATTAAGAACTGACACCTGGATTATTTTCCCTTTTAACCCAATAACTGATCCCTAAAAGCCCACAATGAGGACTTTTCTGCCCAATTACAAAATGCCACCCAAACCCGTGGAGAAGAAGGAGGAAAAAGCATGAAGAAGAAACCCAGGGTGACACCCTGTGCCCTCCATCTTGCTCCCATCCACAACACGCTAAAAATCCCAAACCCTCAATTTCTCACCAAGTGATTCACCTACACTTCTCTCTATAATCTATTTCACACTTTTGTGGGTTCCAGTCTATCCTGAAGTTTGGGAAACTTTCTCCATGAATGAGGGTCAAAGTCAGTGCTGCCCTGGGGCTCAGGGCACCCCATAGCAGACAGAGAAATATTCCCTGGGTTTCCACATCCTCCCTATTCCCTGCCTGGCCCTCATCTTTGTACTGTCCCAGGCCCCTGGGCAGAGAGAAACTCAGACTCTCCATGTGTGGTTGCTGGGACAGAATCATCTCACCACGGGGCTGAATTAAACATCTGTGGATGTTATGCAAAGTTCCTTTTTGCTTCCTCACCCTGGACTGTGTTAGCAGCAATTCAGCCTGCTACAGGCCCCGTCCTGACCTTGTCCTGTAGGAGGGATTGGCTCTGCTCCCCAGCCCCTCTTTTTATTGAATTATTTGAGATCTGGCTAAAGCTGCTGTTCCAGTATCAGGATGTAGATTATTTTGAAGAGCTGTGCCTCCAGGGTGCTGTTGGGATACAAAATGTGCTGCTCCTCAGACTCGCCCTCATCGAGGAGCCGCAGTTTGGGTCATAAACATGTCTGATATCGCTCTGCTTTGTTTGGAGAGGTTTTTTCCTAATCAAATAAAGATGGGTCAGGCACTGATAAGGGAAAAACCAGGCCTTGCTCCTGGCAAGAACCAGGATAATCTCCCACCACTCCTTACTCTTGTGCCCTGTTTGTGCATTATTTCCCAAGCAACCTTTACTGGACGGACTGGAATCGCGAAGCTCCCAAAATCGAAACTTCCACTGTCAATGGAGCCAACAGGAGGGTTCTGGTGCACACAGACATTGGTTTGCCCAATGGCCTGACTTTTGACCCCTTCTCCAAGCTGCTGTGCTGGGCAGACGCAGGTAATGTCCCCAAGGATGGATCAGAGAAGGTCACACTGAGCCTCGGGGGAAAATCCTGGGTGTCTTCAGGCCAGTGAGCTCCAGTGTTGTGCCAGATTGGATTTTAGGAAATATTTCTTCATGGAAAATGTTGTTGCTCAAGGCAATGATGGAGTCCTTGTCCCTGGAGGGATTTAAAAGCTGTGTGGATGTGGCACATGGGGACATGGAGCAGTAGTGGCTTTGGCAGTGCTGGGAATGGCTGGACTTGATCTTAGGGAGTTTTTCCAGCCCTGAATTTTATGATTCTACATCTTCAAGCTGAAAAGCTGTTTCAAAATGTGATAAATCAGGAAAAGGCTCTTCCCCCAGAGGGTGCTGGCACTGCCCAGGTTCCCCAGGGAATGGGCACAGCCCTGCGGCTGCCAGAGCTCCAGGAGCTCCCAGGGATGCCCAGGGTGGGATTGTTGTGGTGTGCTGTGATCCTTGTGACTCTGTGAAATACCAGGAACATATTTGGTGCGGCATTTCCAGTGGGATGGGGAATATTTTGTGTTGGAACAGGCACCAAGCACCTGGAATGCACATTCCCGGACGGCACCGGCCGGCGCGTCATCCAGAGCAACCTCAACTACCCCTTCAGCATCGTCAGCTACGCCAACCACTTCTACCACACGGACTGGAGACGGTGAGCAGGGAAAACCCCACCCCCTGCACGCCTGGGAATGCTCAGCTCCCCTCCCTGAGAGGAATTCCAGCCTGCTCCCAAACCGTGGAGCCTCCCCAGAGCTCTCCTGGATCTCCGAGCGCGGCTTCAGCAACACCTGCTTGTAAATCTCAGCACAGAGGAGTTGTTTATAGACACAAGCCCAGCTCCCTGGGAGGGATAGAAACAGTGGTTTGGGGTTTTTTTTTTAAACTGAAACTTGGCTGAAGTCTCTGGATGTAGATGAGGTCCAAGGAACGATCCTGTCCTCAGCCGTTCCCTCCAGCAGCAGGAACTCGCCTCTCTTCCCACTCCAGCTGGGAGCTCTCACAGCTCCCAGCCAATCTTGGGTTACAACAAACACTTAAGGGCTTGCCTCGCTTGGAGGAGACTCTCAGGGAGATAATCTCTCCTTGGAAGGCTCTTTTCTGTGGCTGCATCACCACACAGAAATGCACTGACTGAGCTGGAGGAGGATTTTTCGGGGCAAATTTCTTTCCACTCGTCCTGCAGGTGTTCAGAGCAAGCTTTTCAGCTGCCTGTTCTAAATAGGGGAAAAACCTCAAAGAAGTTTCATAGGTAAATAAAACACTTCTTCCCTTTTTTTTCACCAGGGATGGGGTGATGGCTGTAAATAAAGAAACAGGCTCCTTTACTGATGAGTATCTCCCAGAGCAGCGATCCCACCTCTATGGAATCACAGCAGTTTATCCCTACTGCCCTGGAGGTAAAATCCCACCCAAACCCCATCCCCTTGTGAATTCTGATGGCCTGAAAAATCTCCACACTAAAAATCTCCATTTCTCCCCACAGCCAGGAAATAGTAACTCCATTTTCCAGGAAACGAGGATCTTTGCACCCAGAGGAATTTCAGACCCAGAGAACTGTCGCTGCATACAAGGGGGGGAAGTCCCTCACTGAGGCCAATGAAGTGCCCTGCTTTCCTGCAAAAGATTTTCAAGTATTTTTTATAGTTATACCTCAAGACTTTACTACTGTATTTTTGTACCAAATGGAAAATGTTGAGATATCACCAAAAAAAAAACAAACCTGGGAAGCTCAAGCCATGACTCGAACTCTTGCTCATGCAAGATTTAAAATGTAGCTTTTTTTTTTTACTCCAATGTTTTATTTTATTTTATTGGAAGAAGAATGGATTCATTTTTCATAGTTTTGACAATCTGACCAAGAGGTCCTTTTATCCAAAAATAAGAATTAAGTGCCTATGGGAAGCTGTGGATGCAGTTAATTACTGGGTCTAATTAACAAACAGCCCTGAAGACAGAGACTGTGTGTGCTCCAAAATCCTGCAGAACAGGGATGGGATGTGGCAAAGGCATTGAAGATTTTCCAGAGGATGATTCTGTGTTTTCACCACTGCCTCCATGCATGTCTTTTAGTATTTATATTAGAAGAATATGCTAGAATTGATCTGTTCATGCTTGTTGGGTCTTCCAAGTGCCTTCCTAGACCTACCCAGTGTAGACCAATACATGTTCAGAAATACCAGTTACGTTGTAATGCTTCACTTTTTCTAAGTTACTTCAATAATTGAATAAAAAAGGTTGGTTTTAATTTGCCCTTGGGATACAGTTTTTCACTATTTCAGTTGTAGGGGAATATTTCAGCAAGCAAGCCAGGAGCAAGCTGCTCCTAGGGCAGGACCTCAGGAAAAGAAGATTTTATGTAACGTTCCCCTCCACACAAAGCCAAACACAATGAAAAAGAGACACATACACACACACAAAAAAAGTCCTATTTGCCAACTCAGGGCTCACCAGAACAATCTGTTTCCCTCGATTTCATTTATTTCAAGAAAAAATCTGGTAATTCATCAGAAGTCAGAATTCAATTTCCTGTTTTCTTTCCCAAACAGGCAAATTAATCCCGTTCCAAGCTGCATGCCAGAGTGGAGCTGTCCCTAATTGCACTAACACACGGGGGGCTGGAAGCTTTCCTCCCTTCATCTGCCCACTTTGCCCAGTCTGTGGTCAGTCTTGGGGTCAGCAATGATGGCCTGCACGGCCACGATGGCTTCGTTGATCTTGGTCTGCAGCTCGCGGAGCTCCTCGATGTGCAGCAGGCGCAGGATCTGGGCAGCCTCGTTGATAACAGCATCTGGGGAGGGCACACAGAGGAAATGCAGTTACCCATAATTTTATTCAGGGTTTTATGCATCATTTTCAGCTCACAGGAGGGATTTAAGGGAGTTTTGGTGCCCTGCATGGTGTTCCTGCTGGTGGTTTCCAGGGTGGAAATAGGGAACAGTGTTCCATGCTGGTGGAGAGGGATGGGGTGGTGTCCAAAGCTTCCCCATCATCCTGCAGCCCAGGGGCAGGGAATGAGGGAAATCATAAAAATAATTTTTTTTTAATATAGAAAAACCAAAAACCAAGCCAAAACCAAAACCAACAACCAAAAAAACCAACAAAAAACCAAATTAAAACAAAAAAAAACCTCCAAACAACAAAAAACCCAAAAAAACCCCAAACAAAAACCCCCAAACAAAACAAAACAAAAACCCCCCACCAAAACAAAACAAAAAACATGAAAAAAACCCAAAAAAACCCCAACGCCCCAAAAAACCTTTCATAAACACAAAAAAATTAATTCACAACCTCTAAAAACTTAAATATAAAAATAAAATATATTTAATAAAATAAAATAAACTGAATAAAATTAAAATAAAATATAATTAATATAAAAATAAATATATATTTTAAAATTTTAAAAAATAATAAACTTGTACTTCTAAAATTAGAAATAAAAATATATATTAAATAAATAAAAAGATCTCTTAATAAAACAATAAAAAATTTTATCACAGAAATATAATTATATAAAATAAAAATCAAAATATAATTAAATTCATAGCATAAAATATAAAATAAGAATTTAAATATAATAAAATTTATAATATAAAAATATAATTATATAAAATAAGATTGTAAATATTGCGATAAAATAAAATAAATTAAAATTTCAACTATTATAACAAATATATACATATAATACTTATTAAAATATCCACATTACAATTAAAAAAATAATAAAAATAATAAATTAAAAACACAAAAGGCTGAAAGGACCTTAAGGATCATCTCATTCCAACCTCCCTCTCCAAGGCTGGTGTGAAACATTCCAAGCAGTGATTTAAGTAATGTGGAGCACAAGTGAAGCCTGTGGAGCCCCAGGTCACCTGACTGGCTGTTCCTTATCAATAACCCACCAGGTTTATCAATAACCTATCAGGTTTATCAATAACCCATCAGGTTTATCAATAACCCATCAGGTGATGCCAACCTGGGGTGCCTGGGTGGGATTTTAGGAAGAGGAGGCAGCTGCAGTGCATGGAGCAGCACAGCTGTCCTCTGCTGGTAGCAGCAGGATTTACCAACAGCAGGATGCATTCAAAGCTGTTATTTCAACAGATTCCAAACAGATTGGATTGAGGCTTTGCTGTTCCAAACCCAAAATGCTCAGGGATGCTCATAAATAACCAGCTGGGAGGGAGGAATTCTTTCCACTGCAGGGTTTTTTACTGCCCACATCAGCTCTGGATCTGACAGTAATAACTCTGTCAAAGGCAAACATTCCCATTTAAAAGTCACATTAGGGGCAGTGCTCACCTCCCGTGTCAAACCCAAGAATGTGCTTTTCCAGAGCAACAGGCAGACCCTGGAAAAGGAAAAAAAAAGTGTTAAAAATGTCATTTAAATGTTTGGTAAATCAAATCAACTACTACAGCAGGTATTGGGGAGAAAAATGGGTTTTGCTTAGACAAAAACGTGTGAAAAGTTTGAAAAGTTGATCAAATAACTCCCTTTGTGTCCTGAAACACCAAACCCTGAGCATTATTACAGAAAAATCTTGCTGCTTAAGAATCCCTCAGTGGATACACAGTGCCTGCATTCAATCCTTAAAAGGCCAACAGCAGGACTGGGAGCCATCACCCAACGCTGCAGCTTCCCAGGAAAACAAAACTGAGCTTTCTTAGAAACTTCTGCCTTTCAACAGCTGCCAGCCTTTGAGCAGGGGCTGACTGCAAAGAGCTGCAGAAATTCTCTGTAATCAACTTTTGCTGAGCTCACAACATCCCCACAAGCATCTGCTCAAGTGTTAAGTTTAGGAATAAAGGGAAATATTCCTTTTTCTAAACATTTTATCTATTAAAATACTCCAAGGCAAAATTTATTAGTGGTCATTTCTGAGCATTGCTCTGTTTCCTTTGTCCAGCTGCAGAGGAGTGGTCACACTAAATCTTTACTCAGGGAGCTTCAACATGCACTTAAAATTAGATTTAAACATTCCAAATGCCAGAATTTGCTTTTATTACCCTCAGCAAGTTTTTTTTTTTCAACATTTGCCAAAAGCCTTGCATTTTGCACAACAAAAACATCAGAGTTCAATGCCATTGATTTCTGCAGGGATGGGGCTGTAAAGCTTTTAGACAGTGAAAATTTCCTTTAAAGGCTTTTATACACATGGAAAAAAAAAAGAATCTGAGCTGATCAAAACACAAATTAAACACAAACTGGTGGCTGCAACTCATCTGCAAAAAGTGGGGTTTTTCCATGGCCTTTATTTTAAAATCCATGTTCTACTGAAATCTTAAAAATCCATCTCCACTGTTAAAATTGGTGATCAAAATGCCACTAAAGCCACTTCAGAAAGATTCCAGAAATATCAGACTTCCTACAAGGATTTTTTTTTTAAGAACTGAGGTTTGTACTTAAGGTCCCTGCCAGCCTGGGGGGTTCCTGAGGAAAAAATATCAAATTTTGTCTTTTTTCCTCTCACAGTTCTTTGTGGATGAATTCCCCAAGGTTCCTCCAGTGTCACCTGGTAGCAGGAAATTCTTTACCCTCCCTTCTTCCCACACTTTGGAGTCTGATCCTTCTTGGGAAGCTGCCTTTGGAATCCCCTCAGCCCATCCTACAACACGCTCATGATCCTTCAAACAGGGAATGAACTAAAAAAAGAGCACTTTTACATCAGGAACCACACACACAACTCCACTTCCAGCCTCATTCCCTACAAATCTGATTTATGAATGCTGCACAAAAATGTGGCCATTTACAAATCAGTCAAAACCTGAAGAATAAATCTAATTTTCCTTTTTTTTTAAGATACTGATGGTCCCTCCTTGCACAGATTTTCGTGCTTCTCACCACTCCCTTTTCTCCACACCCCTTGGAATGTGGCATTCCTAAGGAAAAAACACTCCCAGGTTATCTCCCAGACAGAGACTCTCAGTCCTGCTGATGCTTTGAAGATCTATCAAAAATGAACAATTCCCTGAGATAAAAAAAAAAAGAAAATCCCATTTTGATCCCAGCTGTGCAGCTATGAAAACAACAACTAAAAGCTGCTTTTTATTAACATTACAGAACCTTAAAATGAAGACAACAGGCTCAGCTGTTTTCCTATTTTCCTGCTCTTTGAACAGTTTTATGGATTTGCAGATCCAAGGCTTTGATTAATATATAAAGAAATAAAGAAATCATGGACTGTTGTGAGCAGCTGCCAAAAAAAATGAAGGAATTTGGGTTCTTTGAGGAGATGCAGCTGCTTTAGCAGGGACACTCACACTCATACACCTGCAGGGCAGGTGAGGCTGCCTTTCCCAAATTCTGGAGAGATCTGGAATGATGAGGAAATCCCAAACTAAAAACCCACAGTCATCCCCTGGAACATCTTCCCAACAGCCAGCTTGTGGTTAGCAAAGAATTCTGCAAAAATCTGACTTTAAGGGCAGAAATTTCCTTCACTGCTCATTTTTTTGGGGGGAGGTGAGGAGAGAGGAGCTGCATTTCCAACATCACATTCCTTGAACACATAGGAGGTGTCCATATGAAAAAAATCACTCCAAACAAGGAAAATTTAACTTCTTTATGGAGCCTAATTCCAAGGAAAAGCCAGGCCATGCATTTCTCCTCACTCTATAGGCTAGTCAGGACAATCCTGTGGAAGATAACTCAGGGAAGAGATTTTCCATGATTTCTCACACAGGTGTGTTTGTATTGACATGGAACAAACCCAGCTTTGTGTCCTGCCCTCCACAATCCCCCAGATCTGCTGGAATCAGCGTGGTTGGGATAAATGAAGCTGCCACCATCCTCCTAAATGAAGTGTTGGAACAGAAATGGTTTTGACTGAGGGGACAGAGCTTTATCTTCATTAATTAGCATGGATAATTAAGGCTGGCCATGGGTACAAACCTCCTTGGACTGGCTGGCTTTGGCTATGGCATCCTGTGTCAGGCGCTCCTGAACCAGAATCCGAATTGCCTGGGAAAAACATGGAAAGGGAACAGGAATTAATTCATGTCCTGAGGCATTTCTCAGCAATTCCAAGAGAAAAAGAGTCAAAATTATAACCTCAAACCCAGTTTTGTGACAGGTTTCTTTTTAAATATTTTTTCCAGCCCTTAAACCTTTCCACTTAGGAATAATCGTGGCATGTAGGATCTCACCCAGGTGACAGAACCAGGAGTGACAAGGACATTGATTTCACACCATTAATTCCTGCCCCTCCTGGGACAGAAGCTGCAAAATACAAGGAACAGCCTGGAAATCTTGGGATTTTTAGCCTGGAGAAAGGGAGGCTCAGGAGGGTGTTGGGATCTCCTGGCAGGGAACAAGAGACAGGACAAGAGGAAATGGCCTCAAGTTGTGCCAGGGGAGGTTTAGGTTGGATATCAGGGAAAATTTCCTCCTGGGAAAGGTGGACAGGCATTGGAAAGAGTTTCCCAGTGGTGATATCCCCATCCCTGGAGGGATTTCAAAGCTGTGTGCATGTGGCACTTGGGGACACGTGGCAGTGCTGGCAATGGTCGGGCTCAATGGTTTCAAGGTAATTCCCAGGCTAAACAATTCCATGATTCCAAAATGAGTTGATCACAGCCCCAAAGCAGCAGCACCAATCTTCTTCTCCTGAGTTCTCACACCTTTAACTCTGCAGCAATGCAGCTCCTCTGGGAAGGAAATGCTGACTGGGGAAAGAAATCCTGCCTTGGGATGGAAATCCTGCCTTGGGAAGGAAATGCTGCCTTGGGAAGGAAATGCTGAATTGGGATGGAAATGCTGAATTGGGATGGAAATCCTGTCTTAAGAAGGAAATGCTGCCTTGGGATGGAAATGCTGAATTGGGAAGGAAATACTGCATTGGATGGAAGACCTGCCTTGGGAAGGAAATGCTGCCTTGGGATGGAAATGCTGAATTGGGATGGAAATCCTGTGTTAGGAAGGAAATGCTGCCTTGGGATAGAAATGCTGCCTTGGGATGGAAATCCTGCCTGGGGAAGGAAATCCTGTCTTGGGATGGAAATGTTTCCTTGGGATAGAAATCCTGCCTGGGGAAGGAAATGCTGCCTGGGGATGGAAATGTTGTCTTAGGAATGAAAAAACAGCATTGGGATGGAAATGCTGCCAAGGGAAGAAAATCCTGCCTTAGGAAGGAAATGCTGAATTGGGAAGGAAATGCTGCCTTAGGATGGAAATCCTGCCTTGGGATGGAAATCCTGCCTTGGGATGGAAATGCTGCCTGGGGAAGAAAATCCTGCCTTAGGAAGGAAATGCTGAATTGGGAAGGAAATGCTGAATTGAAAAGAAAATGCTGCCTTGGGGTGGAAATCCTGCCTTGGAAAGGAAATGCTGCCTTGGAAAGGAAATGCTAAATTGGGAAGGAAATGTTGCCTGGGGAAGGAAACGCTGCCCTGGGAAGGAAATGATGAACTGGGATGGAAATCCTGCCTTGGGATAGAAATCCTGCCTTGGGAGGGAAATGCTGCCTTGGGAAGGAAATCCTGCTGCCAGCGTCTTTAGGAGGTGCTGAACCTCCTCCCACATGCAGAGAAACCTGGAGCAAGGCTTCTCAGGCAGGCTTGGAAAAGACTGAGAGCAGAAAGGAATTAATGTTTGAGAGCAGAAAGGAATCAATTTTAGCCTTGGGAACAAGGGCAGCCTTGACTTTGACAATCCTGGTGCTCATCTGTCTTCCCTGGCTCCAGCACATGGGGTGAAATCTTATCAGAGCTATCAGTTACTGATACCTCCAGCTCCAAATGCCTCCAAAAATAACTGCAGGGACACCATGCAGGCAGATTTCCACAGGAAAGGAGAACTGGCTCTGTCAAACACGTTGCTCAGACTCTCCCTGATGAGCAGCCAAAAGTGACAGAAGCAGCTCTGTGTTTCTCCCCCAGGATTTCTCCCAGTTTTGGTCATGATTAAAGCTGAACTGATACCAGAAAGTTGTCACTTAAATACTTCTAGAAATCTGTCACTGAAGGAAGTGGCCTGGACAAAGGAATGGTTGGATGGGGAGTTTCATTCCAGCAGTGAAACCAGACCTTTGTGGAAGAGAATTCCAAGTGCTTTTGGCATTAGGAAATATCCAACTGTGTCCCACAGATGCTTTCTGATCCACTTGCCAGGTTTAAATGGGATCTGAATCTCTGGCCAGATGTCTGTGCTGTGCCTGCACCCTCTGGCTCTCCCAAAAATCCACTCCTGAGTGTCCAAGCCTGGACAGGGATCAGAAATTCCCTGCAAACCTGCTTATTGTGGGGGAGAATTAAAGATTTTGACACCTTCTAATATCATCATCTCAACCCCAGAAGCAGCTTTGCATTGCTCCTGGAATGTGGATTTCTCACTACAGGATTCCACTCTTGCTGGAATTAAAAGCAAGAAAATTCAGGCTAGTTTTGCCCAAATCTGTCTGGAAAAAAGAGATGTGGAAATACAAATACATTTATGCAGAATTATACACCCAGTAAAGTTTGCTTTACTTGGTGCATAATTCTGCATAAATTTATTTATGCAGAATTATAAATTCTCTAAAGTTTCTTTCAAAGATCTGAAGGAATTTTGATAAGAGCTGAGCTCATTCAAGCTGCAAATCCTCAATATCACCACACTCAGAGTCTCCTCTCCCTACCTGATTCCCTTTTCACTGATTTTTGGGGGGTTTTGAGTGGTTTTTGGTGGAGGGTATGAGATCTCTGTGCTCCTTAAAGATTGAAGAAAAATATTTTGGGAAGGGAAAGTAGGAAACCATACTGGAGAGAAAGGGAAAAAATGGATGGAATAACTGCAGGCTGAGAATTCCTTAAAAAACCAGATTATCATTTCCAAGAGTTACAGACTAACACTAAATAAACCTCAATACCCACAGCTTTTGGTTTCTCAAAAATAACTTTAGCAAATATCACAACTATTGTCATGAACAGAATTTTATGGGGGTTTTTTTAAGTTAAATGCTTTTATTTTTATTCCAAACCAAACAAAGTTTATTCCCACAGTATGACATGATCAAGTAGGAACTTGGGATTTTACTCTCATCAATAATGTATTTTTTATTTTAACCCCAAATCTATAAAGCTCCACCAGAAAATCAGAAGATTTCTTAAAGACATAAAAAAGATGGTTTAGAAAGTTAATCAGCTTATTTGGTGCACTTAAAAGTACTAATTAATTATAAAAATTAAATTAAATAATGAAAAGGAGTAAACAGTTCATAGGACCAAAGGAAACTTTTAACAGTGGCTCCTCCCTTGGATGTTGTTTTAAAACATCTTTGGCATCATTAACTTTTAAATTTTCAACTTTCTCTGATTTCTAGCACTGGAACAGAACTTTCTCCTTTGAGGATGCTCCTTAAGGAACTCAGCTAAAATTATTTACCAGGATAATTCTCCCTGCATGAATTTCTACGAATTGTGTTTTTATCTGCTTGAAAAGACACAGAAAAATTTTTTTTTTCCCTATCTTTGCCTAAAAATTCATATTTATCAGTAACTGCACCTCAAGCTATGAACACACACCAGGCACTGGGGAAAAGAAGGAAAAAAAGGGGTTGGGAAAAGTGTGAAACTCACCTTGAGCATCACCAAGTAATCATCATGTCTCTGGATCTGAAGCAGATTAGCCAAAGCCATCACTCCAGCCTTGAAATCAGGATTATTCACTGGAAAAAAAACAAGGATTATCATTCAAAAAATATGATAATTTATTTTGGTTTTACTGATTCCAGCAGGCAGAAGTGTCTCTCTGATCCATGGCACTGGATTGCTCTTCAGCATGGACAAGGGAAATTCCTCAGCACCACTGAAGTGTCCAAAAAACAAGGATGTGGCACCTGGGACATTATTTAGTGCTGAATGTGGCAGTGCTGGGTTCATTGCTGGGCTCTGTGATCTTAGAGGGCTTTTCCAACCTTAATTCCATAATTCCAAGCAGTGAGGAAACAATTTGGCTGCAGAGGAATCAGCACTGGGCTGCACAGCCAGGTAAAGTGTTTGAAAATATAAATTACAGGCAGGTATTGTCTTCTGAGCATTATTTGTATATTTTTATTGTTTTGTATCTTTTTATCCTGCTGCTGGTGAGGGCAGGATCAATCCCTGCCTTCTTGGAGATGGAGGAATGGAAGAATATTGCAAGATTTAGGGTTGATTTTAGCAGCTCTTTCCTACAACTTCCATTTATTGTGATTGTGCCTAGCAGAGAAAAAAAATGAAAGTTATGATGACAGAGCAGCTGGGGAAGATTGAGCCAAGATGAAATCCCTGACAGCATGGAAGTAACCAGCCTGCCACCACGTTTCCTTGGATATTTTTATTTTTTAAGGCATCTTGCTACTTCTCCCTCACTTACAATAAGAAATTATGATTTACAGAGCAAAGCTGTTCATGTAAATGTTCAGATCTGCATTCCTAAAGCTTTAAATGGGGCTTTGAAAAATCTACAACATAGGATGAATCAAGTGAGGGACACCCAGGCCGTGGAGCACATCCCACCCAGGAGCTTGTGGCACACTCACCATCCAGGTTAATCAGGGGCTCTGCATTTTTTGCTGTGTTGTCTGCATTTTTGGCACCATCAGGGGTGGAATCCTTGTATTTATCAGCTGCAAAATGAGGAGGCAAACACAAAAATCATCAGCATTAATGGCAAAAAGAAATAACTCAAAGTTTAGCAATGAGCTGTGGTGTTACAGCTGGATTTTTGGGGTGTGGTTGTTGCTTGTGGGATTATAAACTGAGGTTTCTGCATTTATAAACTGAAGTTTCTGGGTTTATAAACTGGGATTTTGGAGCTCCCCATTAATGATACCAAAAGCTGCCACTCCTGTGAGCTGCTCCAGGAGCTCCCAGCCTCAGAGCCTGCTCCAGACTTTTATTTAGGGCAGGATCCTCTTCATTACAGCCTCAGCCCAGAAGGCTGAACAAGTGCTGGAACCCTGGGAATTGCTGAGAATTCCAGATTTTCTGTGCTGACAGGCTCTGACCCCCAGGAGAACACTGAATTGACCTGAGGCTGTGGAGAAGCTTCCAGAATGGAATGACAGAACTGGGATTGTGGGTGTGGGGTTTGAACAGAAGTGTGTGATATCACAGGGTGGGAAACTCAGAGTTTAAGG
>JAWWMS010000279.1:59806241-59816388 GCA_035048045.1 Chlorospingus semifuscus
GCTCAGGTCACCCCTGCTATGGTGACAGTGCTCAGGTCACCCCTGCTATGGTGACAGTGCTCAGGTCACCTCAACTATGGTGACAGTGCTCAGGTCACCTCTGTTATGGTGACAGTGCTCAGGTCACCTCTGTTATGGTGACAGTGCTCAGGTCACCTCTGCTATGGTGACAGTGCTCAGGTCACCTCTGTTATGGTGACAGTGCTCAGGTCACCTCTGTTATGGTGACAATGCTCAGGTCACCCTTGCTATGGTGACAGTGCTCAGGTCACCTCTGTTATGGTGACAGTGCTCAGGTCAGCCCTGCTATGGTGACAATGCTCAGGTCACCTCAGCTATGGTGACAATGCTCAGGTCACCTCAGCTATGGTGACAGTGCTCAGGTCACCCCTGCTATGGTGACAATGCTCAGGTCACCCCTGCTATGGTGACAATGCTCAGGGCACCCCTGCTATGTGACAATGCTCAGGTCACCTCTGCTATGGTGACAACCCTGCCACAGCTGACAAGAACTGGGACGCTCACCCACCCACCCAGCACATTCCCAGCTCCTGCCCACACAGAGCTGGGAGCAGGACACACCTCAGCACATCTGATAATAAATTCCTACAAAAACCAACCCAAAACTTACAGGAAAGAGGAAGGACCAAACCAGGAGGACACTGGTTCAATGGATTTCCACTCCTTATCATTGATGAAGTTAATGAAGGCAGCTTTATTCCTTGCTCCCTGGTACCTCCTGAACTCTCCATCTTTGCAGCTGTAAAACAACAACAACATCACCAAAATCCTTCATTTGATATGATCCAAGCACCAAGTGCAGCATCCAACAAACCCCCTCCCATCTCCTTGTCTATTTTTTACACATTCACCCTTTTATGTTCATTTTTTTTAGCTGACATTGCCTCTAAAAAATATTTTCCAAACACCTGGACTAACTCCAAGTTATTTCCAGAACACTGACCCCACGAACACCTTGGCTAGCTTTAGGCTGTGATTTCATAAAAAAAAAAATAAAAAAGAAAAGAAAGATAATGATCTTCCTAAAGCCCTTGCCACACACCTGCACTGAAGATCAACCTACAGAGAAAGGATTGCAAAACAGAAACACCCATGAAAAGGCAGAATAAATAAGGCCTGAAGGGAAAGGAAAGGAAATCATCTGGCAGCACAAGGTCACAGTGGGTGAGACAGTGAATGTGCCAGTGAAAAGCAGCTCTATTCTTAAAGAGCATAATAAATCTCGTTTATTTGCCCCAAAAAAAGAGGAAAAAAATGCCCACTGTCACCCCAAAAACCCCTGCAGCCCTGCATACTTACTGATAGATGGTAGGGAGGGCTGTGATGATGAATCGTCCACTTAACCCTGTAAGAAAAGTTGTTTTGAGAGTATTTTGAGTATTTTTATGGAAAAAAAGAGGCAAGGAATGCTGAAACACCCCAAAATACAACAGCAGGCCTGGGTATCAATATTTCCATGCAATACACCACAACCTTGTGCATGTCAAAGCAGCACACACTTAAAAAATGATCCCTGAACAAAGAGTAAAATGGGGAAAATGAGATATCCAGGGATATCTTTTGGCTGTAGCTCTTCAGAGGGAGAGGCTCTCCTTTGCAAACCGGATCTGCAGCCTCCAGAAACCCTGAGGAAAATAATCCAAGTGAGGCAAGCTTCAAAAGTAAAGCTGCTCTGGAGAAAGAGATCAGCGTGGGGAAGGCCAGGCTTACAAATCCCACAGGGACAGGAGAGTTCCAGGAGAGGTTCACGAGAGTTTCAGGAGAGTCTCAGGAAGTTTCAGGAAAGTTTCAGGAGAGGGAGAGCAGATTGTTTGCACTCCCTTCTCCCAACCAAAGGAGGGACTGCAATGGCAAGGTTGAAACCTTGTTTTTTGCTTTAAAAGTACGGCCAAAAATCTCCTTGAAATCATGCTCTGGACAAAACCTCTCATTCTTTTTACCTATTATAGTCTATGCATTTTGTTTGTTCTAGTCATTCAATTATATTTATTTGATCTACTATCTGACAGTCTCGTTCCTGTGTGGAGGCTGGCCCAGGGTGCCCAGAGCAGCTGTCCCTGGATCCCTGAAGTGTCCCAGGCCAGGCTGGACAGGGTTTGGATCCACCTGGGATGGTGGAAGGTGCGGCAGGGTTGGAATGGGATGTTCTTCAAGGTCCTCCCAACCAAAACATTCTGGGATTCTATTAAGCAAGATCAAGGTGTTTAGTCACACAGCTAGAGATGAGTAAAACACTTTTATTACCCCTGTTAATTCAGCTCGCCTCCCACAAGCACACACCGGAGATCAGCACCCCCAAACCCCTCAGCCCCCCAGATCCCGGGGTGTTCGGGAGCCCTTCCCAGCCCCTCTCACCCGGCTGCTCGGTCACATCCACTTTGGCCACGTTCACGCCCAGGTCCTCTCCCCACTCGGCGAACTTCTCCCACTCGGGCTGCAGGCTCTCGCAGGCGGGACACCAGGGCGCGTAGCTGCGGGAGCGGCACAGCGCGGTCACCCCACACGGACCCCACACACCCCACAAACCCCATACACCCCACACGGACCCACACACCGCCCCGGCACCCCCGGCGCGCCGCTCCCCACTCACAACTCCACCATCCACTCGTCCTGCAGCAGCTCCCGCCACATGCCGTCCGACAGCACCTTCACGGGGCTCGGCCTGCCCCGGGCGGCGGCGGCCAGCGCCAGGCAGAGCAGAGCGCAGAGCGGAGCCCTCAGCGCGGGCCCGGCCCGGCCCGGCGCCGCCATCTTGGGCCGCCCCCCCCCCCTTCCGCCTTCCCCGGCGCGTCACGGCCGGGCCCGCCCTGAGGGGAACGGGGAGGCGGCACCGGGAACCGGGAACCGGAGCGGCGGGCAGCGGGAGGGGGTGGGAGTCCGGGAATGGTGGGGATTGGAATCGGGAGGGATTGGAATTGGAAGGCATTGCAATTCTGGAATGGTTGGGATTGGAACCGGAAGGGACTGCAATACTGGAATGGTTGGGAGTGCAGGGGATTAGAATCGGAAAGTATTGCAATCCTGGAATGGTCGGCATTGGAAGGGATTGGAATTGGAAGGGGTTGGAATCCTGGAATGGTTAGGAGTGGAGGGGATTGGAATCTGAAGGGATTGCAATCCTGGAATGGTCGGGATTGGAAGGGATTGAAATCCTGAAATGATCAGGATTGGAATCGGAAGGGATTGCAGTCCTGGAAGGGTTGGAATCGGAAGGGATTGGAATCCTGGAGTGGAAGGGATTTGAATGGATTGGAATCCTGGAATGGTTAGGAGTGGAAGGGATTGGAATCTGAAGGGATTGCAAGGGATTGGAGTCAGAAGGGATTGCAATCCTGGAATGGTGGGGATTGGAAGGGATTGGAATTGATTGGCATCCTAGGATGATTGGGATTGGAGGGGATTGGAATCAGAAGGGATTGAAATCCTGGAATGGTTGGGATTGGAATGGATTGAAATCCTGGAGTGGTGGGGATTTGGAAGGGATTGGAATGGAATGGATTGCAATTCTGGAATGGCTGGAATCGGAAGGGATTGCAGTCCTGGAATCGTCGGGATTGGAATCCTGGAGTGGTGGGGATTTGGAAAGGATTGGAATCGAAAGGGATTGCAGTCCTGGAATGGTGGGGATTGGAAGGGATTGCAATCCTGGAATGGTGGGGATTGGAAGGGATTACAGTCCTGGAATGGTGGGGATTGGAACGGATTGGAGTCCTGGAATGCCTTCTGATGCATCCTTTCTTTAGTATAGTTTAGTATAGCATTCTTTAATATAATATCATAAAATAATAAATCAGCCTTCTGAGAACATGGAGTCAAATTCTCATCTCTCACCTCATCCTGGGGACCCTCACAAAGACCACACCTGAGTGCTTAATTCTCAAGCAGAAGTCAGAGAGAAGGTCAATGTTGACAAGCAGACAAATCCCACATCAGCTCACTCCTGTCCCTCACCACCTGAAGCATTTCCAGGGAAGGAACCTCTTTTTCCACATGCACATACTTTTTTAACACAATTTTTTCCCCAGCTCCTGTGGTAATGTCACCTTCCCTTTCCTGCCTGGATAATTTCTTTGCCTGCCCCTCTGCCATAATTTCATATCCCACAGTTCAGAGCCTTGGCAGCCATTGAGCAGTGCAGGAAAAAAAAAAGAATAAATCAGCATTTGGTTTTGTTTTTTTTTTTTTTTTTTTAATTTTATCTTATTTGAGCAACTTTTCCATAGTACAACGTGTATGTTCCTGTCTGTAGGAGAACAGGCGTTATGAAGGACTTGTTATTCATTGATTCAGCACTCAGGAATAAATCACCACTTGCAGCACTCTGCTGACTGCTGTTTTAGGCATAATTGAATTTTTGAAATTTGTTATTGATAATCCATGAATATTCCATTCTGCATCAGCAATCAGGTGAAATGCAAAGTGCTGGCTCTGCGTAACAGCTGGACTCAATGATCCTGAAGGTCTTTTCCAACCTAAACACTTCTGTGAATTCTGTGATTATCTCTGATAATTTGAGATATGTTGAGGGATAAGTGCATTAAAACGTGTTGTGTAACCATGTGTAAATAAATTTACCACTGTGAATAAAAAGATTTCTTCAAAGGCACACCGAGCTCCCTATGGGAACAGCTTGAAAAACCCTAAAAATTGTGACTTCATACCTCCCCTGCCTGGTTCCAGGAATTATTTTAAGTGTAATGACTGCTCTGGATTACTTTTATCTCAGTTATTAATATGACATTGACATTGCCTTGTTTCTTTGTAAAGTTTTGAGAACAAGAAAGCCTCAACCTTATCTTGGAGGCATCTCCCTGCAGCCTGCTCCCCTCAGCCCTGCCAAGCTGACAGGAGAATTATCTGCCTCATCTTTCAAGGTTCATGGCAGGATAAAGAGAGTTAATGGCCAAGTGACCTTAAGAAAGAAACACATCTTTCATTATTTTATTATTTTCCATGTTCTTTTTCAGTGCTGCCACACAGAGGCAGAGTTGAGGCTGCTTCTAAAGGGAAGGAGTGAAGGAAGAGAATCCTTTTTGGTTAGGAATTACCTGGATTTCCTGCTGGGGATACCTCATCACCTTTCAAGGCTTTTTCTTTATCCAAGAGCTCATTGTTTAGGTTGTTTTCCTAAGGTAAAGGGGATTTTCTGGTCAGTTTAAACCTTCCCACCAACACACAACCACAAATTGATCAAGGCTGGGGTTACAAAAGTACCACCACCAAACCAAAATTTAAAAGTCTTTAAGTTTCATGAAAATAATTCTCCACTTAGAGTGAGCACTAGTGGTGCACAGGAAGAGGCACAAGCCCAGATAATTGTTTGACAGAGGGAAAATCATGAAAACCTTAACCTGGTCTAGTGGAAGGGGCTTGGAACAAGGTGGATTTTGAGGTGTTTCCAACCCAAACCATGCTGGGATATTTCTCCTGTCCACAGAGCTCTTGGGTTTTGATACAGGATGCAGGATGATGAAATAAGAGAGGCCTGTGTCATCAAGAAATCATCTTTTCTTGGTCATGCCTGTGCCTGATAAAATCAGATACTTCAGGTAAGAGTGGAAATGGAAAGACTCAGCTCCCTTTGAGCTGAAAATAAAAATAAAAAATACTCAAACACTCAAATGCCTCAATGTTGTCCCCAAAGCTAAAGCCACAGAGATGAACAAATCCTACAAACTCACTCCATTCTCTAAGTGCTCAAAACCACTTAAAAAAATTGCACACAAATTGACTCACCGGGTTCCTTTTTTGCAGAATGTTAATTCATTTATATTTTAAATCAGAACAAATTGAAGCAGTTCTGTTTTTCCTTATTTTATGGGGTTTTTTCTCTATTTTTTAAGCACCTTTACACGTCCTGAGGCTGAGCTGAACACTGAACCAGATGAACAAACTGCAGGAGCCCAGCGCTTGCCCACCTGGGCTGACCTTTGGAAGCACCACTTGAAGAGAGCTGTGGCCAAGGGATGATTCCAAGCTCTGCAGTCCCTGGAGCAGGCACAGCACCAGAGCCCTGACCTCATTTACAGCTCCTGCATCTCTGAAATGCCAGGAGATTATGCAGAGAGCTCTCCTGGGTGTGATCATGTGAGGCAGGAGACATGAACTCATTGTCCTAAAGCCCAAGGTGAAACCAGGCTGTCCCAAAAAGTCCCAGCCAGGCCTGGAGCTGCATTTTGAAGCAAAACTGATCCTGGCTGATTTTTTCTAGGTGGTTTTGCTAAAGGGAAGGGGATTTTGTGGTCACACCAACACACAACCACAATTTGAGCAAGGTTGGGGTTACAAAAATACCAAATGTCTGTGAATTTCATGAGTTGTCCAGTTAGAGTGAACTGTTTCCTGGCTTCATCCTTTTGGGAAAGTTGGCATCTAGAATTCCACTCAGAGCAGCTTTCTGGGTATCAGCATTTAAAAAATAGCATTTTAATGCTAAAATATTTAGCATTAAAAAAAAAAAATAAAGGTCAAGATGTAATTATTGCTCTGTGGCTCAGGATTTCATTACAGGAATTCCATATATGAATTTTTTTTTCCTACAGAAAAATCCTGTATTTCACAGGAAATAATTAATCCTGGACTGAAACCCCCAGAGGTGCCAGTGACTTCTCAGGAGCCACACTGGGCTTGGTGAATGTGGGAAGGATTAACAGAATCCCCTCCTCTTCCTTGGAAAAAACCCCTCTGGAAATCACATTCCCATCCCACAGGTCCATTCCTTCTGCTCCACAGCACCTGAGCTGCCTCAGCCAAGCTTCACAGGGCCCACGGTGTTCAAGGATTCAGGGTTTTGGGAGCAGAGCAATCAGTTTGCTGTTTCCCACTTTGGAAAACCACATGGAAGACCTCAGAATTATTCTCTCTGAGCTAAGAAACCCCAGTAACTGCTGATTATTCAGTAATTAAGTGTCTCTCTGGGGTCGTAATTGTGAGTGAGGCCTCTCCCTGTTGCTGTGTGCAGCAGTTTCCTCAATGCCCAAGCAAATTCTCTCCTTCCCATTTGATTGGATTACAAAATTGCTTTAAACTCTGTGGAGATGATGAGGAAAAGTGTGGTTCTGCGCAGGAGTTACCATGGGAACTGGAGTAGGGAGAGATCTTTGTAAACCAGAAGTCAAGCACATTGTGCTTCAGACAATTAATATTGTCTTGTTCATTAGCTTTAACTCTTCTGTGCTCTGCTCCAAAGTAGATTTTATCTCTTTTTCTGTATCAAAGGCTGTGTCAAAGAGGTTCTGCTCCCCTGAGGATTCATCCCTCATTCTCCTGCAAGGCCACCTTGCATCCCTGGTTAGCTTCTGCTTCCCTTTCTGCTTTGGTTTTGGGGCTGGGGACATCTCTGGGGGCATCCAGGTGGGATTTGGGTTGGGATTGGGATGTAAATGTGGGAGAAGTGTCAAGGCTCCCATCCTGTCACTGCAACAAGGACTGGTGGCTGAGCTGAGCATCTCTCACTGCTTCTCCTGCATGGACCCCTCTGCTCTCTTTTCTAACACCTTGGACTCCTCAAATCTTCTTTTCTTCTAATTCCGTGTTTGGCATTTTAGGGAGCAGCAGCTGAGATCTGCCCCAGTGCAGGAGCTGTCCCTTGCTCTGCTCTCTTTCCAAACCCTCTTTTTCCAGCTCCCAGCCCTCATCCCATCTCCTGTCTTCTCTTCCCCCTGCCCTCTCCCAGCATCCTGCCATCCTCTGGCTCTCCCCTCACAGCACATTTTTAAGGTATCACACCTTAAAAATAATTAGCAAAGGAATGTCCTTATTTTCCTTCAGCCCCCTGCCTGACTCTGTGAACATAAGGAATTCCCCTCCCAAGAGAATTCAATATTCATGTGTTTAAAAAGCAAACTCCTCCTCCCCTGTGTGCTGCTGACCTCCTTCCCTGTGCTGGATGTGGAATTACTCATTTTCCCAGGGGCTGATCCATCACTTTGTTATTTCAGCTCTTCACAAACAATGTTTGTGCCCCACCAGAGGCAAAAGCTGAGCTCACCACACAACTTCTTCATTTTCCAACTGCTGCTCAGGTCACAGGGTTTTAATCCCACTTTTTCCACCATCCCACCTGCAGCCACAGTCCATCACCTGGGAAAAGGCAAGAGCCAAGCCACCAAATTTCCAGTTTCTAATAAAAATCAAGGAAGAGTGAGACAACCTCAGAGAACCCCCGGAGAGAATTAGCATTGCATGAGGCAAACCTCCTCCTTCCCCCAGCTCCAGTCTGCAACTGCTGAACTGATTTTGGCAGAAACCTTCCAGAATATTTGTTCTGGAATCTATCAGTGGGCAAGATTTCAGCTCAGGGAGATGACAAGAGGCTGGAAGCAGAGGCTTGCAGTGGGAAATGAAATGTTGGGCAGCCAGAAATTGAGGTGTTGCCATCTCCTCTGCAGATTTTGCTGCAAAATGTGAACAAACCAGAGAGTGCAGAGTTAAAAACACAGGCCAAGGAGAGCCAGAGGAAAATGACCACTGTCCTGCCCTCCAAATCCTTCCTTGTCCAGATGTCAATCCCTTCTGACCTGCTGGTTTTCCATCCCTTTGCACCAGCCTGAAGGTTGCTCTTGGTTCTGGGAGACAGCAGAGGTTGTGCTGCTTGAAGCCCATTTTGCTGTGTTTTAGTGACAAAAAACCTAAATTAAAACTGTTTTAATATCATTTCCCCCTCCATGTCTTTGGCCATCCTGAGGCCAGCACAGGAATCTGCCTGAGGGTGGCCAAACACATGGAGGGGCAAATGACATTAAAACAGTTTCCTTGTAAAATGTCACTGTCTGGGAAGGCATTTTTTATGCTGATTTAGGAGCTCCAGGGGAGCTGATTTAGGGGAGCTGGTTTTTGTGCTGATTTAGGACCATACAAGCACAGGCCTTGCTCAGACAAGACCAAAACCAGGCCATGTTTAACTCCACACTCCATAAAAACATTCCACTCAGGCCCAGGTTCCATCCTGAAAAATCCACGAGGCAGGGGAGATGTCAGCACACCTCACATTTCCCTGCCACCATGGAAAAGGAAGCCTGAGCAGCCTGAGAAGCTGGAAAAAGAACCAGAAGTTGTTTATTGTGGCCAGTGCTCTGTGTGGATGCATCCCCAGGCACCTGCAGGCCGGTCCCACCCTTGTGAGACAATAAAGATCAAACCTGTGGGTTCCCTGCAGCCCCTGAGGCTGGAGGGGATTTTCTGGGAAGCTGGGAAGGAAATGATGTTGTTTTTGAAGCCAAAAATAATTCTTTAGATGACTTAATCTGTAGCAGGCCCTTTACTTCACTGTATCAGCTAATGCTGATGAGAGGCAGGTCATGACCTTCTGGAAGATTCTGTTGGATTATTGGATCAGATTAAATTAGATTATCTTCCTGGAAATTGAGGTCACCAGGGGACAGAGGGATAGGCTGGTTTTCCACATATTCCCAGGCATCCAAGTGCCCTTCATGGGGAATCACCTCACTCCTCCTTTTCTTTACATCCCTATTGTTATGAATCAGAAGCTTGACCAGGCCAATATTCAAGCAGCAATCAATTTATTAATTAATATGGTGAAGCATGAGCAATACAGCGCTGGGGGAAGTTTTCCCTCCAACTGCACACCCATAGTTGTGGCTTACAGGTATTTATTTATAGGGGCACTCATCAGCTTTTTCAGCAGTTTCTATTCCATCTTTTACTCATCAGCAGTTTCTATTTCCCAATTTTTACGTCACAATTCTAAACACTATTGTGATTTAGTTTTTCTCAGGATGTATCCCAAAAGGAGCATCCCCAGATGGTGGTGGTTTGGTTTCTGAAAGAAGGAAGGAGTATCCCATCTGGTGAAGTCCAGCTCTCCAGATGTGTGTCCACCTTTTAATTACAAGGACTGTAAATCTCATAACAGTGATGTCCAGCTTCCCTTGGTCAAAACCATAAATCCTTGAGGTGATGTTCATCTTCCTTTCTCAAGCTGTTTTTCTCTGCTTCAAAAAGGCGTGAGATAAGCATATTTCCTTTATATATATTCCCAAGGTATAGTTTCAAGGATACAAGTAATATTCTAAAATTATACTTCAAAAAGGTTATTATTGCAGAACTCTTTAAGGATTAACTACAAGCAAAAAGCAACATCCTTAATGCTTTAATTCCAATGCTC
>JAWWMS010000279.1:59899129-59919878 GCA_035048045.1 Chlorospingus semifuscus
GGGTGGGCAGGCCCTGGCACAGGGTGCCCAGAGCAGCTGTGGCTGCCCCTGGATCCCTGGAAATGTCCAAGGCCAGGTTGGAGCAACCTGGGACAGTGGAAGGTGTCCCTGCCCATGGCAGTGGGTGGAACAGGAAGATTTTAAGGTTCCTTGCAACCCAAACCATTCCATGATTCTCAGTACACATCCCTGCTCATTAAGGCACATGAACGTGGGCCAAATGCCGTGGATGCAATTAGCCCCTTTGCAGCTAATTAAAGCAAGGTGGCTGCTGCTTGCCTGTCCTCTTCAGGCTGTCTGCAGGGCCAGTGCTGCTCATTCCCCTGGGAGAAGGAGCCTGCAGCCCTGTGGGGTTCCCTCCTCACCCTGCACCCTCTCACAGCCCCAGCCCATCTTCACCTCTCGCCCCACCTCGATGCAAAATGCCAACAGATCCATGCTCTGGCTGGAGTCACAGACAAGCAGGAATGGTTTCTCCTTCTCTCCCCCACCCAACCTGACGTGCTGTTTTCTCTCCTGCATGCCTTTCCCTGGGGATGACCACAGTTGACATTAAAAAAATGGTGGCAGGTACGGCACCCCCGTGCGCGGGGAGCGCGGGCAGCGCGGGGCGGCCGCGTGCATGGCAGCTGTCCTGCGCAACCTTCCAATAAACCAGAGTCAACCAGTCTCACACGAGTGGTTTTGTTTTTCAAGCCGCCAGAGTGTTCTGTTGGATGTGTCAGTTCACGTTTTCAGCTGGAGGAAACCACCTGGGGAACCGGGCTGGTGGCTTGTCAATGACTCCCTGTCCCTGTGTCTTGTCGAGGACGTGACACTGTGTCTGTCAGATTTGCAGTAACCAAGTCCTGTGCATTCAAACCAGCAGCCCTACGGAATCCTGGAGGTTTTGGGGCATTTTCCAGCCTTCCCATGAGTTCTTGTCTTAGGTGTGGCTCGTTGCTTGGCAGGGAGGTTTCTTTGTGTGGCTCAGTGAATGAAGACCTTTGTGTGTGCTTTTGGTTCCCAAGAACAGCCCTTAAATACACACACAGAGTTTATCTGCTATCCTCAGTTCCCTTCCCACACTGACCTGACTCTGCAAACTGATACCACTCACTCCTGAGAGTAAGTTACATTCCAGGCCAGGCTGGACAGGGCTTGGACCAACCTGGGATAGTGGAAGGTGTCCCTGCCATGGCAGGAGTTGGAACAAGATGGGCTCTAAGATCCCTTCCAACCCAAACCCTTCCACGATTCCATAATTCTGTTAGAGCCTGGAGACCTGGTGAGGATCACATCTCCTGCAAGGGCCAAATTTTAGGAGGCCTTGAGGATCCTGCAGGCTCACGTGCTGAGACATTGGCAACCATGGAGCAGCAAGAGCGAAACTCCTCCAAGTCCTGGCCATAAAACCTCAGGCACACTGGCAGCTGCAGCTCTGGAGCTCAGAGCATCCCTCCGTGGTGGAAGTTGTCTCTCTGTGGTGGAAGTTGTCCCTCCCTGGTGGAAGTTGTCCCTCCCTGGTGGAAGCTCCGTGTCCTGCATGCAGCATGCCCCGTCCGTGTCGCTGCCCGCGGCCCCGGCGCGTCCCCACCGCGTGCCCACCGCGCTAACCCCGCCTTGTTTGTGTGTTCCAGTTGCTTGGTTCTCTTTCGACCCCTCCTCTGCCCACGCTGACATCATCTTTTCCAATGACAACCTGACTGTCACCTGCAACAGCTACGATGACAGGGTGGTGCTGGGCAAAACGGGCTTTTCCAAAGGGCTGCACTACTGGGAGCTGTCCATCGACCGCTACGACAACCACCCCGACCCGGCCTTTGGCGTGGCGCGCATCGACGTGCTCAAGGATGCCATGCTGGGCAAGGACGACAAGGCCTGGGCCATGTACGTGGACAACAACCGCAGCTGGTTCATGCACAACAACTCCCACACCAACAGGTACGTGGGCAGCTGTGGTGGTGCATTTTGGTTCAGTGGTTTGCTCTGTCTCACCTCTTGAAAATGTAGGGGTTATTCCAAGCCTGTGATCCTCTCCCCTGAAGTGTCGTGGATCTGTAATCCCATTGGCCCAAGGCTTATTTTGTGCCCACTTGAATCTCCCTGTTAAGCTTTGGGGGGAGACCACAGACTCTCTCTTGGCCCCTTTGCTCCCCAGGCTCCCCCTCCCTTCCCTTTTCCCCCTTCTCCCTCACAAACCATGCTGCTTCTGGGGATGGGACCCCCAAAAAACCCTCATCTAATGAGCACCCTCAGAAGCCATGTGGAGTCTCCTTGCCTGCCTGCTGCTACCAGCTTAGGGGGCCCCCCAAGGATCCCCCAAACAAACTGCATCAGGCAGGGACAGGGGCTTCCCCCAGACACCACAGCCCAAAGAGCCTGTGCCTTTGAGAGTGGCACCTACAAGTGTCCATGGGGAGGGTGACATCAATCCTGGTTGTCTCTGTTGGAGGATGTGCCCTTTCCCCAGTGGGAATCAAGCTCTGCCTGCTTGGTGCTGCCTTGTTCCAGTATTCCTTCCCTGCCTGCCACCACTTTTTCCATGCTGGCTCTTCCTGTTGGCATCCCCTTCCCAGTAACAGCCAAATCCTTGCAACTCCTGCAGCAACATTTGCCTTGATCCCTGTGCCACTCCTTGTGTTCCACGTGGGACTGGGGACTTTGGGGAGAGTCTGGGGTCACCTTCCTGCAGGCCTTTCCCTGGTGGATCAGCAGGTTTTGGTGTGGCTTTGCTCCACAGTTCCACCTGCTTTCCCCTGTGGTTGTGTGGCTGTAGCTGCTCTCAGGGTGGCCTTTCCTTGGGGACATCAAGGCAAGAGGAGAGCTGCTCCATGGGAGGGTGGAGGAGGAGGTTCCCAGGGAATGATGAGCATGGCTGGGATGGGAGCAGGTCAAGGCCTGGCTCCTGGTGCTCACCATCATCAGTCCTTGATCTCCATGGCCTGAGCCAGGAGCCCAGGGGCCACTGAGCCTTTTCCCCCCACAGAACCGAGGGCGGCATCACGAAAGGGGCCACGGTGGGAGTGCTGCTGGATCTGACCAGGAGGACTCTGACCTTCTCCATCAACGAGGACCAGCAAGGGCCCGTGGCCTTTGAGAACCTGGAGGGTCTCTTCTTCCCCGCCGTCAGCCTCAACAGGAACGTGCAGGTACGGCTTGGTCAGGCTCTCTGGAGCAGGTGTGACATTGCCAGCAGTGGGAATGGTGACCTTGCTGTCACACTCCCCCTCACACTGCTGTCACTGCAGTGGTAGCAGGAGCAGGAGGGTTCTTGTGCAGCAAGGGTGGCTTGGAAGGAGCTGAACTTGCACCTAAACCACCTGTGAGGCCCCCTAATCAGGACAGGCCCCCCTGTAGCCTCATTCCTCACTCCAGGTTCCTCCCTCAGGGCTGCTGAAGCACCAGGGTTCTCCAGCCCTCCTTGATAACTGTGTTTGTGATGCTCCCTCAGAAGAGCTTCACCAGCTCCTACAGCTCCCCCAGGTCCTGGATGGACCATCACCAGGGAGAAGGGCACCTTTCAAAGCCTGTTTGCCTCTGGGACATTTCAAACCCTTCTTCTCTCGCTCTCTCCCAAGCTCTCAGCTCTCCTGAACATCCCCAAGCGGTGCCACCATTCTGGTATTTCCATCTTTCATTTCTCTTCTCACTGACCACATCCCTGCTCTCCTCTGTCCCAGGGAATCCTGCACACCCTGGCCTTGGCACATCCCCCCTGGCACTGCCTGCACCCCAACCCTGCACAATGCCCAGGCACATCCAAGGACACGGGATGGATCCCGTTGGGGTGCCCAGTGGGTGTCAGACCTGGAGAGGGACTTTGGAACAGAGCCTGGAGTGACAGGAGAAGGAGGAATGGCTTCCTAAAGGGCAGGAGGAGATGGGATATTGGGAAGAAACTCTTCCCTGTGAGGGTGGGGAGGCCCTGGAATAGAATTCCCAGAGCAGCTGTGGCTGCCCCTGGATCCCTGGAAGTGCCCAAGGCCTGGTTGGATGGGATTTGGAGCACCCTGGGACAGTGGGAGGTGTCCCTGCCCATGGAGGGACATGGGCGGGGATGGGATTTGAGGTCACTTCCAACCCAAACCATTCTAGGATTTTATGATCACCTCTGTGCAAGGGCTGAGGCACCAAGTGGCCTCTGTGAATCAGGGATCCATGGATTAGGACATGCTCTGCTCTGTCCATCAGGATCCAGGGCTTGCTGTGCTGTCACCAAGGCAGTGACGATTTTCCAGCAGCACTGGGACAAAAGTGTGTTGGGACCACCCCAAACTTTGGGAGCATCCTTGCCAAATTTTCCCACCCCAAGGGTCTCACTGGCAGGGGAGTCTGTCTGGCTTGGAGAAATGTTTAATTAGGAAACACTAATGAAGCCCATGTTGTCTATGCTGGGTTTAGAGGTGCTGTATTAATTTGGTGTGGTAAAAGCATCCTGCTGAGTGCTGGGTTTAACTCCTACCTCAGTCCTCTACACTGCCATAAGGGACAAGGCATCTCTGGAGCCCCTTGGCTTTGTGAGTTCCCTGGGCAAGGCAGTGCCTAAACCCCCTGACAGCACAGAAATCCCTTGGGATGCTGATCAAAGGCTGCTAATTAAGCCAAGCCATTTATTATGCTTTTTCAGAGGTATATGCCTAATTGAAAGCAGCTCTAATTAGGAGGGAAATCTCTGTATTTTAGAGTTTTCTTCAAATGTGTATCTGAAGGGGGAAATGCTGCTGCTGCAATAAGAGGAGGAATTGTGCTCTCCTCCCAAATGAAGGGAGGGAGGAGAGGGAGGGAGCTGAATTTCACCAGTGCCTGTGTGAGCATGGCCCTGCCCCAACATCCTGATGCTGCTCAGCTTCCCCACCACAAAGCTCCCTCCTCTCACCAGCAAAGAGCCACATCCCCTCCACTGTCCCTGTCCCCTCTCTGTCCCCATCCCCACTCAGCTCAGGGCTTCTCCAGGATCTCCTCTGATGTCTTCACTGTCCTTCAGGTCCCCCTTTGTCCATGTCACCTGCACAAAGACCCAGCTCCTGCCATGTCCCACCTCTCTGGCAGCCAGCTGTGGGATTTGTACACAGCCAGCTGGGAATATTGGGGCCTGCTACCAGCAGTCCCAGCTCACTCCAGCAGCACAGAAAAGTGAGGAACAAGCCAGATGGAGCCACTGCCACACTTCTGGGGACACCCACATCCCCAGTCACATCCTGCCTGTCCCCAGCGCTGCTCCTGCCCTCTCTGGGGACAATGTGCCAGCTGCCACAGCAGGCACGCTGGGACACAGCTGAGGCCCGTGTCTGTCCCTGCAGGTGACGCTGCACACCGGGCTGCCCGTGCCCGAGTTCTACGCTTCGCGCTCGGCCATGCCCTGAGGATGCTCCCGGAGCCGGCTGCCTCTTCTCGGGCTGAGAGGAGCCAGCCCGTTCCCTCCTGCAGGACAAGGCCAGGTCCCTGCCCGGCTGCTGGGTCCCTCTGGCCGGAGATGGGGAAGGAATCAGGAAGGAAGATCCCGGCTTTGGGCCGCCTCCGCTCTCCGGCCTCCGTGCTGTCCCGTGTGTGTGCGCTTTGCTCTTTAGCTCTCCTTGGCTGATGAAGTACCTAGGTAGCCTGAGCTGTTCTCCTGTGTCTGCTTTTAGGTTTGATTTTCCTAATTTGAGTTGGGGTTTTGGGGAGGGGGGCAGTTCTGTCTCGCTTTCCCCGCCCGTGGGGGCAGCCCGAGGGACCCCACCACGGGAACGCTTCCGCCCACGCCAGCCTGGTTACTTTGCGGGATTATTTCTTTCCCCTGTGGCCTTTCTTGCAGAGCACCCTCAGTCATGTGTAGAGGTGGGTCCTGGATTACCAGTCAGTCTCCATGTCCTTACCAGAACACCCCACTCTGTCCTGTGTCCCCCTGGGGCGCTTCTGTGGGGCAGGGGGTGGCCGTCCTGTCCCCAGGTGCTCCGGGTGCTGGCAGGCGCTTGGTCGGGTGCTGAACGCCCACGGGGGGCTCTCCAGGGGCCCCCCACACCTTGGTGCACAGCCATAGACCAGAGAGCCCTCGCTTGGCTCTTTGGAGATTAGTGTTTATTTTTTTATAGTTGCCATATAAAGCCTAGCCTTAAATTCAACTGATAGTGTCCTTCCAATCACCGGAGAATTCATCCTGCAGCGAGGGTCTGACCGAGAGCCCGGGAGTGGGGATGGGATGGGATGGGATGGGATGGGATGGGATGGGATGGGATGGGATGGGATGGGATGGGGAGGAAGGAGAGCTGGCCACAGCCCCGCACTCAGGAACGCGCGCCTGCTGCCGGCAGCAGTTCCCATCGGCCGCCATCCCCTGCTCGACTTTCTGGTAATCCAGAGGCAGGAGAGGAACGGTGCCAGCCCCGTGTGGAGCCGAGAGCGCCTGCATGCGCTGTCCCCTCGCTTCGCTTCGCTGTCCCCACGGAGCCGGGACGGGCACCGGGAGCGCTCCCAGCCCGGCTCCGGGCGGGATGCGACGGGAGCGCCGGCCCAGCAGAAAGACAAATGTAAATAGCCCATTCCCTGCCAGCCTGCCCTCCTCTAGGACAGCCCCTTGTTGCTCTAGCATTAGGTTTTCCTAATTTATTGGATGGGTGCTATCTCGTTGACTCCCGCCGAGGAGTTCCTCCCATCTGCCCGAGCCATGTTGCGGGACAACGCAGGGCAGAGCTGCCGGGTGGATTCCTGAGGAGCCCCCGTGGCTGGCTCACCCGGGGCTCCTCTCTCAGCCTAAGTCATCCCCCGTTCTTTAGGGTGTCCATGGTGCTTCTTAGAGTCCCAGTGATTGTAAGAGTCGTCCCCCCGTTGCGCGATGGTAGCCGCACACAGCCGCTGTACTGACGACAATGTCATGTTTGCCGTTCTAATAAAGGACTTTTACCAGAGAAGGGCACAGCTTCCCGAGCATCTCTGTGCTTCACTTCCCATCTCATCCCCCCCGGTGCACATCCTTGGCCAGAGGCAGCAGCAGAGAATGGACAGAACTCGCTCAATGGGAGGAAATGGGCCATGGGAGTTGATGGAGAAGGAATTCTTGGCTGTGAGGGTGGGAGGCCCTGGCACTGCTTGCCCAGAGAAGCCCCTGGATCCCTGGAAGGAGGGAGGAATGAGCAAGGCTGGATACAGAGCACCATCTCCTCAGGGAGATGAAATAGAGGCAGAATTCAAAGGGATCAGTGGAGGGGGAGCCATTTCCAAGGGAACAGCGTGGAGAGTTCTCCCAGGGCCGTGAGAAGGACTCGCTGCTGGGATATCAGTGCCTGCTCTGTTTTCCCAGAGTGGCTCAGGAGAGGTTTTCAATGTGCAGCCTCTGAGCTCATCACGGGCTCGAGTCCAGGGCTAAAGAAGAAAATGCTAATGCATGAAGTGCATCTCAGAAGGATGCTTGTTCCTTCCAGAGTGGGAATGTGCCAGGAACACCGGAGATACAGGAAACTGCATCTTCCCTGCAGCATGTAAAACCAGCCTGAAAGTCGTGTACAGCACAGGGAACAGCCCAGGGCCAGAGCATCTGTGGCACTGGGACAAGGGGGAATGGTTTTATACTGACAGAGGAGAGATTTAGATGGGTTATTGGGAAGAAATTCTTCCTTGTGAGGGTGGTGAGGCCCTGGCACAGCTTGCCCTGTAGCTGCCCCATTCCTGGAGGTGTCCAAGGCCAGGCTGGACAGGGCCTGGAGCAACCTGGGATAGTGGAAGGTGTCCCTGCCCATGGCACGGGGTGGAACTAAATGATTTTTAAGCTGTTTTCCAACCTAAACCATTCCATGATTCTGTGAGTCTGTTACTCTCTGGGAGGACGCCTGTGCATGGATCTAATCTAATCTAATCCTGCCCTCTGGCACTGCAAAGCCATTTCCTCATCCTGCCACTCCATGTCTTCCTCCAAAGTCCCTCTCCAGCTCTCCTGGAGCCCCTTCAGGCCCTGCCAGGGGCTCTGAGCTCTCTCTGGAGCCTTCTCCTCTCCAGGTGAGCACCCCCAGCTCTCCCAGCCTGCCTCCAGCCCTTGGAGCAGCTCCAGGGCCTCCTCTAGCCTCACCCCAGCAGCTGCACATCCTCCTGATGCCTTCCCAGGGCTCGGTGCAGCACTGCAGGTGGGGTCTCACCTGAGTGGGGCACAGCAGCACAATCCCATTTCCCTGCCTTGCTGTCCACCCTGCTGGGGATGAGGCCAGGACAGGGAAAACAGCCTGGAAAGCCTGGCTGGAGGAGGAGGAGGAGAAGGAGGAGGGGGAGGAGAAAGTGCTGCGTTGGAAGCTCATATCGGGTATTTTTGCCCTTGGGAGGAACCGGAGGCAGGGCAGGGCAGGGCAGGGTCCTGCGGGCAGCCACGGTGCGGGAGGCAGCCGGGAAGAGACCGGAGCGGGGGAAAGCGACCCCACGGCATTTCCAGAGGGATTGCGGGCAGGCAGAGAACAGTGAGGTGACCGGGGGGAAAGGGAGGGGGCCGGGAAATGCTGCAGGGGAGGGCGGGGGACACTCGGGCAGGAAGGGGCCGTGACACCGGAGAGAACCGTAACGCGGGGGTGGGACCGTGACACACGGGGGGAAGCCGTGACACGGGGGGGAAGCCGTGACACGAGGATGAATCGCGACACGGGGGGACACAGCACGACCCTTTCCGGGTTTTCCCGTCACCTTCCTCGTACGTGCTCCAGCGGAGCTGCCCGCGGGCGGGGCCACGCGTGGGGCGGTCCGGCCGGGGGCGGTCGCTCCGTGGGAAGCGCTGGGGGGCGGCGGCCGCACCCGGAGCGCTCCGCTCTGCTCTGCTCCGCCCGGGGGCTCCGGCTCTGCCCCGGCCCCTCCTCTGCACCGGCCCGGGGCACCCTCTTTGCACATCCCCCCACGGGCCCCTTTGCGCATCCCTCTGAGACCCCCGGCATCCCCCCTTTGCAGACCCCTCTGTGCCCCCGCGAGTGCCTCCTGTCTTTCGCACATCGCTCTGTCCATACCCGGGGTCCCCCTCCCTTGGCACACCCCTCTGTGACCCTCGGGGTCCCCCCTTTGCACACTCCTCTGTGACCCAGCCAAGGGGCGGTCCCCGGGACACCCTCCGGCCACATTCCTGGAGTCCGCCCTTTGCACCCCACTCCGTCCAATCCTTGGGATTTCCCCCTTTGCACCCCATCTGTAAATCCTCGGGATTCCCCCCTTTGCACCCCCCTCTGTCCATCTGTCCATCCCCAAGATTGCCCCCTTTGCACCCCCTCTGTCCATCTGTCCATCCTCGGGATTGCCCCCTTTGCACCCCCTCTGTCCATCCCCAAGATTCCCCCATTTGCACCCTCTCTCTGTCCATACCCGGGATTCCCCGCTTTTCACCCCCTCTGTCCCTCCTCGGGGTCCCCCCTTTGCCCCCCCGGTGGCGGCCGCCGCTCCCGCCCCACTGGTGGGCGGCCCTTGGCGGGGCCCGTCCCCATCGCCGTCCCCATCGCCGTCCCCGTCCCGTCCCCTGCCGGGGCGGTGCCAGCTCGGGGCGGAGGCGGAACGCGGCGCCGGAGCCCAGCCCGTGTGTCCGTGTCCCCCCTCCCCGTGTCCTCGCAGCCCCGCCGCGATGTCGCGGCCGCTGTCGGACCAGGAGCGGAGGAAGCAGATCAGCATCCGCGGCATCGTGGGCGCCGAGAGCGTGGCCGAGCTCAAGCGGGGCTTCAACCGGCACCTGCACTTCACCCTGGTCAAGGACCGCAATGTGGCCACCCCACGCGATTACTACTTCGCCCTGGCCCACACCGTGCGGGACCACCTGGTGGGGCGCTGGATCCGCACGCAGCAGTACTACTACGAGAAGGACCCCAAGGTGGGAGCGGTGGGATATTGGGGGAGCCCCCCGTGCGGGGCGGGGTGCTGGGATCCCCCCGCGGTGGTTGTGGCTGGGGTGGGAACCATGGGAACCCCGTGGATGGGAACCCTCCCTCGGCGCTGGAATGGAGGGATTGGCGGGGCTCGGTTTTCCGTGGGTTTGGGGCTGTTCCGGTAACTTTTCCGAGAGGAGGGACTGGACTTTACCAAGCGAGGCCACTGTCCTTTGCTCTGCAAAACAAACAGAGCCCGGCTTGGCCGGCAGCGGGGTGCAGGGCATGGGAACGCCGCTTGTTGTCCCGCGGCGCCGGCGTGGGTGCTGTCTACCAAAAGCAACTCCAAAGCCTTCCCGGGGGAATTATTGGAAAGGCTTAAAGGCACCCGAAAGCAACCGCAAACAGGTCTTGTTTAACACAAGTGATGCCAAGCGTGAGAGATCCGGTTTGTGCAGGAGTTGCTGTGCTGCTGCTCGTCCCGCTGGCTTGCTCCGGGCTCTGCCGGGGGGGATTAAGCCCTAATCCCCCTCCTGACACCTGGATGTCCCTGTCGGCATCAATTTCCTCCCTGCCAGCGCCTCGCTGGGAGCGTGCCAGCCGCGATAGCAGCTCAGCGCTCCCCGGTGCTGTGCAGGGGTGAGGAAAAGGAGCCTCTTGCGGGGTTTGGGGTTGGGATTCTCCCGTGCAGCCCAGGCGAGCCGGGTGCTGCCTGCCTGGAGTCGCTGCCCGCGGCTCTGCTGGAGTCAAACCAGTAAATCCCAGTGGATCCTGCCCAGCACATCCTGCCCGTGACAGGAGCGTTGGAACGAGGCGATTTGTGCTCCCTCCCCATCCAACCCATTTCAGGACTCCAGGATTCTATCGCACCTCCATTCCCCGCCCGACCCCGCGCAGGTCCTGGGGAGGGAAAGCTGTGGAGTCAGCGACTTCCCCAGCCTAAATCCTTCCTTAAAACCTGCCGGTGCTGACGCCGGGGCTCGGCTTACACAGGGCCGGAGCGGCCGCGTCCTGCGCCCGCCGTGTCAGCGGCAGTGTCCCCACGGCCCCATGTCCCCACGGCCGCCGCCTGGCCCCGGCTTTGCAGCCCGGAGTGACATTAGGGAACGGCTCCTCTTTAAAGTTGAACTTCGTGCTGCCACCGGTGACCGTCGTGGAGCTGTCCCCACCCTGGGACAGGGCAATGGGACTTGTCCTGAGCAGGAGAGCAGGGGCTGCAGGGCCACCCAGGAGCCACAAGCTGGAATTCCTGGTGCAAACCACCCTGCTCTGTTGAAGCTGGGGTTTTTTCCCTGTTTGTTTTTGAGATATCACACAACAGCAGCTTCTGGAGTCCAGGGGAGGCTCCTCCAGCCCTGGGCAAGGTGACCACAGGGTGCTTTTCTCTTCCAGAGGATTTATTACCTCTCCCTGGAATTCTACATGGGGCGGACGCTGCAGAACACAATGATTAACCTGGGGCTGCAGAATGCCTGTGATGAGGCTGTCTACCAGGTGAGCATCCCACGACGGCTGAGGACCTGCCCTGGGAGGGATCTGTGTTTCCCAGCTCCTGGCAATATCCATGTTTGCTACACTGGCTGCAAACTGCTCCCTGAGCCACAGGGAAGGGCTTAGGGGATAAAGTCTGCTCCAGAACCTGCCCTTGAAAGGGCTGGAGCTGCCCAGCCTGGCTGTGTGTTCTGGGAATGCAGCAGGATCCTGGAAGGACACTGGTGGTTCTGTAGATTAGGCTGTTCATGTCCATGATCAATGGCAGGGGGAAATAAAACCTTGAATTAAACCCAGCACCAAGTGGCACTGTGGTGATCAAAGGGTTTTGGGTGGCTCCTTTTGTCCCCACCCCTGTCACCTCTTGTGTTCACCATCATCAGATGTGGCCAGGGTGGTTGCACAAGAGCAGGAACAGCTTTTGTGCAAACACTACAAAGGAGAGGAAGTTATTTTTAGGGGGGGTTAAATTTTTATCCCCACTTGCTGCGACCAGGGGACATCAGGGCAGGGCAATGACCAAAGGTCTCCACCTGAACACCCTAAGGAGTTTTGCATAGGCAAAACCACTTCCTCCTACAGCAGCCTGGGCTGGGAAAATTACATTTCTATGGAAAAGGGGTGTAGATGCTTCTCACCCTAAAGGGAGATGCCTGCAGTTGGGAGGAAGGGCACCTGGGTGCCTGTTCCAGAGGATGGAGGTGCTGAGGGAAAGGAGCACAGCACTTGGATCCCGTTCCCAAGGGATTGGGGTGCTGGGGGAGCAGGAAGGTGGCACCCAGGTGCCTTCCCCCAGGGAATAGGGGTGCTGGAGGTGCTGAAATATTCCATCTGGGTGGCTGCCTCAAGGGGTTCTGGACCAGGTAGGGAACAGGAACCTGGTGCCTGCTCCTGCAGGAATGCAGCCATGGAAAGAGGGAGAAGGCCTGGGAATAACCTCTCAGAGCCCTTGGAAGAGTCTGGAACCCCAAGGACAGCACTCTGGTTATAGTTTGGTGCCACCCACCCCCAGATCTCGCCCATGGGGTCAAGGGTGTGAATGTCCCTTATAAAGCCTGGTAGAGAGACTTTAAACATGGGAGATGGCCCCTGCCATGGCACAGAACACAGCTGAGGGGGAGAGCAGCTGCTTTGGGTGCAAATCACAGTGTCCCACCTGCAGAGATGGGTCTTGTGGAACTGGGTGCCTTTCCAGCCCTCCTGGAGCCCACCTGCAAGGGATTGTGTGCCAACAATGCCTCCCCTCTGTGGGGCTGGGCACCCTGACAGTCTCCAGCCCCTCTCCTTTTTCCCATCTGCAGCTCGGGCTGGACATGGAAGAGCTGGAGGAAATCGAGGAGGATGCTGGGCTGGGCAACGGGGGTCTGGGCAGGCTGGCAGGTGAGTGACCCCCCCAGGTGGTGGGAACATCCCTGAGGGCTTTACATCCACTGTGGGAGCTTCCTAATCCTGGGAGTTACTGCTCCAGCCTTTCCAGCACGGAGCAAGGTGCTGCTGGGTGGCTGCTGGCCCTGGCTCCTGTGGGTCTGGCTCCTGTCCCTGTGGGGCTTGTGGGTGTCCCAGGGAGAAGGATCCATCTCCAAGGAGGGCCCAGCTCACTGCTCTCCCCTCTGCTGGCAGCCTGCTTCCTGGACTCCATGGCCACGCTGGGGCTGGCAGCCTACGGCTACGGCATCCGCTACGAGTACGGCATCTTCAACCAGAAGATCCGGGACGGGTGGCAGGTATGGATGGAGATGGGTGGCCCTCACTGTCCCCTGGCACAGCTGGAACCCCACATTCACCTCCTCCCCCTTTAACTGGGGGGTACAGACACTTCCTCTCAGCTCAGAGGCTGCTGCTGCTGTGATATTTAAAATTTAACAGATATTTTTGTGAACAAATGTAACTTTAAACCAGTGCAAGCTCACAGCTCCATCCCTTGTCCCAAGGCCACCCCAAGAGCTGCTCCATGGCTGCCTGGAGCTGTGTTCCTCTTGTGGAAGAGGCTGGCTTGGAAATGCAACGTTACAGTGCACTAAAAGAAACCTTGAGTTTGTCCCCATATCCATGGAAGGCAGAGCTCAGGGTGGTGCCTCCAGGTGACCCTGCTTTGCCAAAATCCAGGTTTAGGGTAGACACACTCAGAGCATCCTCCCCTTTGCCATGAGCAGAGCCTTTCCCAGCCATCCTGCAGGTGGGGGGTCCCCAGGCTGGGTGGCCCTGTCACTGCTGTGTCCCCCTGGCAGGTGGAAGAGGCTGATGACTGGCTCAGGCATGGCAATCCCTGGGAGAAGGCCCGCCCTGAGTACATGCTGCCCGTGCACTTCTATGGCCGGGTGGAGCACTCTGCCTCTGGTGCCAAGTGGATTGACACCCAGGTAAGGGCTGGGGACAGGAGTGTCCCTTGCATGGCTTGTCCTGTCATTTGGGGGGCTCTCCCTGGCTGGCTGCACCCCAGGGATGAGTCCTGCAGAATCTCTGCTGGGAAGGTTGGGCTGGGATGGAAAAGGCAGTGGTGGGGCAAACTGGGGAGGAGGTGGACATGGGGATGGAAAAGGCAAACTGGGGAGGAGGTGGACATGGGGATGGAAAAGGCAAACTGGGGAGGAGATGGACATGGGGATGGAAAAGGCAAACTGGGGAGGAGATGGATATGGGGATAAGGACAGATTTGGCTGCTCCACATCTGCAGCCAAGCTCTCCATCCCTGGAAGTGTCCATGGCCAGGTTGGATGGAGCTTGGAGGAATCTGGTCTAGTGGGAAGTGTCCCTGCCCATGGCAGGGGCTTGGAACAAGATGGACTTTAAGGTCCCTTCCAACCCAAACCGTTCTGGGATTCTCTGAAATACCAAAAGCAGCTCCAGCAGGAATAAATTAAATCTAAATTAAGCTGCTCCTGACCTTTACACTCTTCATGAAGCCACTCTTCATGCCCTGAGCACTTCTGGCAGACACTAGCCAGCAGGCAGAGCCAGAGGAGTGTCCCCATGCAGGGGTACCAAGGACGTGCAGGGACACCAGGCTGAGCTCAGCCCTGAGCAGGAGCCCTGTGGGATGGGAGGGCTCCAGGGGGAGCATGGGGGGATCCCAGCCCAATTCCAGCTGTCCTGGGGATGTCACAGGTGGTGCTGGCACTGCCCTACGACACGCCCGTGCCCGGCTACATGAACAACACGGTCAACACCATGCGCCTGTGGTCAGCCCGCGCTCCCAACGACTTCAACCTGCGCGACTGTGAGTGGAGATGGGCAGGGTGGGGTGGGGTGGGGTGGGCACAGCTGGGGGGTCCCATGCCCACCTCACACTCTGCTCCTCCCCAGTCAATGTTGGGGACTACATCCAGGCCGTGCTGGACAGGAACCTGGCCGAGAACATCTCCCGGGTGCTCTACCCCAACGACAACGTGAGTGGGGGTGTTTTAGGGGGTCCTTTAGGGATGGAGGGGGAAAGGGAGCAGCCCCTCACTCCAGGATGCTGCAGAGATGTTTTGAGTTGTGTTTCAAGCTGCCTGCAGTGCTTGGATGAGGGTTGCTGCCTCTCACCAGGATGAGTCTGCTCCCCTGAGCTTTGCCCAGAGTGAGTGGGGATGAGCAGGCCCTGCTGCAGAAACATTCCTTGAGTCTCAGAATGTAACATGAATCAAACTGCTGAACGCTGCTGGTGTTACCCTGGTGGCCCTTTGCAACCCTGGGACCAGAGGCTGTGCCTCAAAATTGCTGTTTGCACCCCAGCCCTCTTGCTGTGGGAGTTCCTGCCAGGCTGGCACTGAGGTGTGCTGGGACACACAACCCTTCCCTAGCCACAAACCAAGCTGTGGAGCAGGAGGAAAAAACAGGGAAGCTCCCCTTGCTCTGCAGTCTGTTTGAGGCAGGCCCTGATGGTGTTTTTCCCATTAATCCTCCTCCAGCCTTCCCAGCTGGTGAGGAGAGCTGGGAGCACTGCAGCTCCCTGGTGAGGTTGTCTCCTGCAGCTTTTCCTTTGCATTTGATGTTTTTTGCTGCAGGAATGGTGGTGAAATCCTCGTCTTGGAAATAGTCCCATAGCTTCCCTTCCCAGTGTCCTGGCACCTTTCCTTGCAGCCAAAAAGTTAAAACCACTGAGAGCAGGTTTTGACAATGCTCAGCTGGGATTTAAGCTGTTTGTACCAGCACATCCCAAACCCTTGTGCTGGAATCTGGGAAGCAAGAACAGCTTGGGATTCCAAGTGATGCTGGGGGAAGCACACCCTGGGAAAACCTTCCCCCAGGAAGTGCAGTGAATCCTGCAGCTCCCTGCTCCTCTGCCCACAGTTCTTCGAAGGGAAGGAGCTGAGGTTGAAGCAGGAGTACTTTGTGGTGGCTGCCACCCTCCAGGACATCATCCGCCGCTTCAAAGCGTCCAAATTCGGGAGCACGGACAGCGTCCGCACCGTGTTCGATTCCTTCCCAGACCAGGTACGAGCTAGGGCTGCTCCCACCTCTGCCTTGGAGCTGGTGTCAACACCTCCCAGAGGATGCAGATGCTTGTAGGGCCTCAGTGGGGTTCCCAGTGTCCCCCCTGTGTCCCCACGTGCCGCCCTGCTCTCTCTCCCAGGTTGCCATCCAGCTGAACGACACGCACCCCGCCATGGCCATCCCTGAGCTGATGAGGATTTTTGTGGACATTGAGAAGCTGCCGTGGGATAAGGTAGGGATGCCCCACCTGGTCTCCTGCACTGGCACCCAGCTGCCCATGGTGGAGGAGCCAGTTTTGTGCCTGCTGGGAGTGATGTGGAGCAGTCGGGCTGGGTTTAACTGGTGTGGACTGGGAGGAGCTGGCTGGGCTGTGCTGCTGGGGGTGGTGGGAGGATCAAGGGTGGGTTCTGGCCCTTGAGGTGTGACTGAGCACTGCCTCTTCCCTGCCAGGCCTGGGACATCACCAAAAGGACCTTTGCCTACACCAACCACACGGTGCTTCCCGAGGCCCTGGAGCGCTGGCCCGTGGACCTGGTGGAGAAGCTGCTCCCCAGGCACCTGCAGATCATCTACGAGATCAACCAGAGACACCTGGATGTGAGTGCCTGGGAGCTCCTCTGGAGAGGGGGACAGGGATGTACTGTCAGGATGAGGGGCATGCACAAACTGGTGATGTTGGGTGTGGGGCTGGGGGATTCCAGCTGCTATTTTGGGAAGTTCATGTGTAGGAAAGCCCTTCCCCACCAGCACATTGCCATCCTGCAGTTAGAGACTGTTGAGAAGCTTCATCTGCTGCTTCAGGGACTTGAGAGCTGGCATTCCTTTACTTCCTGAATTCATCCTAGGCAAGATGACGTTGGGGCTGGTTTGACCTCCTAGTCTGGCAGCACAAGGCTTTTGCCCAAATGGCCTCACTGGCCAAGTGTGTGTCCCCAAACCCCTCCGTGTGGCAGCTTGGGGGGGTCCTCCTATCCAGAGACATCCATGCTGAGAAAGGGATGTCTGTCCTTCCTTTGGAGGGACTTTGCACCACCACAGAGTAAAAGCCACCGCTCTGTCTGGTGTGAGATGCACTGGGGACATTGCGGTGGCCCCTCCTCGTAAGCCACGGGGTGGGACACCCCTCAGTGCCACCCCCTCTCAGCACCTGCCTGGCTCCCCCGGCAGCACATCGCGTCCCTGTTCCCCAACGACGTGGAGCGGCTGCGGAGGATGTCCCTGATCGAGGAGGGGGACACCAAGAGGATCAACATGGCCCATCTCTGCATCGTGGGCTCCCACGCCGTCAACGGCGTGGCCAAGATCCACTCCGAGATCGTCAAGACTCAAGTGTGAGTGAGGGGAGGGAGGTGCTGATGGGTCCCCCTGAGCTGGGGAGGGGTGCTGGTGCCAGGTGGGCAAGGCTGGAGCTGTGCCATCCTCATCCTCGCAGGTTTGAGGACTTTGCGGAGCTGGAGCCGGAGAAGTTCCAGAACAAGACCAACGGGATCACCCCGCGGCGCTGGCTCCTGCTCTGCAACCCAGGGCTGGCGGAGCTCATCGCAGAGGTACCGGCACGGGGGGAACACCCTGAGGCCACCAACCCGTCCCTGCTGAGCCCAGGGTGCCAGGGAACCTCAGCCATTCACTTCTTCATGGTTGAGGAGTTCAGGGTCAAGGGAGGGGATTCTGCCCCTCTGCTCCACTCAGGTGAGACCTCAGCCCTGGCTTCAGCCCTGGAGTCTCCAACAGCAGAAGGATGTGGGGCTGCTGGAGCAAGTCCAAAGGAGGCCATGGAGATACTCCTGACTCTGCCTGGCTAGGAGTGTTCAGCCTGGAAAAGGCTCCAGGGAGACCTTAGAGCCCCTTCAAGTGTCTAAAGGAGCACCAGGAGAGCTGGAAAGGGACTTTGGACAAGGGATGGAATGACAGGATAAGGAGGAATGGATGTAAACTGGCAGAGGACAGGGTTAGATGGGATATTGGGAAGAAATTCTTCCCTGTGAGGGTGGTGAGGCCCTGGCACAGGGTGCCCACAGAAGCTGTGGCTGCCCCATCCCTGGAAGTGTTTCAGGCCAGGTTGGACAGAGCTTGGAGCAGCATGGGATAGTGGAAGGTGTCCCAGCCCATGGCAGGGAGTTGGAACTGGATGATGTTCAAGATCTCTTCCACCCCAAGCCATCCCACCATCAGCATGTGCCCTTGCTCCTGTTGCAGAAAATCGGGGAGGACTACGTGCGGGACCTGAGCCAGCTGACCAAGCTGCACAAGTTTGTGGACGACGACCTCTTCATCCGGGAGGTGGCCAAAGTGAAGCAGGTGAGGGGCGTGGGCAGGGGGAGCAGAGAGCAGGGCTGGTGTTCCCTGGGGGCTGACGTGGTCCCTGCCCTGGCCCAGGAGAACAAGGTGAAGTTCGCGCTGTACCTGGAGAAGGAGTACAAGGTGAAGATCAACCCCTCATCCATGTTCGACGTGCACGTGAAGAGGATCCACGAGTACAAGCGGCAGCTGATGAACTGCCTGCACATCATCACCATGTACAACCGTAAGCCACCACTCCCTGAGGGGACAGGGTGCCCCGGGGCTGCAGCAGCACCCCTGTGCCCCATATCCCACAGTGACCCTGCTGTTTTCTCCAGGAATCAGGAGGGATCCTGCAAAGCTCTTTGTGCCCAGGACAGTGATCATTGGAGGCAAGGTAAGTTGGGTCAGGGGTTTTAGAGATTTTGGAGGAAGTGTCCTGGGGTGGGATGTGGGTGCAGATGTCTCATGGGGCCACATCTCTGCAACTCCCTGACAGGAGGGTGCTGCTGGCAGGGGTCGGTCTCTTCTTCCAGGGAACGAGGGACATGACAGAGAAAATGGCCTCAGGCTGTGCCAAGGGAGGGTTAGATGGGATATTAAGAAAAATTTCTTCATCAAAAGGATGGTCAGGCATTGGAACAGCTTCCCTGCGTAGTGGTGGAGTCCTCATCCCTGGAAGAACTTGAAAGATATGGGGATATGGCACTTGGGGACATGGGTCAGTGGTGACCTTGACAGTGCAGGGGGAATGGTTGGATTCAAGAGCTTTTCCAACTTAAACAATTCCATGATTCCATGGTGCTAAGTCCACAAAGTTGTCCCAAAAAGCACTGGAGTAGCACTGGTGCTTCAACTCAAGCAAGTTTGGGTGGGGTTTGGACAACCATCTGCTGTCTGTGCTCATGGAAGCCCCCAGAAATGTTGTGGTGTAACATGTGTTGGATTAGGTGATAGGAACAGGGATGAACAGGTTGTCCCCAGGACACTGGGAGCTGGCTGTGCCTCACCTGCCCCTGGCACCACCCCTCCTGGCTCACCTGTGGCTTTTCTCCCAGGCTGCCCCGGGATACCACATGGCTAAAATGATCATCAAGCTCATTAACGCCGTGGCTCAGGTGGTGAACAATGACCCCGTGGTGGGCAGCAAGCTGAAGGTCATCTTCCTGGAGAACTACAGGGTGTCCCTGGCAGAGAAAGGTACCTTGGGTGGGACATGCTGTGGGGACAGGTTGTCCCTCCATCCCATGGCTCCCACCATGGTCCTTCAGCAGGAAGCAAACCCAAAGCTGGTCACCATGAGCCCCTGGTGTGTTTTGTTGGCAGTGATCCCTGCGACTGACCTGTCGGAGCAGATCTCCACAGCGGGCACCGAGGCCTCGGGGACAGGCAACATGAAGTTCATGCTGAACGGGGCTCTGACCATCGGCACCATGGATGGAGCCAACGTGGAGATGGCCGAGGAGGCTGGAGAGGAAAACCTCTTCATCTTCGGCATGAGGGTGGAGGATGTCACGGAGCTGGACAGGAAAGGGTGAGGGCTGGGGATGCCACAGCGCTGCCACCTCAGGTCCCTGGGGCAGCACCATTTCATGGCCTCCTTCCCTCCAGGTACAACGCCCAGCTCTACTACGACCGGCTGCCCGAGCTGAAACAGGCCGTGGACCAGATTAAAAGTGGCTTCTTCTCCCCAGATGACCCCAACCTTTTCAACGATGTGGTCAACATGCTCTTCCACCACGACAGGTGAGGTGCTGGGGTGCCATCCATCCATCCCCTGGGCTGGGACCATGTTGCACATGGATGATGCTCCTCAGGCATGGACTCTCCATGGATGGCCATTGTCACATGAATGCCTTTGTGTGCACAGCCCTTCCAGATGATTTGAGGCATCTCAAGGGCTTTCCTGGCCAGAGCACTGGTCAGCTATGGGCATTGGGACAGAGAAATGCTTTTACTGCATTTCCCTGCTGGAGCATCCAGGGTTCTTTACCAACAAGGCTTGAGGTGAGGTAATTTGGCCAGAGGTTTTGTGTTGGAGGAGGGCTGTCAGAGACAGGATTAGATCGATGTCTGGAGCCGTTTTTGGGGTTTTTGGGACACCTCTGTGTGTGTGGGGCTGGGGTCCGGCCCGGCTCTCTGCTGAGGCAGTGCCCAGACCCCTCAGCCTGGCAGAGCTGTCAATCATGGCACTTGGTGTGTGAGGGCTATGCTAGCCGAGCCTCTGATTGGCCGAGCTGCCAATCAATCACAGTAAGCAGCCTCTGATTGGTCTTGCAACAAGAAGTCCCACCCAGGGGCGGGCCTACAAAGGGCTACGAATATAAAAGGGGCTGAGGGCATTATGGCCGATCTTCCCCTGCCGTCTTCCTTGGAGTTTCTGCCTCACCCACGCTGGAGCCCAGGAGCTGGTAGCTGTGGGGTTCTTCTGCACCTTTTCCATGTTTCTCTCTCTCTCTCCTTAATCCTTTTAGGCAGCTTTATGAGTAACATAACATCTTAAGGTTTTAAAGGTTTCCCAGTTAAATGGGCTAAGCAAATGCTAAGTAAATCCTAAGAAAATGCTGAATACTAAATTAATGCTAACTAATGCTATGATAAATGGTTTTACATTTAATTCAACATTGTATTTACTTTGAATACAGTGTTGTAATTTTTGCCAGTTTCCTTAATTTGCTCTGTTTTTGCAAGTAAAATTTTGTGTGATTTTTTTACCTCGAGAGTGTCTGGTGGGGATTTCTCCTTTGCACCAAAAAAAAAAAAAAAAAAAAAAAAAAAGTAGAAAAAAA
>JAWWMS010000279.1:59951246-59971058 GCA_035048045.1 Chlorospingus semifuscus
TGTCCCTCCCCAGCCATGTCTGACTGTCCGTGTGTCCCTCCCCAGCCTTGTCTGACTGTCCGTGTGTCCCTCCCCAGCCATGTCTGACTGTCCGTGTGTCCCTCCCCAGACATGTACGACCAGGTGCTGAAGTTCGGGGCGTACATCGTGGACGGCCTGCGCGAGTACCGGCAGCCCGTGCTGGTGTACATCCCGCCGCAGGGCGAGCTGCGCGGCGGCTCCTGGGTGGTCATCGACCCCACCATCAACCCCAGGCACATGGAGATGTATGCTGACAGGGACAGCAGGTACACACCTCTGCCTGGGACGCTGCTGGGGCTGCCTGGCTGCTCCTCGTGGCCTGGCATGGGTGGTTTCCGTGGGGTTGGACGTGTGGGGCCTCGTCTGCGCTTTTGGCTTGGAGAAACTGGAGCTAAAGATTCCTCCAGTCTCCAGGATGGAGGAGGAGTTGAAAATCTGACTCTGTGTTTTTAGAAGGCTAGTTTATTGTTTTATGGTATTATATTGTATTAAAGAAGGTTATACTAAACTATACAGATACTACAGATATTTACAGAAGGCTTAACAAGATACTGCTGAAAAAGCTGGGGCTCTCTCCAGAGTCCTGACGCAGCTGGACTCTGATTGGTCATTAAATAACACCAATTCACATGGTGGATAAACAGTCTCTAAACTACATTCCAAAGCAGCAAAACACAGGAGAAGCAAATGAGATAATTGTTGTTTTCATTTTTCTCTGAGGCTTCCCAGCTTCCCAGGAGAGGAAATCCTGGCGAGGGAATTTTTCAGAAAATACGACAGTGACAATTCTCCCTTTTTCCTGTCTCCCTCCCCGTGCTTTCCAGCAGGGGTTGAACCATTCAGTTTAGTGTCTGATGACACAGAGTCAGGTTCAAGAAGTGCTTTTCTGTTTTCTCCTGCAGGGGAGGGATCCTGGAGCCTGAGGGCACGGTGGAGATCCGGTTCCGCAGGAAGGACCTGGTGAAGACCATGCGCAGGGTGGACCCGGTGTACATCCGCCTGGCCGAGCGCCTGGGTACGTGGCACAGCCCCTGGGCACCCCTCCGGGGGCAGCTCAGCGCTGCTTTTCACTTTTATTTACTGACAGTTTTATTTGTCTGACTTGGGAAGAAAAGCAGTGAGACCACAGCAGCTGTGTGTGACCGTGTTCACAGGGGTCTGAGGATGAGGGAAGAGACGAGGATCTGACTCCATGTTTCAGAAGGCTGATTTATTATTTTATGATATATATTGCATTAAAACTGTACTAAAAGAATAGAAGAAAGGATTTCATCAGAAGGCTAGCTAAGAATGGAAAAAGAAAGAATGATCACAAAGGTTTGTGGCTCAGGCTCTCTGTCCAAGCCAGCTGACTGTGATTGGCCATTAATTAGAAACAACCACATGAGACCAATCCCAGAGGCACCTGTTGCATCCCACAGCAGCAGATAATCATTGTTTGCATTTTGTTCCTGAGGCCTTTCAGCTTCTCAGGAGGAAGAATCCTAAGGAAAGGATTTTTCATAGAAGATGTCTGTGACACCCACCCAAATGTGCTGTGGTGGGACTGGGTGGATGCTCAGCAGCCTTGGCTCCTTTTCTCTCAGCTGTTTTTGTTTTCCTCCCTGTCAGGAGCTGCAGGACCAGATTGATGAGCTGCACTCAGAGCTGCAGGAGTTCCGTGCCCAGGGCAGAGTGCTCAGGCCTGCCCTGAGAAATTCCCTGTCAGAGGAGTTTGACATTGACGTGAAGAGCCATGGCACCAGTGGGATTGAGCCTGACCAAGGTAAAATATCCCTCCTGTAGGACTGAGATCTGGGCTGCAGGTGTTTGTAACATCCTAGAGGTCATTCTGTGAAACCTTCCCAGTGAGAATTTATCCCCACCTCTAATTTGGTGTTTAATGTTAGTTTGGACTGTGACCGGTGAACCAAATTTAAAGCTGAAATTAAAGTTTGCAGTTCCCTGGTTGTGTTTGTGATGGGAGTTTGAGAGCTGCCAAACAAATTTGAATTGAGGAAGTAATTCTGTTGAGAATTATATCTATTTATGTATTGTATAATTCATGTTTTTATAGTTATATAAATTATTACTTGATTACTTTTTCCGAAGGACTCGGTTCAGAAGACTGCAACCCATTAAACATGAGCATAGAGGCAGAAATGGCCATTGAGCAGATGAAGGAGCAGCACCACAGGGATCTGCATCACCTCAAACAGGAGCTTGAAGACACAGTAAGTGCTGGAAGGAAATGGTCTTGAAAGTCCCTTCCCACCCAAACCAATTTGGGATTCTATGATGCCAGGAAGAAATAAAGCTGAGCACTTATTCTTTCCAGGGAAATTAATATGAGATGCTGAAGTGTAAATCTAAATATTCAGTAGAGTGAATATACAAAACTAGATGGAAATGTTGATGAGGACATCCCTGTAGGATATCCTGTGAAAAATGAACAAAGCCATCCCATTTTCCTTCCTGCAGGTGAGCCATTATGAAAAGCAGCTGGATGAGACAAGAGCCCACTGGGAAAAGGAGCAAGAGGATCTGAGGCAGAAGTGTGCTGAGGAGATGAGCACCATGGAACAGCAGATCACTGGCCTCAAAAATCAAATAGCAGAGCTGCAGCGAGAGGCAGCAGCGCTCAGAGAGCAGCAGGAGAAGCTCAGCTGCAAACACAGCGAGGAGAAAAACAAATTACAGCTGCACTTTGATGAGGAGAAAGCCAATCTGCAGGAGCTGCTGAGGCAGGAGCATGAAGCTGAAGTCAGGGCCAGAGTGGAGCAGCTGAGTGAGGAGCTGAGGCAGGAGCGGGAGCAGCTGACCCAGAAGAGCGCCTGGGTGGAGGAGGAGATGAGAGCGGCGGTGCAGAGCCTGCAGCAGGAGAAGGGGCAGCTGGAGCAGGGCTTCCAGGAGCAGCTGAGGAGGCTGGCAGAGCTGCACGCCCTGGAGAAGGAGGAGCTCCAGCAGGAGCTGCTGAGGAAGCACCAGCAGGAGCTGGAGGAGGAAAGGTGAGTGTCACCCCAGGTGGGGACAGTGCTGCAGCCTGGTGAACCCTGAAACACCTCCCTGCTGGGGAGTCCCAGGTGTCCTGCTCTGTTCCACACCTCTGGGCTGCTCTCCAGGGGTTTTTCCCTCTTCTGACCTTTCCAAGCAGATCTTTAGGTTCGTTTTTAGCTCGCCCAGAGGCAGCAGTTGTGTTAAAGCATAACCAGGAGTGATTAACTCGAGCTCTGCTCAGGATCCCTGTGCTCCACAAATCCCTTTAAAACTCAGACTCTGGGTTTTCAGGGTTCTTTGCTGAAGAAAGAAAGGGGTGGCAGGGAAGTGCTTTTAGCCAACATGGAGTGTCAAAAGAAACTGAAGCCACCCTGGGGTGAGGGGGGTGTGAGCATTTTCCCCCCACAAAATCTGAGCACAGGAACTGGAGGGCACAAATTGCACATGAAACCTTTTCTGAGGACATTTCATGAGTTGTTACACTTTTCCAAGGCAGCTTTTCTTTTTGAAGTTTCACCAAATTGCCTTGTTGCACTTTTCCAAGGCAGTTTTTCTTTTTGAAGTTTCACCAAATTGCCTTGAATTTAACTTGCAGCTCCCAGAAACACCCATCCAATAGTCAGTGCGTTAAAAAAAAAAAAAGTAAATTGTAAATTTCCAACTTGTTTTATTCAGCCTAAAAAGCCAGTTTAATCTCTGAGGTAGTTTAGTAATATCTTATGTTGACCATGTCTAGGAAAACAATGGCAAGTGACTATAACAGAAGAGCATCTCATGCACAAACTCAGTTTTCTGTGGACACACAAACCCTTGTGAATAAATATGAAGAGACCCTGCAGAGCCTGGAGGGACGTTACCAGAGAGAGCTGCAGGAGCTGGCTGAGCAGCAGAGAGAGGAGAAATCCCAGTGGGAGTTTGAGAGGGATGAGATTGCTCAGGAGGCTGCTGAAGCCCACGAGCAGCTGAAGGAAAGCTTGGCAAGTGAGAAGGCTGCTTGTCGTGCCCTGAGCCAGGAGAAGGATCTCCTGGAGAAACATTTCAAGGAAGAAGTGAACAAGCTGGTGTGTGAGAGGGAGCAGCTGGAGAAGGAGCTGAGAGAGCTGAGGAATGCTGCCCAGGAGCAGGAGGAAAAGATGATGGAGAAGATAAACCAGCTCCAAAATGACCACGAGAAAGAGCTGAAGGAGAAAGAGGAGCAAATATCCACAGTGGAGCAAAATGGGAAACTGGTTAGGGAGAAGCTGGAGAGGCTGGACAGCGAGTATAAGCGAGAGAAAGAAGAGCTCAATTCCAAACTCCTTGCTTTGGAGAGTTTAAACAGAGACATTTGTGAGAGAGCAGAGACAGAGAAGGCTGAGATGGGTTTGGAAGTGTCAGACCTCCGAGGGAAAATCCAGAAATTGCAGTGGGAGACACGGAGTTTCTCTGCCCTGCAGAGCCATTACAGGGCCCTGGAGAGTGAGTATGCAAAAGCCAAGAGCCAGCTCGCTGCTTTTCCTGCTGCAGCTCCCCTGGGAGACGATGGGGATGTTCTCCAGAGCCTGCAGAAGGTGCACGAGCAGGCAGTGAAGGAGAATGTCAGGATGGCTGCCCAGATCCTGAGGCTGCAGCACCGGCTGCGAGCGGCGGAGCAGGAGCTGCATCCTCCCAGCCCCAGCTGCTCCCAGCCTGGCTCAGAGCCAGAGGAAATGGAGCCCAGCTTTGAAGGGTTGCCCAGTGATTGCCAAGACGTGGCCGTGGGAGCAGATTTCAGTGTCCTTCCACCTCTGGAGGCCGATGCTACAGACCTGGAAGAAATGTCGGAGATGGATTGGGATTTGGGGGAGGGATGTGTGAAAGCCAGAGCTGGTGGCCACCCTGTGGCACAGGAGTGCTGGATCCAGGGAAGTCAGGCAGCTCTGGATGATGATGGCAACCAGGATGGTGACAAGAGCCTTTCTTGGGTGCCTCTGCTGCCAAAAAAGAGAGATCTGGAGAAAGCTCCCAGGGTAAAAACGCTCCGCAATGATGCCAAACAGCAAAAGGTTCATCTGCTAAATCACAGAATAGCTCCCAAAAATAAAGGGTGTGTTTCTGATGCTTTGAAGGTGCAGGTGGAGCTGGAGAGGGCTGAAGAACTGAGTGAAGACTCTCTCCAGCTGGATCACACTCCTGGGGCAGCAAACAATGACCTGAAGAGCGTAATAGCTCAGCTTTGGAAAAAGATGGAAGAGCTGGAAGACAGATCCATGGCACAGGCTGAACTTCTGTCCCTGCAAGAAGAAATTCAGGTAGAAAATGAGGATCTGAAGGCTGAAGTGATGCAGTTAATCGAAAGAAATGGAGTGCTGGAAGAGAACCTACGCAGGCTGAGGAGGCTTTGTTGTGAGCAAAAAGAAAGTGAGACGGAAAGCGTCAAGTTTGAAGATGAAAACGCCAAATTTGTCATGCAAGGTAAAGAATTGGAAGGTATTAAAGAATTGGAAGGTATTAAAGAATTGGAAGATATTAGAGAATTGGAGGATGCCCAAGAACAAGATGCTCAAGGAGACCCAGATGTGCCCAGTGGCACGAGAGGTGGGAAGCTGGAAGAACATCCCACCACGTCCATGGGCCAGCAGGACAAGAACCCCCAAGGCGACAGCGCCGTGACCCAAGTGGGAAAAGCAGGAATGGGGGATCCCAACCCCCAGGTGAAGGAGGAAGCTGTGGGTCCCCCAGAGCAGAGGAGGGCAGTGACCCAGGGCTTGCAGAGCACGTGCACTGAGCTGCAGCAGAAGGTTGACCTGCTGAGGTAACGTACCGCGGCGTTCGCCACTAACCCAGCGCTGCCCTGGCTGCCCCTCTAACCACCCTAGATTAACTCTGGCTTAACTGAGTAGCAAACACTGCCATGGACTCCTAACTCCTCTAGTCGTGGATAACAAAGACCACTGGAATCAGTAACTGTGTGTGCCTTACTCCTCTCTGTGCCCGGAGCGCCTGCCAGCTGTCCTGTGTGTGGATGTCACCGTCACCGTGTGTAGCTCGTCCTGCAGCACAAACCCATTGCATCCCCATGTCCAAAATCCATGGTAACACCTCCAGAGTGCTTTGTAGCTTTTACTAATATTCACTTCACTCAGTTTGTTCCCTTCTAGAGCTGAATGTTGCTCACAAGGCTGAAATTGCTCCTGTTTTGCCTCAGTGTTTCGGTGATTGCTGTAGGATTAGGGTAATTTGAAATGCTAAAAGTGCTTCCATTTTTCTCAGTACTTAAGTTAATATTAGAGAATTATAGGGACTTTTTCCCAGTTAGGAACCCCTCAGGAGTGGGATATGGTAAATACAGTTATAAAACATATATTCATTATATTATACTCATCATAGGTTTTACCTACTTTTTTTAACTGCTGTATTCCAGCAAGGATTTATTTTTTTTTAATGGTTAAAGTGATTACAAGTGGCTTAATTATTGTTCAGCACCAGCTTCCTGCAGGAAATTACTCTTTCAGGTGTCCCACCATGGCTAAGTTATTTCTGTGCAGTCTCCTGAGGACAGAAAAGACATTTTCCAGCCGTGCTGTTCCCAGAATTCTGAATTCCAGCTGGGGAAACAGCTCACTCTCCTGGCAATCTGCATATTGTGGTGTTCAGTTGTTATTTCTAGCTTGAGGACTGAAAGATATGTAGAATATAGTGTGAAACTTTAGATTTTAACTCACTTCAAAAACATGCCCCAAAAGCCCAGGGTTTTTTTTAAAGTTTGTTGTAAAATTTTGGAGTTTTTTTGAACAAACTGGGGAGCGCTCCTGCTTAATTCATGTAAAATATAAATACACCATTTATACATAAAACAAGGCAGTTGTAGCTTTGTTTTTGAAGCGTTACAGGTAACTCTGACTTGTGGGACTCCTTTCCCTCTCCAGGTGTCCCACAGGAGCTGTTCTCACTTGTGTCCTGTCTGTGCCACAGGTGTGAGGCCGAGAAGCTCCGCGAGGAAAACGCCGTCCTGAAAAACGAGGTGACCTTGTTAAATGAGGAGGGGAGTGCTTCCAGCCTGAAACTGAGGGAGCTGAATGGATCCAGGGAAGAAATGAGGTGAGAATTCCATGGGCAATGCACCCTGTGTCTGCTCAGCCACAATGGGTTCGCCCCTTCTCTCCAAGCTCCTTCGTGTGTTAGGTGCTGTACAGATCCAAAATGGGGTAGAAATCCAAAATGGGGTTATTTCATGGAAATCCAGCAGGTTGTCAGGCTATTCCTCATCCTTTTCCCTGCCCCAGCTTGCCCTGCCCATCCCCAGAGCCAGCAGGGGTTTAGCTGTAGGCATTGAGGTGACCCAGTAACACACACAGAGGGTTTAGGAGCTGACCTGGTGCAATTATTTGTGCTTCAGCACAGGCAGGGAGAGGCTCCTCTGACAGATTATTCCAGTGGTTGGGTCTTTGGCAAGTGCAGAACCATCCCTGATCCTGGGATTGTTCTTCCCCTCTAGGAGAGACCCATTTGGGGCACCTTGAGAGGGTGAGCACTTGCCAAGCTGATGCAGAGCAGGGATGCTGAGCAATAAATAAATAAATACCCACAATTACCATTTCTGGTGGTGTTTAAAAAACCCAGCTCATTTTTGGAATCATTAAGGTTGGAAAAGACCTCCAAGATCTTCAAATCCAACCATTAACCCAGCACTGCCAAGGCCACCGCTGCCCTGTGTCCCCAAATGCCACATCCACATGGATTTTAAATCCCTCCAGGGATGGGGACTCCACCACTCCCAAGAAATCCTTCCTAATACCCAATCCAAACCTCCCCTGGCACAACTTGATGTTCTCCTGTACAATCTTGCAGTTGTGGATATTGATAATTGATTTTAGTGTTAATGAGCTTTCATTTCTCCATAGGCAGAAGATAGAGGCTGTGAGAAAGGAGAAAGTGGCTGTGCAGAAGATGGTGGACAACCTGAAAAAGCAGGTGTGTGGCAGCAGAAAACCAGCATTTTATAAATTTAAATGTTTTGATAACTGTTTTGTTGCCTCTTTGGGATTGATTTGAGGCTTGCTTGACCTGCTCATAACACAAAAGCGGTAATTGTCCAGATTGATTGTAATTGTCCAGGCTTGAGAGCACTTTCCACAGTCAACTTTTGTAGAAAATCAACGTTTAAATCTTCTGTTTTGTAGTTTTTGTGCAGTTCTCTGCAGTAGCCCATGGGAAATCGAGATTGTGATTCAACCTCTACTCATTTCCCAGCTGGCTTGGTCTAGGAATTCTGCCAGTTGTATCCATGGGGCTGCTACTTTTATTTCAGGGGTAGTTTGTTACAGTGGGTGAAATAAAAGGATTAATTACCTTTAACATCCATGCCATCTTGGCATTGCTTAGGAAAATATTTGCTTAGAGTAATCTGTTAGGATAACCCTCAAAATCCACACCAGCATGGCAAAGTGTTGGGTGACTGATATGACTGGTCTCTAATTAAGGCCAATTATGACAAATTATTGGTTTGGAGTCACTGTCAGAGTGAGACTTGTCAGATCCTTAATCACTTTAATAGAAAGGAAATACCTAAAATCTCATTCCTGGCGTAAAATCACTGCTGTCCCCTCTCAGGTGGCAGATCTGAAGACCAGGAACCAACAGCTGGACTCTGAAAATACAGAACTCAGCCAGAGGAACTCCAAAAACCAGGCAGATGTGCAGGATCTCAACCAACAGCTGGCAAGGGTGCTCAAGCAGAAGGAGAGGGCAGAGGGGAAGTGCACCCTGGAAGAATGGGAAAAGGAGAGGCTGCTGCTGAAGGAGGAGCTGGAGAGCTCCAAAATCGAGGTACAGCATTTGGTAGGACAGCTGGACCTCAGGGGCTTTGGGATTGGCATCCCTGTCCTGGGATGGGATTTCAAAGCTGAGCTTTGCTCAGTGCTGCCTTAAACACAGCAGCAGCCAAAAGCCAGGAGGGAAAAATGTTCAGGTTTGTCTTGAAAACACAGCTTGGTGATGCCAAATATTGCCCTGCATTTTCCATGTTGTTCATCCAGTGCCATCTCAGCTCTGTCCAGTGGCTGCAGCATCCTCTGCTTAAACTTTGCTCTGTGAGTCTCCTAAATCGAAATCTGAGCCTTTCCTTTTTTGCAGTCATCAAATATGGTGTCATCCTTGGAGATGGATTTGTCCAAAGTGAAGGTCCAAGCTCATCTGCTGGAGCAGGAGAACCACATCCTCAAGCAGGAGCTGGAGAAGACAAAACAGGTATGGCACCCTATTGTCCAGAGGAGCTGTGGCTGTCCCTGCATCCCTGGAAGTGTCCAAGGACACCTTGGAACAACCTGGGATAGGGGAAGGTGTCCCTGCTTGTTCCAGAGAGACTGGAACTTGATGGCCTTTAAAGGTCCCTTCCAGCCCAAACCCTTCTGGGATTTTGTTTGAGTGCTATCACATTAATTTGCACCATCTCTTAATGGATGAAAATTAAGAGATGGAAATAGTTGATTTCTTTAAAGAAAGGGAATGTAACTCCTCTTCAAACAGTTTCCAGGTGCAACACACAATTCTTCAAATAAGGTTGGGTTCACTTAGACTTTGCCCAAAGATTTTGGGAGTAGTGGATCTAAAAAGAGAATCTTTGGTCAAGATAAAGATTTAAAGCTCAAATTAAGGGATAGAGAAAATGGGATCCACATGAGAACATTCCCCTGGTTAACTGGAGATATAGCCCATTTTTAGCTCCATTTAAGGAATAAGCTCTTCCAGCACGTCCTGTCAGGCAGAATTCCTGCTGCTAAACCCATCTGGAGACCTGGGAGTCTCACAAGGTCTGAGGATAATTCCTGGAGAGCTCAGTTATCTCCTGTACAAGCACAGCTCAATTGGCTGTAAATGTATGCTAATAAACACAGATAATGAAGGCTTCAAACGAGGCAGTTCCCTGATTAGGGCTCCACAAAGTCATTTTCTGCACGGTGTAAAACACTCCGTGCTCAGGGCAGATAATGGTCTTAAAAAGCAAAAGCAGCTGAGGCCTATTGAGGAAGGAGTGGATTGGGGAGTGTAATTACAGAGATGGAATGAGGAAAGGCAGGGATAAAGCTCTGGGGCACTTGGGAAAAGGATTGGTTTTCCCTCTGTGTTTGGTGATTTCCATGGGATATTATGGAAAAATCCTTCCCTGTGACGGTGGGGAGGGCCTGGAAGTGTCCAAGGACACCTTGGAGCAGCCTGGGATGGTGGAAGGTGTCCCTGCTTATGACCTTTAAAGGTCCCTTCCAACCCAAACCATTTGGGCATCCCCTGATTTTTCATGCCAAATTCTGTGACAGCACAAAAATGCAACTCTGAGGGGTTTTATTTCCCACAGCTGCCCAGATGTCCTGATCTTGCTGAGCTTCAGAATGAAGTTGCAAGTTTGATCACTAAAAATGAAAAGCTGCAGAAAGAGAAAGAAGCCCTGAGTGAGGAACTGAACAGATGCATTGAGAAGGTAAGAAAGGAAAACCCTCATCACTGTGTGCTGTAAAAGGCTGTTAAAATTCCTATGTCTGTAAAACTTCTCTGGATGGTTTTTCCCTCACACTCAAGCCAGATAAAGGCTTTGTTGCCACTGCCTGGATTTTTTTGATTTTTTTTTTTTCCCCTAGCTGGTTTTAGAGAGGAAAGATTCAATGCTGGAGCACAGCTTTACTGTAATTTGATGATGTAGAAAATTCCAAACATTGCAAGGAAGAGAGGCCTGGATATAAATCCTGAGCAGGACAAGGAAGACAGTGTTCTGTGTTCTTGGACTTTTATTGCATCTCTAACCCACTGTAACTCTGAACTGGAGCAGAGCACTCTGCTCACTGTAAATAATAATCCCATTGTGTGGGAATTCAGGGAGCTGAGGGGCTTTTTGCTTTCCTGCGTTTTCCTTCCTTCCTTAGCATTAACTCTCTCTATCTAGGGTAACCCTTGAAGTGAGATGGAGTCAAAAGCAAATTCCTGAGTGAGGATTCCTGTGTGATCTCATTGCAGGTGGCTCAGGTCAGCTGCCTGGAGAGTGCAGTTGGCAGCTTGGAGCAGGAGCAGAAATCCTGGGAGCAGCAGAGCCAGGCACTGAAAGCACAGCTCAGCCTCTCCCAGGACAAGGTAGGAAACACTGATTTATGGTCTGACCCTGATAAAAGCATTTTGGTCATCTCCTGTAGTGCTTTTTCTCATGAAAGACCCCTCCTGATGAGAATGGCTGCCTGAGGGGCTTTCCAAGTGATGTTCTTAAAGGACAAAAGGAAACTTGTCAAACACAAGGAGGGGTTTTTCTCTCTACAGCCAAGTTATTTTTGCCAATTCCCTCTGCCTGGTGATTCCTAAAATGCTGCAGAGACTCTGCTGTTGCTCCTCTGTGCTGGTGCAGGCTCATCCTTCCCCAGGCAGGGATGGGATCAAGTGGTTCCCTGCTTGGCTGAGTTGGAAGAATTCCTGCCAGGAAGAATAAACAATTCAAGGGAAAGCTTCTTTCCAGGATATCTCAGTGAATGCTCAGGGCTGGAAGATGTTAAGATGTTTCTGGTGAATGCAGCATTGTGGCTCTATTCAAAGTGGGTGGCTGCGAGCTTGGAACAGAAAGTTGGAAAATCATTTGGAATTGTAGAGTTTTAAGGATAGAAAATCCTTATAGGATTGAGTCTAATCATTCCCCAAGCACTGCCCAGGCCACCACTGACCTGTGTCCCCAAGTGCCACATCCACACAGCTTTTAAATCCCTTCAGGGGTGGGGATGGCACCACTGCCCTGGGCAGCTGTGCCAATGCTCAAAATCCCTTTCCATGAGGAAATTTTCCCTAATATCCAATCTAAACCTCCTCTGACACACCCTGAGGCTGTTTCCTCATCCTGTCCCTTGTTCCCTGGGAGCAGAGCCTGACCCCCTTCAGCTCCACCTTCCTGTCAGGGACTTGTGGAGAGCAATAAACTCAATTTAACATTTTCAAAGGGGGAAATCAATGTTTTAACTTCACTCCTTCCATCAGAGATCCTAAATCCCTGGGATACCTGATGCACACAGGGAATGCTGATCCAGCAGAAGCCAAGCTGTGCTTTTGTTGTTTCCAGGTTCAGAGCCTGAGTGAAGCTCTGCAGAGCAGCAACCTCCAAATGTCCCGGCTGAAATCCGACCTGCAGCTGACACAGCAGGAGAAGGAAAGTCTGGAACAAGAAGTGATGGCACTGCACAAACAGCTGCAGGGCACCAGTGAGAAGGTAAAGGCATCTCAGGAGGTACCTAAAATTATTGGATATTGCATATAATGTGGTTTTAAGCTGTTTTTTTAAAAATTGTATTATAAGTGTTAAACGTGGACAGACAATGATCAGTCCCCCTCTCCTGAATCTCCATTCTTCCCTAAAAGAAACCTTTAGCCAATAAAACCCCCAACTTTATGGACAATGCATTAATTTACACCTATCAACTATAAAAATTAAACCAGTCATTGGCAGAGGAGCTAATTTTCAGTGCAACTTGGGTTTGAAAGGTACAGGATTACTCCAGCCTCTCAGCTAATGAGGATTTGTAACTGAAGGAGGTTGTAGACAGCAGTCCTGGGATTGCTGTTATGGATTCAGTTACTCATTTGGCTTGTTTGCCATGTAATTAAGGAATATTTAATGTCCACGTGGAAAAGAGGCTGTTTCAGAATTGTACAACAGGAGCTAAATTACAGCTATTAGTGCATAATATAGAACACTGAGTTCTGTTTGGCTCTAAGGAGAGCATAAATTGCTTTTTTTGTGTTGCTGAACTCTGTGCACTCCTTGTGCACACAGCTATTATCCATGATTTTAGTGGAGGGAAGCACTTGGGATTTGCACATTGGATTTCTTAAGGGAAAACAGAGATTGGGCTGGGAGGGAGATGGGAATGCTGCAACTTTGGAGCCTGCACTTACTGAAAATCCACCTAAACCCCACCTGAATAGAGCAAATATCTGCTTCTTTGTTGAAGGCCTAACCCTGCAATTCTGTCTGTCTTAAGAACCTGGTTCTGGAAGTGGCTGTGCCTCCCTCAGGGCTGCAGGAGCAGCAGGAGCCCATCCCCTGGGATGAGCAGGAGCTGCTCAGGCAGGACAACGAGAGGCTGCAGAGGGAAGTGCAGAGCACAAAAACAGACCTGGCTCACTGCAGGGAAAAGGTAACAACGTGGGCAGGCTGGGAGAGAGACCACAGCAGGGCTGGGCTGGGAGATCTGGGGGTCACTCAGACCCCTTTGCACAGATCACAATGCAAGCAGGGTTTGAACATCTGGGACTCCACAACACTCCCAGGACATTTCTCTTCTTTAAAAGACAATCCTGGTAGTCCTTGTCCAATCCTGGTAATTCTCTGGAGGTCACTCAGACCACCTTGCATAGATCACAATCCAAGCAGGGTTTGAATATCTGCAGAGAATGAGACTCCACGACACTCCCAGAATATTTATTTTCTGTAAAAGACAATCCTGGTAGTCCTTGTCCAAGATTTCAGTCCAAGTTCAAGGTAACAAAAAATTCTTAATGTTCCTAATGTTTTTCCTATGCAATTTCTCCAGAGAATGAGATTCCACAACACTCTCAGGGTATTTCTTTTCTTTAAAAGACAATCCTGGTAATTCTCTGGAGGTCACTCAGACCACCTTGCATAGATCACAATCCAAGTAAGCTTTGAATATCTGAGACTCCACAACACTCTTAAGATATTTCTCTTTTTAATTGACAATCCTGGTAGTCCTTGTCCAAGATTTCAGTCCAAATTCAAGTTGACAAAAAGATTCTTAATATTCCTAAAGTTCTTCCTGTGCCAGTTTCTCCAGAGAATGAGACTTCACAACACTCTCAGGATATTTCTCTTCTTTAGAAGACAGTGTTGTCTTTTAAAGGAAAGAAATATCCTGAGAGTGTTGAGAAGTCCTTTTCCAAGATTTCAGTTCTTTTCTAAGATTTCAGTCCAACTTCAAGTTAACAAAAAGATTTGCAATATTCCTAACATTCTTCCTGTGCAATTTCTCCAGAGAATGAGACTCCACAACACTCTCAGAATATTTCTCTTCTTTAAAAGACAATCTTGGTAGTCCCTGTCCAATATTTCAGTCCAACTTCAAGTTAACAAAAAGATTCTTAATATTTCTAATGTTCTTCCTGTGCAATTTCTCTGGAGAATGAGACTCCACAACACTCTCAGGACATTTCTCTTCTTTAAAAGACAATCCTGGTAATTCTTGTCCTATCCTGATAATTCTCTGGAGGTCACTCAGACCACTTTGCATAGATCACAATCCAAGCAGGGTTTGAATATCCAAAACTCCACAACACTTCCAGGATATTTCTTTTCTTTAAAAGACAATCCTGGTAGTCCTTGTCCAAGATTTCAGTCCAAATTCAAGTTACCAAAAAAATTCTTAATACTCCTAAAGTTCTTCCTGTGCAATTTCTCCAGAGAATGAGACTCCACAACACTCTGAGGATATTTCTTTTCTTTAAAAGACAAGATTGTCTTTTAAAGAAAAGAAATATCCTGAGAGTATTGTGAAGTCCTTCTCCAAGATTTGAGTCCTTTTCTAAGATTTCAGTCCAACTTCAAGTTAACAAAAAGATTCTCAATATTCCTAACATTCTTCCTGTGCAATATCTGCAGAGAATGAGACTCCACAACACTCAAGATATTTCTCTTATTTAAAAGACAATCCTGGTAGTACTTGTGAAAGAATTCAGTCCAACTTCAAGTGAACAAAAAAGTCTTAATATTCCTAATGTTCTTCCTGTGCAATTTCTCCAGAGAATAAGACTCCACAACACTCTCAGGACATTTCTTTTCTTTAAAAGACAATCCTAGTAATTCTCTGGAGGTCACTCGGACCCCTTTGTATAGATCACCACCCAAGCAGGTTTTGAATATCTGAGACTCCACAACACTCTCAAGATATTTCTCTTCTTTAAAAGACAATCCTTGTAATTCTTGTCCAAGATTTCAGTCCAACTTCAAGTTAACAGAAAGATTCTTAATATTCCTAACATTCTTCTTGTGCAATTTCTTGGCTTGCAGTATTAAGTGGATTATGGGGAGGACAAAGGGAAAGAAGGCCAAGATGTCAGAAATATTCCAGAGTTTCCCAGAGAAGCTGTGGCTGCTCCTTTATCCCTGGAAGTGTCCAAGGCCAGCTTGGACAGGACTTGGAGCAGCCTGGGATGGTGGGAGGTGTCCCTGCCCATGGCAAGGGTGAAATAGGATGGGATTTAAGGTCCTTTACAACCCAAACCACCCTGAGATTCTGTGATTCCAAAATCAGCTGGTATTTTAAATAAAGTGGAATTACCTGGGCCATCTTCTCCCATTTGTTCATCTCTGCTCTCCTCAGATCCGACAGCTGGAATCCACAGTCCTGTCCCTAAAGCACCAAAAGCACCAAAGCCAGGCAGGGATTGTCAAAGCCATGGAGCAGGAGAAGCTGAGCTTGAAGAGGGAGTGTGAGCAGCTGCAGAAGGAGCTGTCATCTGCAAACAGGAAGGTGAGTTTTGGGTGCTAAACACACAAATCAGTCATTTCCATCTCTCAGAAGCTCCAGGGGTTTTGAAATATCCCTTGAAACAGAAGCTGTATTTGAAGTGTTGAACATGCACAGGCAATGATCAGTCCCTCCCTTGAGTCTCCATTCTTCCCTGGAATAAACTTTGTGCCAACAAAACCCCCAAATCTGTGGACAATGCATTAATTTGCACCTATCAACTATAAAAAATAAACCAGATATTGACAGAGGATCCAATTTTCGGTGCAGCTTGGGTTTGAAAGGTACAGAATTACAGCAACCTCTCAGCTAAGGAAACTTTCTGCTTCTGCTGTGAATTTTGTGCTCTTTGCCTCTCACAAATCTGTGTCTGAAGGAGCTGACAGAGCTCTGTGCATCTGCTGGGAGGCAGCTCCTGTAGCAAAGCACTTTTCCAAATATTCCAAATATTTCCTGATTTTTGGACTTGAGTTGTCTTGGTATTCACTGGTTCATGAGGGGGGGAAAAACAGATAAAATGAGAAATTGCTGCTTTTCTAAGGAAACTTTTTGTCTCTGATAGATCAGTCAGATGAATTCTCTTGAACGTGAACTGGAAAGCAGCTCAGAAAATGAAGGGCTGAGAAAAAAGCAAGTCAAGCTGGATGATCAGTTAATGGAGGTAATTTTCAATCAGTGTTGACTTTATCACTATTTTATTGAATTTATTTTATTTTAAAACAACTTATGGATGTGTAGCAACATGGAAAACTAATTGAAACCAGGAGAATTAACCTCTCCTCTCTCATGACCAAGCATGTTTTGTTTAGTCATAATTCACATATGGCTTCAGATGGAAAATCAAACAGCAAAGAAAAAATTTGTTTCTGTACTTGAGGCAAGGCTGACACTTCCCTCTTCCTTCCTAAAACATGTCCCCTCAAATTTCCTACCTAATATTTGTGTGATGCTGCTCTTAATGTAGAAACCTGTTCTTATTTCCTCTGGGAATAATTTGCTGAACTTAAGCTTAATATTATCTAAATAGTGAAAAAAATAGCAATTCACACAGCTTACTGTTAATTTAAAGGCACAAGTGAAAACTTTAGTGGAGATCCTTCCCAAAGCTGCTGTAAAAGTTCTGCTGGAGATGGATCATCAAAATTTAGGAGTCCTTGGTTATAGGAATGGGCAATTTAATTGTGTTTAGTGCACCCCATAAGGTCAGCCCAGACCTCCAAGCTCTCTCTCAGTAGTCTTTAAAGTAGAGTTTAAAACATAATATTGAAAAAAAAAATTACAATTTTGTCTTGTTCCATAAGTCAAAGCATCTTTTAGATGATGCTTCTCTAACTCTTTATAGATGGCTTCATGTTTTTCACCAAATGGGAGCCATGAGGCTGAAAATCCCATGTAATTAGTAATAAAACTGTAAAAACCTAATTAGAAAAGATGAGGTTTTGACAAGTTAATGAAAAGACTGTTTCTACTCCCTGTGAATTTATTTATATAGTCTTAATTAAGCTGTGGGAAAATGCCAAACACTCAAAGCCATAAACAGCCAGCCTGGGATTGTGTTTTCTCCTGAAATGTGAATTTCAACCATGCAGGGTTTTGGTAACCTTTTCCCAGCAGGTGTGTGCAACATTCACTCAGTGATTTGTGGCTTCTAACTCTCTCTTTTGTGCCTGTTCTCCTTTTTGTCCATGGCTAACCTGGCTAGAACTCAGTGGTTGGAGCTAGCAGAGAAGGGGGCAGTTCTCTCTCTGAAATAGTGTGTGAAGGTAGAGCAATCATTTCTCATGTACCCCCATAGCATGGAGAAATTCATTCTTTTAAATTCATTTTAATGAATTCATTTTTTTAATGAATTTCTTTTTTTTTTTTTTTATTCCATGCATCTCTTAAGTGAAGAAGCCACTATTCATTTCAGTGTCAATTTTGGACAGTGCACGGGTTCTCTGTGGTTAATGTGTTGTGTACCCTCAGGAGCTGTGTGTTCCTGAGGGCTTGCCATGAAAATGGAGAGAATTCACCCCATTGCTTCCAAAAGAATTAAAATTGGAAGTGGGAGAATGAAAAGTGGCTTCCTGCTCCCCCATTGCCTGTGAGGCTTGAAGGTGTTTGCATATTTACCCCTGCATGAGACTGTCCAATGTTTCCTGAAATTAATTCATTTCTCATCCCACTTGGCATCATCCTGATAGTTTAGCAAGCTCATGGTTGTTCCATTTTCTTCCACAGATGAATACAGCAGGGTTATATTGTTTTCATTGTTGTTTCATTAGTAATTATTTCTAAGATGCTGTTAACACTAATTGACTGTTTCCTCATTAGTTACTTGTGTGCTTCACAACACGACAGGAATCCTGAAAGAAATCCCACCAAAACTCATTATTTTCACTGTTTATATTGTCAGGAAAAGAACAGCTCCTTTAAAGACAAAAAGAACCCCTAAATAGCTTTAAAAAGTACAAATAGTTTTATTTTCAAGCATTTATAAACCTATTTTCTATTTACCTGGACCAGCAGAGATAGGGATGGTAACAGGACCAGAAGAGCTGCAGCTCTGTGAAAAGTATTTACAGTTAGAGATTAAGACAGTAACTGAAATATTATCCATCCAAATTGATAATTTTGCCAATTGTGAAAGGGAATTAAAATCAGTTGTAAAAGAAAAATGAAAATCAGGTGTGAAAGGGAATTAAAATCAGTTGTGAAAGGAAAATGAAAATCACCAAGATAATCTGATACACTTTTTCCTAAGGGAACAGAGTAATGGTTTTAAGGTAACAGGACCTTTATGGTCTCGGTTTTTTCTTTCTTTATGGGAAGAAATTATTAATTCGACACAAATCCCAGCTGCAAATGAGTTTGTCTGAACCATCAGGGATTTTTACTGTCCACTTCTGGTCCTTTTTAGTATAATCAACTCCTCCAGCTGTGAGTTACTTACCTGGGTTTTGCTTTAGTCTGGAAAAATTCTAAAATTTTTCACCAGACTGTCTTAGCTCTTCATATCTCCACAGTTAGGAGAAAACATTAGGAAATATCTATAGGGGGTATATACTGAATTTTGAAGGTAATAGCAGAGATAAATGTTCCTTAAAGACTAGAAATAATCAGAACAATAATCAGCACAACTTCAGCCTTCCCCTTGAAATGGGAAATTATTGCTACTTAAAGCTCACCAACTAAATTTGGATAGGAGTTCATCCAAAATTCAGTGATTTTATAATTCAGGCCAGAAATGATGAATGAAAGCCCAGCTTCCTTTGTGTGAAATTCCATCTTTTGTCACCTCTGTCACCAAGTCCAAGCTTGTTTGCCTTGCACATAACAAATCTGAGAGCAGGCTGCTCCTGGGGCAGCCCTGGCAGAGGGAGCAGGTGCTGATGTTGGGATTTGGGGTTTTCCTGATGTTCTGGAGCAGGTGCTGATGTTGGGATTTGGGGTTTTCCTGATGTTCTGGAGCAGGTGCTGATGTTGGGGTTTGGGGTTTTCCTGATGTTCTGGAGCAGGTGCTGATGTTGGGGTTTGGGGTTTTGCAGATGCCCTGGTAGAGGGAGCAGGTGCTGATTTTGGGATTTGGGGTTTTGTAGATGCTCCTGGTGCTTATGTTGGGATTTGGGGTTTTCCAGATGCTCTGGAGCAGCTCTGGCAGAGGGAACAAGGGGCTGGAATTTTGGGATTTATGGTTTTGCAGGTGCTCTGGGTAGTTCTGGCAGAAGGAGCAGGTGGTGATGTTGGGATTTGGGGTTTTGCAGATGCTTTTGGGGCAGCCCTGGCAGAGGGAGCAGGTGCTGATTTTGGAGTTTGGGGTTTTCCAGATGCTTTTGGGGCCCCCTGGCAGAGGGAGCAGGTTCCAATGTTGGGATTTGGGGTTTTGCAGATGCTCCTGGGTAGTTCTGGCAGAGAGAGCAGGTGCTGATGTTGGGATTTTGGGGTTTTGCAGATGCTCTGGAGCAGGTGCTGATGTTGGGATTTGGGGTTTTTCAGGTACTCTGGAGCACCCCTGGCAGAGGGAGCAGGTGCTGGGATTTGGGATTTTGGGGTTTTCCAGATGTTCCTGGAGCAGCCCTGGCAGAGGGAGCAGGTGCTGATTTTGGGATTTTGCAGATGCTTTTGGGACAGCCCTGGCAGAGGGAGCAGGTGCTGGTTTTTGGATTTTGGGGTTTTCCAGATGCTCCTGGTGCTGATGTTGGAATTTAGGATTTTGCAGATGCTCTGGGGCAGAGGGAGCAGTGCTGATGTTGGGATTTGGGGTTTTGCAGATGCTCCTGGTGCTGATGTTGGGATTTGGGGTTTTGCAGATGCTCTGGCAGCGGGAGCAGTGCTGATGTTGGGATTTGGGGTTTTGCAGATGCTCTGG
>JAWWMS010000279.1:60012847-60024452 GCA_035048045.1 Chlorospingus semifuscus
GGAAACCATCACTGACACCGGGAAACCATCACTGACATTGGGAAACCATCACTGACACCGGGAAACCATCACTGACATTGGGAAACCATCACTGACACGGGGAAACCATCACTGACACCGGGAAACCATCACTGACACTGGGAAACCATCACTGACACAGGGAAACCATCACTGACATTGGGAAACCATCACTGACACCGGGAAACCACCACTGACATTGGGAAACCATCACTGACACCGGGAAACCATCACTGACACGGGGAAACCATCACTGACATTGGGAAACCATCACTGACACGGGGAAACCATCACTGACATTGGGAAATCATCCCTGACACGGGGAAACCATCACTGACATTGGGAAATCATCCCTGACATTGGGAAATCATCACTGACACCGGGAAACCATCACTGACACCGGGAAACCATCACTGACACGGGGAAACCATCACTGACACTGGGAAACCATCATTGACACCGGGAAACCATCACTGACATTGGGAAACCATCACTGACCTTGTGAAACCATCACTGACACGGGGAAACCATCACTGACACCGGGAAACCATCACTGACACCGGGAAACCATCACTGACATTGGGAAACCATCACTGACACCGGGAAACCATCACTGACACCGGGAAACCATCACTGACACGGGGAAATCATCACTGACACCGGGAAATCATCACTGACACCGGGAAACCATCACTGACACCGGGAAACCATCACTGACACCGGGAAATCATCACTGACACCGGGAAATCATCACTGACACGGGGAAACCATCACTGACACCGGGAAACCATCACTGAAATGGCACTGCTGGGATGGCACTGCTGGGATGGGGAAATCACTGCTGGCACGGGGAAATCATCCCTGAGATGGCACTGCTGATACAGGGAAATCATCCCTGACACAGGGGAAATCACTACCGGCACAGGAAAATCATCACTGAAATGGCACTGCTGATACAGAGAAATCACTGCTGGCATGGGGAAATCATCACTGAAATAGGGAAATCATCCCTGAAATGTCACTGCTGGGATGGCACTGCTGACACAGGGAAATCATCCCTGAAATGGCATTGCTGATAGAGGGAAATCACTGGTGGTACAGGGAAATCACTGCTGGCATGGGGAAATCATCCCTGACACAGGGAAATCACTGCTGGCCCAGGAAAATCATCCCAGAAATGGCACTGCTGATACAGGGAAATCACTGCTGGCATCACTGAGATGTCACTGTTGATACAGTGAAATCATCACTGAGATGTCACTGTTGATACAGGGAAATCATCACTGAGATGTCACTGCTTATACATGGAAATCACTCCTGAAACATTACTCCTGACACAGGGAAATCACTCCTGAAATGGCACTTCTGACACAGGAAAATCATCCCTGAAGTGTCACTCCTTATACATAGAAATCACTCCTGAAACATCACTGCTGACACAGTGAAATCACTCTTGAAACAGGGAAATCACCCCTGGAATGGCACTGCTGACACAGGGAAATCACTCCTGAAATGGGGAAATCATCCCTGAAATGGCACTGCTGATACACGGAAATCACTCCTGAAACATCACTGCTGACACAGGGAAATCACTCCTGAAATAGCACTCCTAACATGGGAAAATCACTCCTGAACTGTCACTGCTGATACAGTGAAATCATCCCTGAAACATCACTCCTAACACAGGAAAGATCTAAAATTAGGGTTAGGGATTAGGGGTTATGGTTTGGGAAGGAATTCCTGGCTGTGAGGGTGGGCAGGCCCTGGCACAGGGTGCCCAGAGCAGCTGTGGATGCCCCTGGATCCCTTGCAGTGCCCAAGGCCAGGCTGGACAGGGCTTGGAGCAACCTGGGATGGTGGAAGGTGTCCCTGCCATGGCAGGGGTGAAACTGGATGGGCTTTAAGGTCCCTTCCAACCCAAATCACTCTGGGATTCCATAAATCTAAAACAGGAGAGCCAGGACACAGGGGCAGGAAGGGGCAAGGAAGGGGCACACTCAGCACCACCCACCTCTTCCATCCTCCTGCTGTAGGTGTCTTTGGCAGTGGCAACTGCTGCTAAATTGTTGGCTTCTGCTGTGGCCTGTAAGGGCAGAAGGGACACAACGTTTAGGTGCAGAAAGACAGGGTTAAGGTGTGCAAGTGACACAGCCAGGACACAGCCAGGACATGTGTGTGGCACCCAGAATCAGCCAAGGGGCTCTCCCAGCCTCCAACCAATCCCAAATAAGCCCATCCCATATTCACACATCCTGCATGAAGAGAGGATTCCTCCCCTCCAAGCCAGAGCTATAAAAACTTTGGCTTCAGCTGTGGGAAGCAGCAAGGAAAGAGATAAAAGGCTCAACCACAAATAAACAGCTCCAGCTGCATTCCCAGCTGGCTCTGGCAGCCACCTCCATGTGTCCCCTCCCTGTGTGGCCCCCAGGATGTCATTCACCTGCAGGGACACATCCAGCTGAGCTGGCTGGGGCTGTGTGCAGCCAGCAACTCCCCACAGCCCATCCCAGCTGGGATTGCTCAGCCAGGTCAGGTTTCTGATGCCAAACTCTTCCCCAAGTGCTGTTCCTTGGGTGGAATGAAGTCCCAGCAGTCCCACTGTGCTGAACACCTCTGCCAGTTCCTGGGAATTAATGGCAATTCCAGAGCAGGAATTCCCAGAGCTCCCACTCACACCTACCTGCAGCATGGACTTGGGGTGTGGCAGCTCCTCCCCTTGGTAGATCTTGATGTAGGCCTGGAAAAGAGCAGGGAAAAGGGAATCATGTGGAATGCAGCACACAGGAGCAACAGCAGCCACCCCCACCCAGCTCCAGACAGGATTCAGAGGCAGGGAAGAGGAGGATGCTCCAGCACAAGATGGCTTTGGTCAGAAAATGCCACTCCTTGGGTCAGCCACTGGAGCTCTCCCTCCTCCTCTCACTCCCAGTGTCCCTCCCAAAGGATCTGCACCTACCTCTGTCCCTTCCCTGCAGGAGAAGGAGCCAAGGTAGCCCTGGGAGTGGGTGGTGAGAATTACTCACCAATGTCTCTCATGGAAATGTCCCAGTAGCCATGACAACAAAAATAAGCTTTTTCCAAAGGCAATAGGAATACAGCCCTCAGCTTATCCCCCTCCAGCCCTCAGTTCTCCAGGAAAGGAAAACAGCTCCTCCCACTCTCTGGGCTTGTTGTGTGGTCAAATAAATGACCATGAGGTGTTTGCCCTCTGCTGCAGTGAGCCAGGACTGTCACTGCTCCTGCCTGCTGCTGCTTTCCCCTTTAGCAGGAATAAATCCACTTTCTCTGAAATAAATACCTTAAAATACTCCACAAGGCCTCGACAGGTGATGTGGTTGCCGTTGATCTCCTTAACATCCAGGTTCTCAGGACGAAGGAGCCAAGGAATCAAAATCTTCAAGTTCTTGATGAACTCATCGTCTATTTCTGGGGAAAAAAAGGAAAAAGAGGCATCACAGAGTCCCAGGATAGTTTGGGTTGGAAGGGACATTACAGACCATGATGTTCCAGTCCCCTGCCACGGAAGGTTCTTCCCCCAGAGGGTGGAAGGAACAGGCTCCACAGGGAATGGGCACAACCCCAAGGCTGCCCAGAGCTCCAGGGGGATCTGGACAAAGCTCTCAGGTGGGGTTTCTGGTGTTTCCATTAAATTCAACTGTATAGGACTGAAGGCAGAAAAAAAATCAATGCAACAGCCAGGAATTTGGAAAGCAGGGAAAATCCCCCACATTTCTTCCATCAGAGCACAAAAAGCTGAGTAGAGCTCTGAGGCAACAAGGAAATTGTGTCAAGCAGCTGCTGACAGCTCCTGTCTGCACACAGCAATTGTTCCACACTCTCAGCACCTGAGATGAAGGGGGAGTTGCAGGGCTCAGCTCAGTTTCCACCAGCACATCTCCCTCCTGCTGCCTCACTGTCCCTCCTGCTCTGCACAGAGCAAGCCTGAGCCAGACAAAACCAGGGGAAAACTCACATCTTGGCCTGCTAATTTATTTTTAGTAGTTAATGGTCCACTTTATTGCTAAGATTGCAGCAGCCTGGAACCAGCCATGCTGGTGAGGAGCTCACAACAAACACCTAAAAATATCCCCAGCACGTGGCTCCTTTCGGGGTGGAGAATCTCACCACAGCTCTTTTCTCCTTCTCTCTTGTTTTTAACCTGCTGAACCAAGCCTGCCCTGTAGGGAAACCACTGACCAGATAAATCAGGCAGATTAAATATTCCCTGGAAAGCTTTTCAAAGGGAAATAACTGTTCTGAGAGCTTGTAGAACCAGCCTTCCACCCACCACAGGCACCAGCCCTGCAGCAAGCAGGCTCTGCCTGTGCAGGTGAGGCACAGGAATTTCCTGCAGCTTTAACACCACATCCACAAACATCCAGAGTCATCCCTGCCCTTCCCAGTTTTCCTGTCACTGGGTATTGCCAGTAGCAACCTTTTCTCCCTCCACATTGGTCTGCTGCACTGGGGAGAAGCAGAAGGGAGTGTGAACAGCACTGGGAGGGGGATCCAACTGTTCTCCCAGACGGTTTTTCATGGAAAATACTTTTGGGGGTTTCAGGAACAAGCAGGACAGTCTGCCAGAGTTTCCAAGGAACCAAGGTAGAAATCAGAGCTTTGCCTTTGTACCTTTGAGTTTTCCATCGAAATTGGGGTTGGTGGCGACTTTGAGGCCGGGGTGGGGTAAGAGGAAGCAGGAGATTTTGGTGAAGCAGGAGTGGATGTGCTTCCTGACATTCTGCAGCTCCTCGTGCTGATTGCCTGACACCTGTGGAGAAAAGGAGGCACAGAATATCCTCAGCTGGATGTGCCCACAAGGAGCAGAGCCCAGCCCTGCAGAGACTCCCCAACAATCCCACCCTGGGCATCCCTGGCAGCTCCTGGAGCTCTGGCAGCCTCAGGAATGTCACCATTCCCTGGGGCACCCTCTGGATGAAGAACCCTTCCCTAATATCCAGTTACACTCCCCTGGCACAGCTCCAGCTCTTCCCTCAGGTTCTGTCAGTGGTCACCAAAGAGAAGAGCTGGTGCTGCCCATCTACTTCCCACAGTTTGAGTTTCCTTCTGATAGGAATACTGAGATAAAGCTGGCAGGAGCACAGGATACTCCATGCTGTGGGGGAAAGGAGAGGATTCCACAGGCATGAGGACAAAGAGAAGGAACTGGAGTATCTCTGCCCACATGCCCTGGAGCATGTTATTATCATCTGGGAAATGCACATGGCCATGGATGACTGGAACACAAAAACATTTGGGATTTCCCACTAGGGCCTTGCTTGTCTCACATATAATTAGGTCTCTCCACTACCAGATCACCCCCCATGCATTTCCTGACTGATCCCAAGCAGCCCTTGCCCATCATTTTGATTGTCCAACTCCCTAATTTAACTAAAGCATCATTTCCAGTCTCCTGAGAATCTGCTGACTCCCACTGCTTTGGGCTCTTCCAGAGAGTCCCAGGGAGCTGGGCTTGGGCAGAACCCTGAACATGGCAAAGAAATTCACCCACCCCAAATGGCTCCCCTGGGAAATTCACCCACCCCAAATGGCTCCTCTGGAAATTCACCCTCCCCAAATGGCTCCTCTGGAAATTCACCCTCCCCAAGTGGCTCCTCTGGAAATTCCCCCTCCCCAAATGCCTCCTGTGGCATTTTAAGGCTCTGGGTGTGACCATAACCAGCACTGCAGCTCACAGCTGACCTCCAGGGCTGAGGCCACCCAGCTGAACAGGAAAATCATGGAATCACAGAGTGGATCAGGGTGGAAAGGACCTTGAAGATTATCCCTTCCACTATCCAGAACCAAGAGCAGGCAAAGCATACCTTCAGCCTCTTCTCCAAAAATCTTGCACCACCATCAGATCCATAGGAGAATTCATAAGGGAAGCTCCAGTCACGAACAAGGAATATGAGGGACTGGAAAACACAAACAGTGGGCTGAGGGACCTGCTGCTCTGAGCCCACAGCACCCTCTGCACCCTCATTTCACACACCAAAACCTGGCCCTGAGTCTCTTCCCAGCTCCAGCAGCATCTCCCACCTTTCCTGGTGGAAATGAGAGGTCCCAGGTGCAGGGACTGAGACCACCCCACTGTCCCAGCCCCAAATTTCTGCACCAGTTTGAGTCCCTGGCAGGGAGAACAACATCAATCACCCAAAGTGCCCAAGAAAAGGGATTGCTGCTAACCAGGACAAAAGGCAGCAAGCTCCCTAATTCCAGCCACATTTAGTTCCATCCTATGGGAATTCTACAGGCTCATTTTTTCAGCCTTTTTCACTGGGCAGCCTTCCAGACAGACTTTTAATGAGAAGCAGATGCAGAGGAATGAGGGTGAATAAGAAATCATTGGCTTTTGTAATCTTTATTGAGGCATTCAAAGTTCCTGGGCAATAAATAAATAAATACCAGAACGGTCAACTTTGAATCTTTAAAAAAAAGATTTTCAGAAAAAAATCAGGCCTCATCTTTACAAGATCCCATGTAGGAAATCAAGGGTTTGGAGGGGGAAGTCCTGAATGCCAAAGCCCAGGAGGGCCCGGCAGAGGTGCCAGAGTTCCTCTCAGGAACAGGGATAAGCAGCTCAGCAAGTGGAACCCATTTCACTGAATTTTCCTATATTTATCTATGTTTAGAACAAAAATCTAATGGAGGGAGGGGAAATATTCCTGCTATTTCTCTTTCATAAAACATCAGAAAAAGTTAAAAAAAGAGGAGAGAACAGTGAGTTGGCCTTTTTGAACAGCAGGAGAAGCCACAGTGAGTGCACCCAGTGAGCTGGTTCAGGACATGCTGTTCTCTAACACCAGAGATGCTTCAGAGACATGCCCATGCTTAGGACTTTTCCACAAACACATTATGCACGCCTTGAATTGGGATTATTATTTTTTTTCTGAAGTAAAATTGTTCCAGACAGGCTGTGCTTACCACTGCCTTTGTGAAGGCTCCACTTTCAGGGCCTGCCTCTGGTGAGGGCTCCTCAGTGTGAGGAGAGGAGGAGACAAAGGGAAATGTGAATTTTCCACTGCCAAGTCTCATTTCCCTTCCCTTCCAGCAGGATCAGTGCCACTGCATTTATTCACCATCACACTTGGAGAATCCCAGGATGGTTTGGGCTGGAAGGGACCTTAAAAGTGCCACAGCAGGGACACTTCCACCATCCCAGGTGGCTCCAAGCCCTGTCCAACTCGGCCTTGGACACTCCCAGGGATCCAGGGGCAGCCACAGCTGCTCTGGGAAAACTCTGCCAGGGCCTCCCCATCCTCCTTTTTCCTGCTTTCTAATCCACCCTCACTTTTCCTGCTTTCCAATCCACCCTGTCACATTTCACACATGTTCTGCAGGAAGCAGCCCATGCTGGATGCAGACAGGAGGTCATTTCTCACCTGGCCACAGCACCACCGACCCCTCTGCCACATCTGTCACACCTGTCACACCCACAAGGGTTCCCAGTTTGATCATTTCCCCCTGATCATTCATGAAGATGACATTGAGCCTGGGGGATCCCAAGGAAACACTTCTGAAGGATGACGATTCCCCACAATTAGTTCCAATTAGTTCAGCGTGCTCTGGCATCTATCAGTTAATGAGTTTTTAATCCATTAACTATGGATTACACCAGACAATGCTGACTTCATTTGCTTTCCATCACCATCCTGGAGAGATAAGGCTGACAGAAGGCAATGGATCATGGTGAGAGTTACCTTTATCAACCCAGCTCTTTCAAAAACTGATAATGGGATTGTTTGACAAGACTCACCATCCACAAACTGTGCCTTGACAGCAATTACAGTGTTTGGGAGATTCAGAGCCTCTTATCCAGCCTAATGATTTAGGCATGTTTAAGTCTCCCCTCACAGCCTCCTTTTCACTGATGGAGTGGGAGGTATCTCAGTTTCACTGTAATACTTGGCTACATTATACCACAGTCTTTAAATAAGGAGCAGGAATATTTATTTAATGTCTGGCTTTTTGCTGTACCATGTTACAACATTCTTCAAGCTCTTGCCTGCCATATATTTCTACCATATACATTTTTAGTTTTACCATTTATCACAGCAGAATCCAATACACCTTAAAAATCTCAATTTGTCCATTTGTTGTATTTTTTAACTTTTTAATTTTATTTCCACTTCCCGACCACAGACACCTTATAAACCCCTTAGTCCTTCCAGGACAACAATTCTCTTTTTATGTGGGAAAGCAAATGTAAAATAGCCGTAACTCATTCCCAATTACTCTTTAGATTTAGATTTTTCCAGCATGCTTTGTTCTCTGCTGGGTTTTATTTTAGGTTGGGTGAGGGTTTGTGAACTTCCTAATCAAAACACTCCTGTGTCTTTAAAAACAGGAACCAGCCTCCCCTACTGTGACTGCCCAATGCTCTCTTTTTTTTACCGCCAGCTTTTCCCAGGTTGGGGAGCAGAAGGATGAACAGATGTCCCTAATTTGAAGTTAAAACCCCACTCACACCGAGTTTTCCCACAGCTCTGCTAATCCTTATCCTTTCATTTGGCCAGGAGCAGGGATTTCCAGGGCAGGTGAGCTCAACCCTGTCAGAACAAAGGCTGGGCAGAGTTCCTGACAAACCTGCAGCAACACCAGCTGCTTTCCAAGCCTGGCAGGACAGGGCAGAGCTCTTGGGAAGGCAGGCGGTGAGGGAGGAAAGAAAGAGGGATTTTGGATGTATTTGGAAGCACAAAGCCCTTCCTTGGAGCAGCTGAGCGATCCCCAGGCAGTGCCAGCTCCTCCCACGCTGCAAACTGCAGTGACACCTCGTGGTGAAGGCAGCGGGACACACGGGCAGCCCAGGATCCCCGGACTCACCTGGAAAGGCTTCTGGAACGTCTCCTCCATGGCCAGCCGGCCATACTCGGTGAAAAGCTGGAAGGAGGAGGAAAGGACAGGACAGGACAGTGAGTTTGGCACTGTGGGACACAGGGACAGCAGCACTGAACTCTGTGACAGGGACAGGACCCAGGGGGAGGCTGGAGCTGAGCCAGGCCAGCTGCCTCTCCTCCAAAAATCTTGCACCACCATCGGATCCATAGGAAAACTCATAAGGGAAGCTCCAGTCACGAGCAAGGAATGTAAAGGACTGGAAAACACCAACAGTGGGGTCAGTGCTGCTCTGACCCCACAGCACCCTCATTTCACACACCAAAACCCGGCTCTGAGTCTCCTCCCAGGGTCAGGATGGATCTCAGGGAAAGGTTCCTCCCCCAGAGGGTGCTGGCACTGCCCAGGCTGCCCAGGGAATGGGCACAGCCCCGGAGCTCCAGGAGCTGCCAGGGATGCCCAGGGTGGGGTTGTTGGGGGTCTGGGCAGGGCCAGGAGCTGATCAATGATCCCTGGGGGTCCCTGGAGGGAATTCTCTGATTCCCTGGAGCAGTAGGGGATATTTATGAGTGAGCACTACTAGACACAGAGGGGCTCTGGGCTCCCAGCTGACATCCCAGAGGCACAGGGAGCTGCTGTGGAACCATCACCCTGCTGAGCTCTCATGTGAGAGATCCCAGCCTGGAGCTTCTGCCTGCCAGATCTGTGGAAAATGGCTCAGATCAGCTGCTTGCTGCTGGTTTCACACCAACCAGAAACTTCTCATGCTCCAGGGGCTGCTGGAGCCCTGCTCCCTGCAAACACTCCAGGAAGGAAAGGAAATGAATTCAGAAATAAGTACTTTCCCTGCAAACCCCTGCTGTGCAAAGACTCCAAAATCAGCCTAGCAGCAAAGTTTGAAGACTCTCCAGTCTCTGTGCACTCCAATTTCTAACTGAAGGCACAATAATGTGTTTCACAGATGCCTAAAAATGGGTCAACTTGTTAAACAGTCATGGCTTAAAATCCAAACTGAAAGATCAGAGCTGCACTGAATAAATTCAGTGTTAAAGAAGTGTTATTGTTAATAATATTTATGGACTGAGATAATTCAGAAGTATTCAAATGCTGATTTTTTTCAGCTGGACTTTTGCTTTTCTTTCCTTTCCTTAAGCTCCTGGAAAAACCTACTTAATTAATCAACCAATCAATCAACTGAACAGAAGGGAAAGCAGGAGGTAATTCCATGAAACAGGCAGGACACCTGTGTCACAAAAATCCCATTAGCTGCTTGTCCCCAACAGTCAGGGCTGGAATCACCCTTAGAGGGTCACCTGTACTGAGGCAGCACCAGATGGCAGCACCCAGGCTGGTAATTCACAGTCACAGAATAAATTCCCAGGATGGTTTGGGTTGGGAGGGACCTGAAATCCCACCCAGTTCCAACCCCTGCCATGGGCAGGGACACCTTCCACTATCCAAGGCTGCTTCAGCTCTCATCCAAGCTGGCCTTGGGCACTCCCAGGGATGAGGCAGCCACAGCCTCTCTGGGAAACCTGTGCCAGGGCCTCACAGGCAGGAATTCCTTCCTTTATTCCATCTAACCCTGCCCTCCAGGAGGGGAAGCCATTCCCTGTGGTCCTGTCACTCCATGCCCAATTAGGTTACCCCAAAGCTTCTCTTACCTGCAAGTGCTGCAGATCATCCTCCTGCACGTTCTGGGACAAGTTATAAACCTGCATTTAAATAAAAAACCAACTTCAGATCACTCAGAACAGCCTGTCCTTGGGGCTAACACGTGGCTGGTGTGGCTAAAGCTGTGACATCCCCATGGGGACAGGGCAAGGTCCCAGTGGTGGAAGGGAAGCTCTGACAGGCTCTGTAGTTCCTGGGGCTGAACTCCTCCAGCCCAGATTTCTTACCTGGATGGAGCTGATCATGGTGCTGAGGGCAAACACGGTGGCTGAGTCCCTGAGGGTGGACTGGCTGTCAAAGGTGCCCTGGGTGTCCATCAGCAGCACTGCAACCTGTGGGGCACAAAGCTCCTGTCAGCTCCCAGGGGGCAATGGCAGCTGGGGGGCTGTGCTGGGGCCTCACTGCCTCTGCCTCAGCCTCCTCACTGCTGGGGGACAAGGGAAAAGCCACTCCTGACAGCCGGGTGACCCCAGCAGGCAGCAAAATCAGTGCTCTGCAAGGCACTGAGGGAACTGCTCTGCTCCTCAGACACCTGCTGTCAGTCTGAGTCTGCACCAGAACCCAAACACAAAGTGCACCTCCCAAACCCAAACACACACTGCACCTCCCAAACCCAAACACAAAGTGCACCTCCCAAACCCAAACACACTCAGCCAGCGTCAGGAATCACACCCTGAATGCCTCAGGGTCGCTTGGGTGCCATGCTCTGTGCTGAAGTGCATAAATACATATATTCCTGATAAATACAAATATTCCTGCCAGGATGCTCCAAATCCGCTGTGACAACTCTGAATGAAGAAACTCCACTTTGCAACTCCTGCTCTAGGAAAGGAAGGAGTTTGCAAGGACATGAGATTCAAGATTTTTGGGAATAATACAGAAATAAACTCTGGGATGCCCAGAATTAAAGGGATACTTAGAGAACATATCAGGGACACTTGGACATCACATCACCTCACTTTGTTAAACCCATCTTTGTGACGGTGTTCACAGGGGTCTGAGGATGAGGGAAGAGACGAGGATCTGACTCCACGTTTCAGAAGGCTGATTTATTATTTTATGATATATATTACATTAA
>JAWWMS010000279.1:60024552-60037921 GCA_035048045.1 Chlorospingus semifuscus
CAGATAATCAATGTTTACATTTTGTTCCTGAGGCCTCTCAGCTTCTCAGGAGGAAAAATCCTAAGGAAAGAATTTTTTCATAAAAGATGTCTGTGACACATATTTAACATATGTTTTTCACAGAGGTGTGTACAACTTCCCAGTGGTTCTACAGACTGTCAATTACACTGAAGTTTTTACATCACTTCCATAAATGAGTCTCAGGCAAAATCACAACATTCCACTCCCCAGCTCTGTGAAATACCCATGTCAAAAATTATTACCAAAATTACATTCTCTAAAAAAATATTTTTATATCACTTCCTTCTGTTTTTAAACAGAGACATGGTATTGAAAACCTCCCTAAGGAAGGTTTGGACAACCACCTAAGACAAGGCAGGAGAGTCTCAAAAGCTGGAAAAGGAGGGAAATGAGCAGCAGAGACACACACAGACCTTGGTGCCATCGGGCTTGTCCACCAGGAACACCTCGCTCCAGATCTGAATCCCGGTCGTCTCCCGCTCGGAGCCGCCCCTCCAGGAGAACCCGGTCAGGGGCTCGTTGTAATCCCCAACCCAGTCCACTGCCTCCTGCAGGGAGGAACACAAACAGTTGCTGCAGGTGGCAAAAAAGGGCTAAGAACCCCATAAGGGAGGTTTTTCTTTCCTTTTACTCTCAAGGCACCTCAAATCCTGGGGTCAGTTTTGGGCTCCTCACAACAAAGACATGGAGGGGCTGGAGAGTGTCCAGGGAAGGGAACGGAGCTGGGAAGGGTCTGGAGCACCACAAGGGGCTGAGGGAGCTGGGAAGGGGCTGGAGCCCCAGAAGAGACTGAAGGGGCTGGGAAAGGGGCTCAGCCTGGAGAAAAGGAGGCTCACGGGGGACCTTCACAACTCCCTGACAGGAGAGGGCAGCCAGGTGGGAATTTGGCTCTGCTCCCAGGAAAAAAGGAAACATTTTGATGTTACACCAGGGAAGGTTTGGGTTGGATATTAGGAGATTTTTTCACTGGAAGGGTGGTCACACATTGGAACAGGCTGCCCTGGGCAGTGGTGGAGTGCCCATCCATTGAAGTGTTCAAAAGACACAGATAAGACACCTGAGGATGAGGTTCAGTGGTGAGCAGGGTGATGCTGGGTTGGCAGCTGGATTCAATGATCTTCCAGGGATTTTCCAGCCTAAATGATTCTGTGATTCAGGGCAGCAGATGTGAACATTCCTACTCCAAAGTCAAGTCCAAAAGAAACTTCTGCCTGGGGAAGGATCTGCTCTGCTTTATTTTGTGAATCCCACACTCATGAGAGCCTTGAGCCTTCCCAAAGCACCAAACCCAGCTCACCCCTGAGCAGCACACGGGAGCAAGGAGGAGCAGCAGGCCTGGGAAGGGCCCCTGAGCTGCAGCCTTACCTTGTTGTACATGTAGCGCAGCATGAAGTCCATCAGGAAGGACTTTCCTTTCCTGAAAGCTCCGGCCACGGACACAGCCACCACCTCCTTGTCCCTGACAGCCTCGGAGAGCAGGATGCGGTTCAGGGCGGCCTCGTCCAGCTCGAAGGAGTGATCATCCTTGACAATGAGCACCTGCACTGGCCCTGCCTTCCTCACTGACTCCTCCTCCTCAGAGCTCCACTCGTAGGTCTTGTCTGCAAAGCTGCCTGTGGGAACAGGGAAAACGAGAGGGGTTTGGTGCCTCCTCTGCACTGTGAGGGGTCAGTGATCCTGTGTTTGTGGGGTTCCCAGATGAAGGCAGGAATGATGAATCTGACTCCACGTTCTCATGTTCTAATTTATTATTTTAAGATACTATATTATATTAAAGAATACTAAACTATACTAAAGAATACAGAAAGGATACTTACAGAAGGCTAAAAAGTTAATAATGAAAACTTGTGACTCTTTCCAGAGCCCCAACACAGCTCGGCCCTGACTGGCCAAAGAGTGAAAACACTCAAATGAAACAATCACCTGTTGGATAAACAATCTCCAAACACATTCCACATGAGCACAACACAGGAGAAGCAATGAGATAATATGGTTTTCCTTTTCTCTGAGGCTTCTCAGCTTCCCAAGAGAAGAATCCTGGGCAAGGGGATTTTTCCAGACAATGTGACGGTGACAGCGGTGCTGGACAGGGTGGTAAGAGATCCAAAAACTCAAATATCCACCCCAAAATGGCACCATCCAGAGCAGATCCTGGCCTCAGACATCCCAATGGAGGCTCCATGCTTCTCTGGGGTCATCTGACCCCGTGCCCCACACAGGCAGAGCATTCCCTGCTGGAACTTCCCTTGGCAAAACACATCCCTTTGATTTTATCCTGCATGGAAAACAGATATAACACCTCCCTTGGCCACTTCTCAGCTGTGAAAAGTGAAGTCCAAGCCTTCTCATCATCCCTTCCACCACATTATCTAGGGTTCTGGTCTCCTCTGGTCCTTCCTGAAGGCTGACCCAAAACCAGGAGCAGCTCTCCAGCTGAGCTGTCCAAAGGTCTCACAGCTCTATCAAAGGATGCTGCCTTTGTGTATCCTGTGCCACTGCTGTTCCTGCAGCAACACATTCCTGCTCCATCTGCAGCCTGAGCTGATGCTCCAAGTGCAATCTGCTGTTCCTGCCATCAGCCTCATCATGAGCATCCCCCAGGACACTGCCAGCAGGAATCAGGCCATGCAGACACAAGCCCATCCTGATAAAAGCCACTTTGCTGCTCCCAAGTGGGAAGCACACACAGAGCACAAGCACTGCCCCCTTTCCCACTTGGAAACGGCCAGGCTCCCTGTGGAGCTCTGCCTGGGCTGTGCAGGGCTCACAGGAGGCTCTCACAGGAGCCAGATGCATTTTAAGAGCTGCAGCTCTGGGGTTTGCAAAGAGCAGGCTGGGCTCCAGTAATTTTCCTTTGCTGGTCTTTCCAAACTTTGCAGCACAGGGAAGGGATGCTGAAGGTGATTATTGTGCCAGCCAGCTCACCCACAGCCACTGAAACCTCCCTGCCAGATGGAAAGTTCCCCCCACATTCCAACAAAAACTTCCCAGTTTGTGCCTCAGGCTGTAACTTCCCCAAGTTTTGCCTCAAGTTAAACCTGCCCAGTCTCTGTTTCAGCCCCTGACCTTGGGGACCCAGCTCTGAGCTGCTCCAAAGCACAAGGACTGTGTGTGCACACACTAAAAGAGAAGTTATAAATATCAGGAGGAATAGGATTTGCCCATTCTGGGCCTCTCTATAAAGAAGCCTCCAGCAGTAACTCCATATTTTAAATAACAGCAGCACTTTTGTGATTTCCTAAGATCCTGCAAGGAAGTACCAGGATCATTAGGCCTGGTTGCCAGGGGATTCCTGGTGCCTCTTGGACCTATACTGCGAGCTTTCTTTGCTCACAGCTGAAAGACAAAGATCTTTTCTTTCCATTGCTTGGAGGTTTTTTAACTAAACAAAAGTCCCAAATGGTGTGAAAAGCAGATTCTCCACCAGACTGCAGCACTAAAATCCCTTCAAGCACTGTGTCACTGCACAGGGGCCTCCAGAAAAATTTTTAAAAATCCTTATTTCAAATTTCTGAGAGCAGGAACACCCCAAACACATTTCCCAACAGGTAAGGACAGCCAGGTGCTAAAAGCTCTTTCTAAGCACTGCCAAGCTGCAAGGGCCATAGAGAGGATAAGGAAATGCCTCCTCTCTCTTGTGGTGTTTCCCAAAGCCCTGCTCAGCTAACCCAAGTACTATTTTTATTTTCTTCTTCCAGCTGCACAGAAAGGACAGTAGAGAGATCCTTGCATAGGATGTGACTCATGGTGGGGGCAGGAAAAAATTTGTAAATCAAATTAAACTTAAATATTTCTGACTCTAACTCAGCCATCAGGGTGCAACAGCTGTGCCACCTTCCCAGACAGACAAATCCCACCTTGGGCACAGAGACAGAGGGAGGTGGGAGCAGAACTTTGGCTGGAGCCCCTCTGCTCTGGAGCCAGGCTGGGAGAGCTGGGGGTGCTCACCTGGAGAAGAAAAACATCCAGGGAGAGCTCAGAGCCCCTGGCAGGGCCTGAAGGGGCTCCAGGAGAGCTGCAGAGGGACTGGGGACAAGGCATGGAGGGACAGGGCACAGGGAATGGCTTCAAACTAAAAAATGAGAGATTCAATTAGATTTTAGGAAGGAATTGTTCCCTGGGAGGGAGGGCAGGCCCTGGCACAGGTGCCCAGAGCAGCTGTGGCTGCCCCTGGATCCCTGGCAGGGCCCAAGGCCAGGCTGGACAGGGCTTGGAGCAGCCTGGGACAGTGGAAGAGTCCCTGACAAAGGCAGGGGTGGCACTGGATGAACTTTGAGGTCCTTCCAACCCAAACTATTCCGGATTCCATGATTTATGTGTTTACTCATCCTGCACTAGCAGTGGGTCCCAGGATGGGCTCAAATCCTTGGATGCCCCTGGTCAGAGAACTGAATGGACCTCCCAGTGCTGGGGGCTGAGGAGAATTCCCTGCCATGCCCTGTCACAGGGACACCTGGGGCCAGATCCCCTCTCCTGGGGCCTGGCTGGGACCTTCCACACCTTCTTCCCCCTCTGCAGCTGAACCAACAGGCAGTGCAGATGAGAAGGGATTGTTCTGTCCCTTCAAATCATCATCATCTGAAGGAGAGTACTTTTTTTAAGCAGACATGAACAGATTTTGGGAGAATGTCTCCAGACACATTAGTGGCCATGGTCTCCTAGGGGACATCCTTGTTTCCACCACCTGAACACCAGGAGAACCAGGCTGTCTGCACAACACAAAGCATTATGAGCAGGATATGTTGATTCCCCAGGTCCTTGGTGACAACAGGAAGGAGAGATTATATTAAGCAGGTCTCTGAACTAATTTCATCCCTACCTCTGCTTGTTTCATGTAGGCCATCTGCAGACAAAACTTTATTTTTCATATTTATATTCATATTTGCATGTGATGAAACTTCCAGGTTCTGTTTATTAGATTATCTGCCCCACTGCAGAGCCAGGGATTATTTTATAAAATGCCTGCACACTACTGGGAGTCAATGATTTTAACTGGTCTGTCTGGTCATAAATGAGTTTTTTTGCCTTGAAGGAAGCTGTACCTGGCAGTGGCAAAAACTCACGCAGCCAAAAAGGAAAGCAAGGAGAGCTCAGCTTTGCTGAACACACTCCTGTTTTCACTCCTTTTCTGAGCTGACTCCTCCTTTCTCTCGGCTCTGCAATTACGTCAATTCTCCAGCTGCTCATTCAGAAATTCACAGGATAAATTCACAGGATCCTTCTCCCCATTTCATAACAGCTCATTCCCGAGTGGGGTGGAAGCCACAGCTCTTTTCCATATGGCCACTGCAAGTGGGAAGGGGAAGGAGAGCAGGATTTGCTGTCAGACAGCATAAAAAAAGCAAAGAATTCTTTAACTGGTCTAAAACTTGCTTTGGACTAAATTAATTAAATTGAAACAGCGTATTTCACATTGTGCAGACTCACAGACATGTCTAATGTAATTGACTTAATTTATTCTTCTCTAGGAGTTAATTACAAGCCACTAACTATGCAACGTTTGGTGAATGCTTGCTGGAGCCTGCTCTCCCTCAGCCATGGAAGAACAGGTCACAGAAATGCTGAGTGCCACAAAGGAACCAGCCCTGTCCTGGTGTGAGCCTGCACAAGAAATCCATTTCATTCCAGAGCATGAAACAGAGCCCTGTCCCATCATCAGTGCAAACACAGCCTGAGCAGAGCCTGAGGAGGCCAATCTGCCAGCCCTGCTCCCAGGCTCTCCTGGACCCCAGGAGTCTCAGCTGCCCTGTGGAAAGCTGCAGCCTGGGCTCCAATTCCCTGCTGAAATCACAATCCCACAATGGTTTGGGTTAGAAAGGACCTTAAAAATCATCTTGTTCCATCCCTTGCCATGGTCAGGGACACCTTCCACTGTCCCAGGGTGCTCCCAGCCCTGTCCAGCCTGGCCTTGGGCACTGCCAGAGATCAGGGGCAGCCACAGCTGCTCTGGGCACCCTCCTCACCCTCACAGAGAAGAATTTTTTCCTCATATCTAATCTCATCTCTCCTTTTTTAGTTTAAATCATTTCCCCCTTGTCCTACCACTATCTGCCCATGTACAAAGTCATTCTCCATTTTTATAAGCCACTTCCAAGTCCTGGAAGGCCACAGTGAGGTGTCCCTGGAGCTTTCTATTCCCCAGGCAAAACAGCCCCAGCTCAGATGTCACACACACACAAACACCATTGTCAGGCAGTGCTGCCATCCTCAGGGCATTCAAACCAAGTTACTGCACAGAAAACAAACCAGCAAGGAGAGAAAATCGAGGTTTGATGGGAAGCCTGAACTTGCTTGTTCCTTGGAACAGAGTACCCTGTATGCACCGTGTCAGGCTGCTTATCAGCAGCTCTCAGGGGATCTGTGTGACCAGCAGTGGTACCTGTGTGGCTCCTTTCTGGAGTTTCCATCACATATCACACTGCCACCAAGAGCACCAGAGCCAAGCCCTGAACAGAGGCTGCAGTCAGCCTCCATCCCTCTGGACGCTCTCCAGAGAGCTGCGGTCTGCAGGAAGCTTATCTGCCCTGCACCACAGCTCAGGGGAACACAGAACCCGCCCCGAGCATCTCCCCTGTCCTGGGCACGTTCAGCCGGGCTGGGCTGGCACACGAGCCCCGATCTCCCTGTGCCACAACGATCTCAGGAGGCTGGGATGGGCGGGGAGCTCCGAGCATGCAGCAGGAATTCCCTCCTCCCCTCCACGGCTGGCACCTGATCCAGCCAACCAGGGGAACACGGGAACGAAGCGTGGAAGCGATGGGTGTGCACTGGAGAGGCAGAGCAGGGTGGTACCCGCAAACCCTGCCCTGCACAAAGGAGGCACCCCCAGAGCTGAGCCTGGCCCCACAAATTCCCTCAGCACGGGCTGCCCGAGGTGTCTGGCCAGAGGAAGCCAGAGCCGTGCAGAGGGCGGAGCAGGGAACCTGGCTGGGCAAAGCCCTGCGTGACAGCCACCCTGCCCCACACCCCCAAAGGCTCCAGGCCAGCAGGTCAGAGATCCTCCCAAGCTGGGTTTAACCACACACACGCATTCACCATGCCCTGCTGTGGCACAGAATCCCAGAATGGTTTGGGTTGGAAGGGATCTTAATGCCCAGCCAGTTTCAAGCCTTACACAAATAACACCTTCCACTAATCCCAGGCTGCTCCAAGCCCTGTCCAGCCTGGCCTTGGACACTTCCAAGCAACCATTTCAAGATGAATGTGATTATAGAATCATGGAATGGGCAGGGACACTTTCCAGTAGACCAGGTTGCTCCAAGCCCTGTCCAGCCTGGCCTTGGACACTTCCAGGGATCCAGGGACAGCCACAGCTTCTCTGGGCACCTGTGCCAGGGCCTTGCCACCCTCACAGGAATAACTTTTTCTAAATATCCCATGTAACCCTGCCCTCTGGCAGTGGGAAGCCATTCTCCCTTATCCTGGTACTATGTGGTCTTGTAAATAAATAAATAGGTCTCCCTCCATGGTTCTCCTGCACCCAGGGCACAGCTGAAGGCACAGACACACAGCCTTCCCTTTACTGTGCTCACACCTCTGCTGGGATTTTTGGCATGTCCACAGAAACAGAGAAGCCCAGATCCAAGCAGGGGAAGCACCAAATGCTGCCCATGCACTGACCAGACCCACGGGGACCTGGGAAGTGCCACATGTTCCTCTGTCAGGCTCTCTTGCCATGCTATCCCCTTCCACCTGGGGCTGCTGGGCTGGGAAATGCAGCAAGGAAGGGGAAGGCAGAGCCAGAACTTACAGTGCCCACCTAGGAAATCATCTGCACCTCCTCAGCTTGGCTGTAATCACAGCTGCCATCAATCTGTGGAAATGATGGATCAATGACAGTCCCTGGAGATGCAGGGCATCAGAAACAGGAGAAGAAAGCTGTTGTGGAAAAAGGAGCCCGGTCATTCAGCAATAAGAATGGCAGATAAACAGCAATGGACTGCTCAGGGACGTGGTGGAGTCACCACCTGTGGAGGTGCTTAAGGAAAGGCTGGGTGTGGCACTCAGTGCCAGGTCTGCTTAACGAGCTGGTGTTTGGGACTTGATGATCTCAGAGGTCTTTCCAACCTAACTCTGTGATCTGCAAAAGGCCACACTTGCAGTCTCCCTTTGGGATCCCAAGCTCCTCTCCACAGTCAGGGCAAACTCCCAGAGCTGAGCTGCCCAGCTGTGTTCCCAGCTCTGCCAATCCCATGTGCACTCCCACGTTCTCCTGGCAGGGACTTTGCTCTGCCAGGCTTCATCCTCACTCACCCTTTGCTTTTTTTGGAGCAGTGGAGATGTGGAGTGCACCCTCCTGCTGCCAGCCCTGAGTCACCCAGCTGGCAGCAGCACAGCGTCAGCTCTGCCCAGCCAGCTCAGCCCCTTCTCCCTCTGGCACACGGAGCAAGGGATGAATGACTGCTGATAGGAGGAGTGCTTTGGGACCTTCCCACTGCTGACAGGAGCAAGAGTGTGGATGATAACTGGCCCCCAAACCTGCCTGTTACAACATCTCAAATGCCAAAGTACAATGTGAAATTCTTCACTACAACACCTACTACGTGGAGCTGCAGTGCTTAGCTGGCTCTGAAGCAAGAGCAGCTCCTACTGCTGTCAAATTCCCAGGCTGAGCTTTGGACACACAGGCAGGAAACTACCTGGGGAATGAAGCAATTCAGAGGTTTTTTGTAGAATTTTTTCAGCAAGTTTGAGGTCAGGTCAGACAGTTATGTGGCCGTGCCCATGACAGCTCAGGTAGCAGGAATGGCTGAGTCAGAGGCAAGGTGGACACCTCCCACAGGCAAAGCGCTGTTGGAAGAGCACCAGCAAAAAGCCATGATCTGTTTGTCAGGTGCAAACGCTGGGCCTGCTCCCTTTCCCTCATTTAAGCCTATTCCCATATTTCCCATAAATATTTCCCATATTTAAACCCACATTCTCCAGGGCAACACAGAGTCCCAGAATGATTTGGTTGGAAGGGAACCTAAAGAACATCTCATTCCACCCCCTGTCAAGGGCAGGGACACCTTCCACTGTCCCAGGTTGCTCCAAGCCCATCCAACCTGCCTTGGACACTTCCAGGGATCCATCTCCAGAACTCCCTCTTCCCTCCCAGCGCACATTTTCTGTGTGGTCCTTCATCTGCCATTTGTCAGCAACAGCCTCCCTTCATCTCCACCACCAGTACTGGATTTGGCTTTTTCTGATATTAAATTATTTTTACCCTTTTGTTGCTAAAATTGTCTGAAAATAAAGTTTGGTAAACACGCCATGAAATTTTAGGACAGAACATGAAAGGTAATTACACTCTGCATATAAAGTGCTTTAAATGTGCTTTATGGGCTTGGCAGAACTCAGCCCCTTCTCCAGAGCCTCCACCTCATTTGGGAGATCTGTTTTATTTTCCTGTTGTAAACTTCACTATTCCTGATGGCAAATGGGAGCATTTCTGGCAGGAGCAGAGGAGCTGGGGGCTCTCTAGAGTGAAGTGACTTTCAGAAGGGATCTGTGGGACACTTTGTGCCTCACAGAGCGTGACAACACCTGCCCCAGCCTCCTTCCCCCGCTGGAGAAGGTTCCAGTCAGTGGTCCAGGGGAGCTGATATAAAACCTGCTGCCTCTGAACATCACCCAGGCCCTAAACAACATTTCAGTGTGCTGTTTGTCACCCCTGGAGCAGGGAAAATGCAGCAAGACACAACCAATGAATTCCCACTCCCATGAATCAGGGGGGCAGCCAAGGCCAGAGCCACTCCTGGCATGGACATGACACCAGGCAGGACAGGGACACCATGTCACCACTGCCAGGCAGGCTCAGCCCATCCTGGTTTTTCCAAAAAAGAGAAAGTCAGGCTGCTCTTGTCCTGCTTATCCAGCTATTCCAATTCCCTGTACAACCACCATGGGAGAACGACTTTGGGTGAGGGCCTGGAGGGACAGGACACAGGGAATGGCTTCCCACTGCCAGAGGGCAGGGTTGGATGGGATATTAGGAAAAATTCCTCCCTGTGAGGGTGGGGAGGCCCTGGCACAGGGTGCCCAGAGAAGCTGTGGCTGCCCCAGGATCTCTGGAAGTGTTCCAGGCCAGGCTGGATGGGACTTGGAGCAACCTGATCTACTGGAAAGTGTCCCTGCCCATTCCATGATTCTATAATCACATTCAGCTTGAAATGTTGACTTGTCTCTTCTTTCAAGTCCCAGCACTTCATTTTCTTTTCTCTTTCACAAGCCACTCGTTTGGTTGTGAATATTTCTGGCTTTTTGTGTAAAGGCTCCTCTGTCTGAAACATCTCAGCTTTCCCTTGTCAGGTTCCCAGCATTGAGAGTCACAAAGAAATGCCAGGAAGTGGAAACTGAAAATCCACCATAAAAGGGCAGAAATCAAACAACAAACACAAAGGATGTTAACGTGGTTAAAAGGAAAAACAACCTACAAAATCATGGTTTTCTTCTCAGTTTAACCCATTGTGTGCAGTGTAAGATGTGGCAGGGATGATCCCTGGCCTGTGCTGGAGAGGAGCCCCTTATCCTCAAAACAGTTCCTTGGCTTTTCCTGGCTCCCTTTAGGGGCTCTCCTAAATCCCCTGTCCACCTTGAAAACCCTCACCAAGAAGTATCTGCAACCTCTGTAAACTCTTTTATGGTTTTAAAACTGAATTCTTGCTAGGTGGACCGTTCCAATTTCAACACAAAATTGGCCATGAGGGAAACATGAGATTTCACACCATTTGTTCCAGTCTGTGCTGCTTGAAGGAGTGACTGGGAGCAGGGATCTCACTGGATCAGAGGGACCAGGCTGCTGAACATCTGCAACTGCCAAGCACAAAGAATTTCAGACAAAAATCAGTGTAATCTACTACAAACCTCCAGGAGCTGGCTGGACTTCACCGTGCCAAGCAGAACTTGGATTAACAATCTTTATTTTGGGCAAAGCAGGATCCACTACTCACAGCAAGGAATTATTTGGGATTTTTTTTCATCTGCAGCTGCCTCAAGCATTCAACTGGCAGCAGTTGTGCGGTCTGTGCACTGCTTGGCACGTTCAGGAAGAGCCTCAAATGAGGCATAACCTGATGTTGACCTCTAGCCCAAGGCTAAATCCTACTCTGGATGCATCACACACCCCTACAGAGCTCCAGGGGATGTGACAGCGACCCAGCTATGACCAGGGGCAATCCCACACACTCATCCTAATTTGCTGTGTGAGCTTTAAAAAAGCACATTATTTTTATGAAACAAAGGAGGGTTACACTAAGCAGCTGCCTGTTTCCAGGCCTGAGTAACTAGGGCAAAGTTTGATCCGTTTCAAAATAGCGTTAATATTTTTAATGACCCATAAGCCCACTTTCAGAACAAAGCAAGGACTTTCTCCTTTCTGCCTTAGTTTCAGGAAAAGCCCAAGCCTCCTCCTTTGCCAGCTGAAAAATGTAGCAGTGGAAGAGTCACCCCATGGACTGATGTCACCACACAATGCTGCAGTCACTGGATGTAAACACAGCTTTCAAGGCAATGAGGTTTTGTTGTATAAATAGAATAAAGAAATTTATAAAGGCTGCTTTTTCTTTTTCTTTCCTAGTATAAAAAAAAAAATTTGAAGCATTTCACTCAGTTTCTTACTCACAATGTCAACCAGCCTGGCAGAAAGCCAGGGAATCCTCTAGGAATAGGTGAATGTCTGTGGGATAATAGAGGGAATTATTCTGAGCTGTGGATGGGTGGCAGCAGAAGGCAGCTGAGCCCACAGAGATCCACCTGGATCCATGGACGCTTCCAGATTCTTGCAGAGAAGCTCAGGAGGAGTTCACCCCTCGGTGACACATCACATTTCCCGGGAGCAGGCTGAGAAATGTGCCTAAATCCCTTGCCGGGTGCAGGCTGCGCTTCCCGGGGTGATGCTTTCTGCGCTTCCATCCGGCAGCATTTGCATTCCCTCCTGCGGCTCCCGGGGCGTGCAGGGAAGGCACGGGCGGCTGGACGTGTGTGCAATTCCCAGCACGCACGGAGTCAGGGCTGCCACGTCTGTCACACGCTCCGCGAGACAAAGCTGAGAATGGCACCACATTCCCTGGCAAGTTTTCCCTCCGCTTCACCCAAGGATCTGAGGACCTTCATTAAGTCACAGCTGAACCCATCAAATGAGCTTGGCCCATTTTGTTCCCCCCCTCTATCCCAAAAAAACCCATCACCGCATCAGCAGCTCCGTTATCCCAGCGCTTCCTCCAGCATGCCTCCGAGCTGTTAATCATTGCCATGGGAAATCCTACGCTCATCTACACAAATTAAAATGTAATTTGTGTATCTAAACATCACAGCTCAGTTCACCCGCTCTGCCTGAGGAGCCGGGATACCGCCGGCACCCGTGTGAGTGAGCTCACATGGAATTACGGCTCCGGAGGAAACGGCAAATTACTCTGCTCAAATAACGGGAACTGGCTGGATAAAATGGGATTTCCTGCGGAACAGCGTGGCAGTGGGAGTGGGTGAAGCCATCCTTCACAAGCAGGCTGAAGGTGGAGGAGCCCCTTGCTGGTGCTGCCCACCTGTGGGACCAGCCGGGGCTCCATCCAGGGGGAAGCAGGAGCTGCCGGAGGACCCAGGAGGATCCAGGAGGATCCAGGCGCCTCTGGAGGAACCGAAGCCTCGCAGGAAGGCAGCACAGAACTTCCTCCTGCCGTCCCCCGCTCCGCTCCCCGGCTCTCCCGGGATCAGGGGGCTGCCAGGGGTGGGTTCAAAATGGGCCCTGTCTGGAGGGTGACTCGACAACTAAATCCTACAGCTTCCAGAAATGGGAAAACCCCTCTGGAGGGGTGACAAGGCAGGGTGGCCTTGTGGCTCTGCTGTGGAAGGCGGGGTGAGCGGGATCGCTGCTCCCGGATGAGCTGGGGTGGTGGCTGAGGTGTCATCCCCCATCAGGGGCTGAGGGGACAGCAGGGCCGGGCTAAGGGGTGTCAGGGCAAGCCGGAGGAGCAGCCCAAAGGCTCTCCAGGGAGCTGCCGGGGCTGTCCGGCCCCACGTGTGTCAGGGGGTCCCGCCGCAGCCGAGCCGAGGGCGGTGACCAGCCCAAGCCGGGGACGGCCCGCCTCAGGAGGCCCCGGAACGAGGGGCGCCCATCCCGCAGCCCCGCTCCCCGTCACGCTGCCGGGGCGGGACGGGCGGACCCCAGGCCCCTCAGGAATAGCGCGGGGGTGTCCCAGACACCCGTGTGTCCCCTCGGCACCGGGCAGCCCCCCGCCCCGCCCGGGCCAGCCGAGCCCCCCGCCCGCGTCCTCCCGCCGCAGCCCCGCCCCGGCGCGGCCCGCGGCCGCCTCAGGCCCGGCATTGTCCGCGCTCCCCCCGCTCCCCCCCGGTTCTGCCGCCGCCGCCCTAC
>JAWWMS010000279.1:60046448-60074062 GCA_035048045.1 Chlorospingus semifuscus
CGTTGGCCGCGCCGGGGCGCTGCGGCGGCGCGGAGGCGCTGCCGGCCCGTCCCGTCCCGAGCCGAGCGAACCCGGCCCGGCTCAGCCGCGGAAGGAGAACGAGAAGGAGGAGAAGAAGGAGGAGGAGGAGGAAAAGGAGGAGGAGGCGGCCGTGGCGGTGCTCCCCCTCGGTCCCTCCCTCCCTCCCCGGCGGGACAAAGGGCTGAGGCGCGCAGGTAGGAGCCGGCCCGGCCTGGCCGCCCCGGCGGACGGGCCGCAGCGCCGGCGGCACCGGAGCTCCCTCCCCGCCCGGCCTCGCTCCCCGCCCGGCCCGGCTCTTCCTGGTTGCCCCGAGGAGCCCCGGGAGCCGCGGAGGGCGCGGCCGCCCGCCCGCCTTTGTCTGGGCCGCCCGGAGTCCCCCTGAGCCGCCGTTGCCGCCGCAGGAGCCATGGGCCGGGGGCCGCCGCGGTAGGAGCATCCCGGGGCCGGCGGGGACGCGGCGGGGCCATGGAGCCGGCGGCGCGGGCCAGCGGCGATATCCTGAGGCGGAACCCGCAGCAGGACTACGAGCTGATCCAGCGGGTGGGGAGCGGCACCTACGGCGACGTATACAAGGTGAGCGACAGGGGGGCGCCTCTGGCCAAGCCGGAGGATTCCCAATTGTGAGCGAAAGGATTGAGTGTGAGGGAGGTGAGGCCCTGGCACGGGGTGCCCAGAGAGGCTGCGGCCATCCCTGCAAGTTCCCGAGGCCAGATTGCGCCGGGTATGGAGCACCCTGGGATGGTGAAAGGTGTCCCTGCACATGGCAAGGGGTTTGGCTGAATGAGATCTTTAAGGTTCCTTCCAACCCAAACCATCCTGGGATTCTGCGCTTGCAGCACCACAGAAGGTTCTCTCACCGCTGCCCTTCTTGGAGGTTTTATTGGTGAATATCGCAGGCGATTCTTCCTTCCCACGTTACTGCCCCAGGAGGTAGAGGATATCTCTTGGCTGTACCTGTTTGCAGAACGCATCCAGTTAAAGCACCTGATTAAAAGGGTGCCACTTTATCCCCGAGGTTAATAATAGCCCGTGAAAGGCAGAAGCAGATTAGAGCTCTTCAGGAGCTGGAACGGAGCTGCAGCACGAGGTAGAGTTAGTGCAGCACAGCAAGTAGATGCTCTTGGAATGGTGCATACAAGAAGTGACCCTGTCCATGGCAGAGAGTTGGATCTGGGTGATCTTTTAGGTCCCTTCCAAGCCAAACCATTCTGGGATTCTGTAATTCATATTATTGCTCACATCAGCAGAACCACAGATGTGGGGGACAGGAGGTGCAGGCAGTGGTGTGTTCTTCTCATAAGAGCCTTGTCCTCATCCTTCAGGGATGTTCCTCACACCTCAGGGATGTTCCTCACACCTCAGGGATGCTCAGCAGCTTTTAGGGCTGGGTGAATTATAAGGAAAGCCTCAAAGTTTTCAACCTGTGCGTGTTCAGCTGCACGGGGAGGGAGCTGTGGGATGTTTTCCTTTGTAGTGCTGTTGAGTGTGTTTAAAATAGACCTGACACAGCCAAGCGTGCAAGGGAAGGTGTGTTGCTGTGCCACATGAAAGGCAGCAGTAATTGCTCCTGCTGGGGGAGGGCTCTTTGCTAATGTTCAAATTGAAGTTTTATGGATGGATCCTGTTCCCACCACCCCTTTGAAATGGTTACTTGTGACCTCAGGGAGTTATTTTTAAAAGTTTTCATGGTGCATATTTACCTTCCTCTTTTGTTTTTTTTAATCCTATAGTGCTGTGCACAGATCAGTCAGCTTCTTTCCTAGGGATTCTAGCACTAAATCCTTTAAAAGAACATTTCAGCTGTCATAAATCTGGAACTCTGCCTACCTTGAGCTGCTTTGTTTGTGTGTGCCTGCCCAGTGCAGGGCAGCGTGACAAGAAATAACCAGGCAGCACGACAAGAAATAACTAGTTGCATTGCAGGGAAGTGTTTTTTTGTGTCATCTCTTTATGTGGAAAAAGAAATATTCTGCTTCTCATTATCCTGGTAATTAGTGGAGAGCTGTGCTGACATGTCATCCAGCTTCCGCTTCCGGAGCCGGGCTGGATGCATGGCTCTGCTCCGTGCCATGTAAACACATCCATCCCCTGGAAACACAGAAACCACAGCCCTCTGCCCCCTCCTGCTCCTCTCCTTGGCTCTGGAGAATCCTCCTGAAACGCTTTCCGATAAGGAGCAAACCCAAACTTGCTCCTCGTGCAGCCTGGCAAATTCCAATCCAAGTTCTTGGCAGGAGTTTCTGAGTCCGAACCGAGTATAAAGTTAATGAGTTTGAAGGAGTTTGAGAGGCTGCATTTGTTTCTAGGTCATTGGTTTGCTCTTTGTTTCTGTAAAGGCCTGCAGCAGGAGCTGTATCGAGGGAATACTGAATCAGATGGCACTGCCTCTTATGACAAATATGCGCAGCAAACTTATATTTTAAAGTCATTGATGTGATGATAATTTTAAAAGCGAGGTGAACCTTTTTTTCTTGAAGGAACTTATAATGTATAAACATTGTACTTTTATTTTTCTTAGCCCCTGGTGAGTCTCAGTGCAGATGGCACATCTTGGCTGTCGGAAGTGTTTATAAAATGAATTTATTAGTGAATATCCAAGTGTTTTTATGTTGCAGAGCTCGGGAAGGGTTTGCTGGAGAGGGCTCTTAAATTAAAATGGAATTTTCCCCTCACCTCTTCAAGTGGTTTCTCTGCCCCTTCACTAATAGTGAGTCACCAGCGTGTCCAGCACAGTTGTTTTTGGGATGTCTAAGCCAGGCAGCCTCTCTGATTGTGGGACATCTGCCTCTTCCTCAGATGCTTTTTGGTGCTTGTGGTTAATGCTTTAAATTCCTCTTGGGGCATTTGGTAGCTTTTAGAGTAATTGGCTCTTTTTTGGATGGTGAAGGTGGAGGTTAAGCAAATATTTTTCTTCACTATTAGGTTACAGAAGAATATTTAAAGGCTTTTCCAAAATTCTCCTGCCCACTTTGCTTTTCATTACTACCATAAAAGCTTTAAACAGAGATGTGTTTTCTTAGTGTTTGTGGGGTTTATTTCTCTTGTCTGTCACATGGCACACAATGGCTGATTGTAGGATTGCTCCTAAGTGCTGGGTTGTTGATGTTGTTTTAATATCTTTTTTCCCCAAAATGCATTTCAGGGCTGGGGAGAAACCATCTGTAAATAAACTCTTGTCTATTCACAGCCTGTGTAAATAGATCCAAGTTTGTGTCTAGCAGTCTTGGAAGTAATTTCCATTACAATCCTGACTTGTTAGTTGTCTCATCTGTGGTGGGAAAGCTTTTTCTCCTTTTTAATAGAGGATATCAATATTAAACCATTGGAATAATTCATCCCTCACAGCATTGCACCAAAATATCTTGAATTACTGACTCGTAGAAAAGGTTGTAATAACAAAGATGAGAACTGAAACTTAATAATTTGCTGTTTAAAAAATAATATTTTTATGTCCCCAATGTCAGTCTAATCTGGCTTTCCTGGAAAGGTCTTCCCACCGTGGTCATAAAAATTAAAATCTCAAGGCAGTGTTTAAAAATGACATCAATTTGTTCTGTTTGCATTCAGAAATTCTGAAATGCATCTGTTTCATGCTGAAATAGTTGTTATGTGCGGTTAATGAAGAAACACATATTTGACTGGAGTCTTGGAGCAGAAAATTTAAAAAAGCTGCTGGAGACTGTAAATGGAATTTAACCCTCAGCAGTGGGAAGTGGCTGGTCAGATCCCATCCCAGGTAAATTCCCAGTGTGGTCAGATGTTTCCCAGGATGGGTTTGCACACCACCATGACCTGGGGGTGAGCCTGCAGCTTCTCAGTAGGGCTTTGTAGCCCTCATTTGTTTAAGGCTGGGTTGGTACCAAGGTCACACCATCAGCTGCATCATCACCAGTTCCTGCACTCCGGGGTATTTTCTGGAAGTACTTGGAATAGCAGAAGACTGGGCTGTTTTGCTTAACTTGGGGAATTTGGTTGCATCACAACATTGCTAGTGTGTAATTGTGGATCTTGGTGTCCTCAGGAGACTTTGGAAAACAGGACTTGAACTGAGGGGATAATTTCCTGCTGCTCATCCTTCCTGAGATTCCTGTATGGATTTGTTATTGGAGTGTTTATAATGGCTCTGAAGAGGTTTGCTGGAGAGATTTAGGGGAAATATTCAGGTGTCCAAGCCAGGTTGGGTGAGGTTTGGAGCAGCCTGGGATGGTGGAAGTGTCCATGGCAGGGCTGGGATGGGATTTAAGGTCCCTCCCACCCCAAGCCATTCCCAGGGCTCAGCTTTTTGTGTTTTTCATTCCAAGTGCCCCAGAGAGAGTTTAACTGCTCCCTGCTCTGCAGAGGGGAACAAAGGGGTGGTTGATGTGTCTGGGTGTAAATCCATCCTTGTTGAAGGCTGTTGTTTGGCGCTGAGCTGGGATGAACAGGGCACGTCTGTGCTCCCCGATGATCAAACATGACCTTGTGCAGCAGTTCTGAGGCTGGCTTGTTTGGGCTTCTCCAGGCAGGATTGTGAGCAGTGCCACAGTGCCCTTCTTGAAGAGTAAGCACAAGGGACAAGGAATGCACCAAATTCATGGCAGAAACTGCCTGTAAACAAGGGGCATGTTCTTATTGAATATCATCATATTTTATTTCATGATATTCATCATGAAAATTTCATTATTTCTGGAGTCACCTGCTCAGTCTCTCTTCTCTTGAGATTATTGTCATTATTTTTTAATCTCCTGCACCAAATAAATGCATCAACTTAGAAGAAACCTGCAGTGTTTTGCTGCTGGAAAATAGTGAGCAATGAAATTGGATTGTTGCACACACAGACTTTTTGCTCGAATTCAATTTAAAACAAGCCACAAAAAGATTTGTTTTCCTTTCTTTGTGTTTTCTTTTTTTAAAGGTTACCATAAAAGTGTGACTCTGTCCCGTTTGAATCAGGTTTCAGCTCTGCTTGGGTGGTCACTGTCTTGTTCTCAGAGCTCTGGATTCTCATTCCTGGTGCAGCCAAAGGCTGCTGAGAACCTGGATTTGATGTTTAGAAAACAATTCTCAACGTCATTCTAATCTCTCAGATAATGAAAATTTATCAGTTTTTTATCAGTGTTTTACTGCTTAAGTCAACAGGTTAAGAACAGAGTATTAAAGCTTTTTTTGATACCAGAGAGCAGTTATGGCTGTGACAGCTTTTAATCTCATATTCCCAACTTTCATACCAACATGTTTTGGCAGCTGCAGACCAATTGGATTTGGCCATCCCTGACTCAGCACTCTGTCCCTGGTGAATATCTGTTGCTTCCACATAGAAATGACCATAAAACATCTGTCATGTGGGGATTCCACTCCTGCCCTGCAGATCAAAGCCCTCTGCTCAGCAGTGTTTGCTGTAGCCATGCTGAACTCCGTGTGCTCTTTTTTTTCCATGGAAATGGTGTTTGGAATGACATCAAACCAGGGCTCTTGAGCCTTTCTTCTTTCTCTTTCTCTTTCTTCCTCTTCTGGGGAATGGCACGCTTTTCTTTTAGGATGCAGTCAGTAGGATTTCTGCTTTGAGAGCTGAGATGTTCTGTGGCTTGTTGACACCCTCTGTGAGGATATTCAGCAGTGCAAGGTGAAACCTTTGGGTTTCCATTTGAAATGTTTGTAATAGTTTTTCTTATTAAGGATTTGGTCTTTGATGTGGGATATTCCAAGCTGTTTGGCTTTAAATATTATATCCTGTCACTCATGTTTCTGTTTGGCAGGAGCTGTAGTGACAGGACAAGGAGTTATGGGTTCAGAGTGAAAGAAGGGAAATTAAGGTTGGGTATTAGGAATAAATTCTTGGCTGTGGGGGTGGTGAGGCCTTGGCACAGGGTGCCCAGAGCAGCTCTGGCTGCCCCTGGCAGTGCCCAAGGCCAGGTTGGACAGGGTTTGGAGCACCCTGGGACAGTGGAAGGTGTCCCTGCCCATGGCAGGGGATGGAACTGGCTGATCTTTAATGCCCCTTCCAACCCAAACCATTCTGGGATTCTTGGTGTTAATGGGAAGTTACATGGTGGGAGTGGTGTTTCCCCTGTGGTTATTTCTCCCTGGCTCTTTCTTTGATATAGTAGGAGTCCTAGCAAAATCTATGTATTGTATAAGTGGCCTTGCCCCAATCCTAGTTGTTCTAGATGGGCTGCAGCTGTGATGTCCTTCATTGGGCAGCAGCTGTGGCTAATGAAGATAACTGGGATAAAAGGGGATGGGTTGGCTGGTTGGGGAGAGTCTTGGAGGAGCCCTGATGAAGGAGCAGGGACAACACTGCTGTGAAGAGCTGTGTGTGAGAAAACCACCCAGAAGGTATGGGAGTCTAGAAATATGAAATACAACAAGATAACAACGCTTTGAGGAGCCAGGCACTCTCCAAAATCTTAAAAATAGAGGAGGTGGTGCAGTCCCCATCCCTGGGTGTGTTTAACAAAGCCTGGATGTGGCGCTGGGTGCCAGGGGTGAGCTGAGCTGTCGGGGCTGGGTTGGGCTCCATGATCCTGAAGGTCTCTCCCAACCCAGGGATTCTGTGAATTCTATGAATAACATAGAATTTCTTCTCCATGTGAGATAGCCATTAAGTGGAAGCAAACAGTGCAGGTCACACAGCACCCACCCCCCAGGAGCAGAGACCTGAGAGGGAAGAACAGATCAAAGCTGAGAGCATTTGCTGCCAGGATCTCCTTCCTTCCTCTCTGTCTCCAGAAGATGCAGTGGTCGTGTTCATTGCCAGCATTTGGATACCCTGGAAAACCTCCAGGATTTCAGGGCTGATGCTGAGCCCCAGTTCTGTCAGAGGTGTGTGGTGGGAGCTCACAGATCATCCCTGTCAGAGGGAGCAGCTCTTCCTGTCAGCGAGGCCGTGACGGAGTTTGGCAGCGCGTCCTGCTGACGCCAGCAACTGTCCCTGCTCATTCCAGCTGGAAAAACAACCTTCCCTGCCACCTTTAGCTGGCCTTGGCACCTGTGCTTGCCTGCAGCTGGGAGGGAACAGGAGAGCAGCATCAGCCCAAGGCGATTGCAGTCCAGAGGGACATCTCCATATTCATGGAGTTGTTCTGCAGCTCAAGGCAATCTCTGTGCCTGGTGGTTGACATTGCCAAGGCTTTTCACAAGGATGGGCAGTGATAAGATAAAAGGGAATGGCTTCAGAGGGCAGGGTTAGATGGGATATTGGGATTAAATTCTTGGCTGGGAGGGTGGGCAGGCCCTGGTACAGGGTGCCCAGAGAAGCTGTGGCTGCCCCTGGATCCCTGCTGGACCAGGGCTGGATGGGGCTTGGAGCAAGCTGAGATAGTGGAAGGTGTCCCTGCCATGGCAGGGGCTGGAATTCCTTCCTAAATTCCCTCCCATCCCAAACCATTCTGTGACTTTCTCACATTTTGCCATTTCATTAAGTTTTCAGATTTTAGATTTTCCAGAGAAGCCAGAAGAATTCTTTTCCAGTTTCTGAAGGATTTCTGTCAGTAAAACACTCAGCAAGGTTTGGTGGACACAGCCACCTTGGATTTGGGGAGTTATGCTGCTCCCTAACCCATTCTGGATTTCCAAGAAAAAATCACATATGGAGGCTGGATAAACCCTTCCTTCCTAGATGGACAAAAATTCATGAGTTTGGCACAGAGAGATTTCTGTTCTGCTCCTCAGCTTTCTAAATTCTTTCACCCAAGTGCTGGAGTGATTCATTTCATCCAGCACAGTGGATATGTCTGCAAGGTTCTCCTCAGCCAAAATTCACCTTTTTCCATGGTGGATGGAAAAGTGTGTGAGGAGAAGCTGCAGCTTCACCTTGTCTTTGAAGCTCTTGAGTTAAAGAGCACATGGGACGGTGAGCCACAAAATTATTTCCAGGATTGTCCTCTTCCAACGCTTTTCCTAATCCCTTTGTGTTGCTCTGTGTGTTTCCACTGACTTTACCCTCCTAAAGATAGCAAAAATATTGTACAAATATAGTCATGGATACCCTCAGAGCACACAGTCCTGGTGTCCAAAACTGCTGGGTTTATTGATCCTTCGAAATGGCATCTTTAATGCCAGACTTAATGTCTTGGCACATTGGGATTACTCCTCCCCCAAGTGTATTTTTGTGTCTCCTGCATGAATGTCGTGTCTAGGAGATTCATGTTTTCATAGAGATGAGGAAGATTTGGCTGGAGAAAGAATGTCTGCAAAAAGAAAAGCTGAATGAACCGTATTTTCAGCTCAGTGGGAAAAAGCTGCATTTGTAGCGTGTTTGAAATGTGAATTTTGAGATGTTCCAGAAAGCCAAGTGCTGTTTTTCTTCTGACTGAAGAGGTTTTTGCAGGGGGGCTCTCTTGTCTTGTTGATGAGAAGTCATTCTTAAGGGTTTTCTTAAATAGCTTTGTCTTGTGCAGCATTAAAGGCGTAACTTCTTACATTTGAGGGGATGCTCCACCCCAAAAAGCTATATTTGAGATTATTCACCCCAAAAAGCTGTATTTTTGATTATTAACCCCAAAAAACCCAGTATTTGTGATGATGCACCCCAAAAAGCTGTATTTGTGATTATTGACCCCAAAAAAGCTGCATTTGTGAGGATCCTCCCCAAAAAGCTGTATTTGTGATTATTCACCCCAAAAAAAGCTGCATTTGTAATTATTCACCCCAAAAAGCTGCATTTGTGAGGATTCACCCCAAAAAGCTGCATTTGTGAGGATCCACCCCAAAAAAGCTGTATTTGTGATTATTCACCCCAAAAGAGCAGTATTTGTGAGGATCCACCCCAAAATGCTGCATTTGTAATTATTCACCCCAAAAAGCTGTATTTGTGAAGATCAACCCCAAAAAAGCTCTGTTTGTGAGGATCCACCCCAAAAAAGCTCTGTTTGTGAGGATCCACCCCAAAAAGCTGTATTTGTGATTATCCACCCAAAAAAGCTGCATTTGTAAAGATCCACTCCAAAAAAAGCAGTATTTGTGATTATTCACCCCAAAAAGCTGTATTTGTGAGGATCCACCCCAAAAAAGCTGCATTTTTGCCCTGTTCTTAGCAGTGTGGGTGATTTTTTGCTGGTCATTGCTGCTGAAGCAATAAAGAATTGAATTTGTGTGCCTTAACTTGCTGTTTAATGTAAGACATGCAAGATCAGAGCTGAATTATAAACACCGGGCTCCCAGAAAATGTTTGGGAGGGAAGACAAATGGTCAAGTCTCTTGCACAGGCACAGGGATGTAAACATGGTAGGCAAAAAGAATAAAGATGGGGCAATACCATCTTTTATGGATGTATTTGTTCTTGATAGAACTAAAAGAATTAATATTTGACAGAAGCAGTGCCTGAGGGGTGCTCATTGCTCTCAGGGGTGGAACAGCTTCAGGTATTTGTGTTTTATTTATGAGGGGTTGGGGGACAACAGCAGCTGAAATTTTGAAGCATTTGGTCTGCAGTGAGTAAAGGGAGAGAATTTGATGTGTTCCTTGTGAATATTCACAGCCCTGACCCCAGCCAGTCCCCAGGATGAGCAGTTTCTGATAAAACCGTTTTGTTTTCTCTGGCGTGTGTGTGATTAAACTTAAAGCACTGTTGCGCTCTGATCCTTTTCTTCTTGGTTAATTATGAAGAGGTGGAAATAACTTTGGAATTAACACAGAGCCTTCTAAACTTCGCCAAGCAGTTCCTGTCCTGAGAGTCTTGTTTTGAAATTTGGCTCACAGTATCACACAGGACAGAGGGATTTCTGGAGGAGAAGATGGAGGAGGAAGGAGATGGAGAAAGAGATGGAGAAGGAGATCTCCAGTTTTGGTTCTGTGGTCCATCAGGCCTGCCCAGGGCACGTGAACATGAATTTTTCCTTTTTCTCATTCCGTGGGCGTTGAGGTTTGTGTCAGTCTGCAGTGGGATGTCTGGAGCACAGCCTGCCTGTGCTGGCTGCAGGAGGAGGAGGAGGAGGATGTGCCCTTGCTCCATGACAGCATCCTGTGAGATTCCCCATCCCTGGAGTGTTCAGGAGCAGGGTTTTCAGGGCTTGGAGCAGCCTTGCAGGGAAGTCGCAGCTCCCAGCACGAGGTGCTGTTCGGTGATCCAGCCCAAACCATTCCATGCCTTTGGCAATAACTTTCCCCGGGAGCTTTGCTGTGCTCCTCGAGGGGAGCTGAGGCAGGGTTTTGGGGCAGGGAGGCAGCCAGGCTGGGCAGAGCCTGCGCCTCCGTTCCCTCTGGCTCTCCCCAGCACATTCCTCCTCTGCCTGCCTGGGGGAGGCTGGGCCATGGGAAACGCACACAGCTGCTGCGGGGACACGGAAAACTTCCATCTTGTTTCACAGATATTAGCGTATTCTAAAACCTTAAACTCTAAGTTTTCTACTATGTGATTTTTTAAATTAATTTTTATATTATTTTTAATTAATTCATATATTTTATTTATATATATATTTATTTTTAGTCTTTAGTTTTATTCTTTATTTTATTATTTACTTTATTATTTTGAGTATTTGATTATTATATTTTATTATTATATTACTTTATGTATTTATATATTATTTATATATTATTTATTTCTATTTAAATATTTATGTATAAATTTAATATATATTTTATATATTTATATAAAAATTAATATAATATATAATTTTTACATTTTATATATTTATATATTTTATCAGCTATTATTACATTAATTGATATATTTATGTATTAATCTATTATATATTTATATGTTTATATTTATGCATAAATTTAATGTATTGTGTATTTATATAAACATTTAATAGATATAATTTTATATATTTTATATATTTATTTTTAATAGTATATCTAAATATATATTATTATTTATTATGTTATTTTATTTTTATTTGATTATTTTATTATGTAGTTTTATTCAAACCACACACTCATAATCCCAGTTCTGTCATTCCATTTTGGAAGCTTCTCCACAGCCTCAGGTCCATGCAGTGTTCTCCTGGGGGTCAGAGCCTGTGAGCACAGAAATCTGAAATTCTCAGGAATTTTGGGAGAGGGTTCCATTCCCTGGGGATGGGAGCAGGGGCAGAGCCTGGCATGGAGGGCTGGCCTTGGGCGCTCCCCACGTGTTGGAATTCTCAGAACTTGGGGCCTGTAAACCAAAATTTAGAATTAAACACAAGGTTTCATCTTAGAAAAACTTCCAAACCAGAGTACTAAAAGCAAGAATATAGATTTGTAGTTTAAAACAGAAACATGTTAAATTAAGTTTAAAGTTTTCGAGTTTAAGACATAAAAAAAATAAAAGTAGTTAGAGAGGCAAACAAGGAGTTTAGAATACAGTTCTATAAGTTTGTGTCATAACATGATTGACTAAGGAAACTTACACTACAACATAAATCCATAAAATGAAATATTTAAAGATTAAATCAAAACATAAATGCCCTTATTAACAGTGTTTTATTAATCAATAAATCCTTTACAAAAATCTTGTAACTAGGAATCTTACAACCTTCTGAACCGTACGATAGAGATGTAAACCAACCTCACCCTTCCTGCCTATGTAGAAAATAAGAAAATAAACCACATCATCAGAAATAACTCAGAAATCCCATCTTTAACTCACTCAAAACTCCTTCCAAAATCCCCATACCCAGGGATGCAGCAAATGGGAATTTAAAACCCTACAGAAACACAATAAAGAGAATAAAATCTATGTGACAAGAGAAATGAGGCAAGATGGAAAATGTTCTCAAGCGTGTGAAAATTTAAAAATTAAAAAAAATTCTTTTAAAATTCCACTTAAATCATCAGGCCCAATTTACCAGAATATTCTCATTATTTAATAACACATTTTACTTGAGCAGCACAGTTTTGGTTCATCTTTCAATGCAAAGTGAGGAAGTCTCTGGCCAAGTGCTTGAAATCAGGTGACTGAAGTGAAACTGGGGCTCCATCACTGTGGATGAAATTGCAGAAAAATATTCTGATTTTCATGTGACATCTTGAAAGAGTCTTGCTTCCAGGTGACATCATTTACATGAGTTAATTGCTTAAAATGAAGAAAAAATAATAATAAAAAATCAGAACAGTTTTTTCCCTCTGTTCTGGCTAAAAATAAAGTGAGAGGATGAGATAACTTGCACGATTTTCAGTTATCATCTGCAATGAAATGGCAGCAGATTTCCTCTCTGCTTCATCAGCACAAGTGCAAAACATATTTTATCTGTAACCTTTCTCATGTACCAGCACATTCAGAACTTCCATTTCTCCTCACTAAAAACTACTGAAATGTCATTGCTGTATATTTCCAAAAGAATTCCAGGTTCTGATTTTTTCTCCTGCATTAGAAATATTGCTGATCACTATTTCATCCCTATAAAATGAAGACTGGAAGTAAATTCTGGGGTTTATTTTAGTAGGAAGAGCTGTTCCAATATCAGAAAGAAGCATCAAATCTCACCCATCTCCCACCCCAAGAAGGTGACAGTTGATCCACTCCAGATGCAAACCAAAGCTCAATTGTAGAACAGAAAAAGAATCTTCCAGCTCCTATTTTTAGCTAATTTTCCTTTAACTTCTTCAATTACAAAACTTCTTTATTAATTCTGTTCTGGTCACTGGTTTATTTAACAATAAAGAGCAAAACACTGACCTGTTTTCTTCATCAAGGTAAATTTATGGCTTGCTAATTTAAATTTTAACTTTAATTAATTTACTTTAATTATTTTTAAAATAATTTAATTTTAATTTTGTAATTGTTAGTTCATCTCTGAAGAACAGAAATTTTAAGGAGGTGAATACTGAACAGCTTTGGTGGAGGTACATTTTTCTACTTAAATCTACATTTTCCACCTGAATCTCTTGAGGTTCTATCAGATAAATTATGATAAAGAAAAGGAGTTGATGTGGATTTTTACCTTTGGTTTGGAGGGTTTGAGATAACATTTGCAATCTCAAAATTGCAAATTTTAGTAGAGGCTCCTCAGTTTTGCCGTTCTGAGGGACACATCTCACTGTGCGCTAGGTCACATTTACAAAGCAGTAAAAAATAACTTTTTTTTAGGGTAAAGAAGTAAATGATGGTCTGAGATTCTTTAGTTTTTAATTATAAAAAAGCAAGCCATCTTTTCCTTCAGAAATTTGTTTTCTCCCTGCCTGGAAAGCCAGATTTTTATTTTTTTAGTAGCTTTTTTTGGTTTGGTTTGGGTCTTTTTTGTTTGTTTAGGTTTTTTTAGTGTTTTTTTTTTTTTTTTTTAGTTTTTTTTTTGTCAGTGAAAGAAGACACAGATATTTTCTTTCAAATAGTTTGATTGTCACATCTCTTAGTTCTTTCATCTCTAAGGAATAAATAAATTCCCCTGCAGCTGCTGAAATGTATCATCTTTTAATGTTTCTTGGGGTTGTACTCCATAAGACTGTGAGGGGTTTTTTTGCTCTCATGGTCTATGCATTCAACATAGAAATACAATAAAATTTCTACATTTATTCTCCCTATCTTCTGGTGAATAAATCCTTTTAAAATCCATCTTAGTTTGTAGTTTAATGTATTTGAAGGTATATTTTCTTTTTTTTTTCTTCTTTCTCCTATTTTATACCCTGGCCTGTAAAGCTGTTGGGCATCTGTTCATTTTTGAGTCTATCAGCAGCTCCATGGGCATTCTTTGATTTTCATGATCTTGTGTTCAAAAATGTTTATTATTCCCCAGGAAAGTGAGTTATTTCTAGTAGCTTTCCAAACCACTGCAATGCACACAGTTGTAACTTGAAAATGTTCTTTTCTGGTTTGTTTTCTTCTCCAGCTGAGTCAAAATTGGGGCCTTTTAAATTTTTTTTTCCCTCATGTGGTATTTGTTTGTATCTTTTGTGCTGCATTAGTTGCTAAATAATACTTTTGTGGTCAGGGTCTGTTTCTAGCTTTAGCTTTTCAGTTTTAGAAGGATGATGCCAAATATTTTGCAAAGGAGGATCTGCCAAGAAAATTTCATAGGAGAATAACCAACCTCTGCTGGGAAGCACAAAGCTGACTTCTTTTGTTGTTTTTTTTCCCCTCTAAATCAATGTTAAGTTGTGCATTGATCTTTGCTTTATTATTGTTATCTTTATTATTGTTATCTTTATTGCCCCAGGTCCTTCAGTAATTATTACCAGGGATGAGAATGAAATGTTTTTAGTGGCTACTGAACCCTACAAAACCTCTGTGCTTATACAAATCCTCAGCTGGTTTTCTGGGGAATAAAGGGAGTTGGCCTCACATCATTACTGAGCTGTTAATCCCTTGCTGCTTGAGTTAATTGGCCTTGGGTAAGAAAGTGTCAGAAGTCTCTCAGTGAAAGGTAGATTTCCCTACCACAGATAAACTATCATAATTTCACCAAAATTAAATCCATTTAAGCCTTATTTGCATTATAGGGTCAGTGGTGGGTTTGGGATTCAGGTTTTGATGTGGAATTTATTGAAGTCCTGGCACTTGTGCATGTTCTGGGTTCTGTCCTTCAGCAGAAGTGTGGAAATGTGGAAACAGGGAGTGACAGCTGGGAAGTTTTCCCCCAGCCTCGTGCTGCTGCTTGTTCTGAGGGATGAGGGCTGGCAGTGCCCATCTGGAGAGCGCCCACAAAATCAATATTTGTCCTCCTACAGTACTCAGCTCAGAGATCCAAATGATGGCTCTGTTGCAACTACAGAATAATAAACTGGTATAATTAGCATGGAGATCTTCATTTTGGGTTTATCCCAAAAAGCTGTGACTGCTGGTTTTAAGAGACCATTCTTTTTTAGTGTCTTGAATCTGTAAAGTCTCTGTCTGGGGAATAATTTCTGAAAGCCTCTGTGCCTTCCACTACAAAGGAGTCTGGTACTGCTCTCCACCTCCAAAAATCCAGCTGGAAGATTTCAGGGGGAACAATTTCCTCTGGATCTTTCTGCTTCCTGAAAGACACACAGCCCTGAAAATCCAGAACGGTGCTCGGGTTTCTTTTTCCAGCAGCACAGAGCAGCCAGATGTGCCCCAGGGCTGAGCACAGCTGCAGGGAGGAGTGCAGAGTCCCCCTGGGCAGGGACAGCTCCACTGGCAGGAAAGGCTCAGAAATTTGGGGTTTTCAGCCTGGAGAAGAGAAGCTTTGGGGTGAATTAATTGTGGCCTTTCAGGACCTGAAGGAGCCAAAAAAAAGGATGGAGAGACTTTGAGTGAGGGCCTGGAGTGGCAGGACACAGGGAATGGCTTCCCACTGCCACAGGGCAGGGCTGGGTGGGATGTTGGGAGGGAATTGTTGCCTGTGAGGATGTGGAACAGCTCTGCCAGAGCAGCTGTGGCTGCTCCAGGATCCCTGGAAGTGTCCAAGGCCAGCTTGGAGTAGCCTTGGATGGTGGAAAATGTCCTTGCAGGGATGGAACTGGATCATCTTTAATGTCCCTTGCAACTCAAACCATGCTGGGATTTTGTGATTCTATGGCATTGGTTCTGTCTGGCACAAATCAGCCTGTCCAGTAAGAAAATGCCCATTATCATTTGCCAGAGTTTCCATTTTCTGGGTTTTTTAAGCTTTCCTTCTTTGTTCCAATTACATTTTTAATCCATGCCCAGACCTTCAGAGGTGAAAGGGTATGTTCAGTATCTGGTACAGAAAACCTCTCAGCACCAAGCAGGAGGGATTTATCCAGTGTCACACTCTCCTTAGGTTTTCTTGGTATGGGGCTGTGGGGAATTTTGGCTTGATTTTGCTTATTTTGTTTTATATAAAAGGGGGGTTAAAGCCCCAAACCAAGAACTGCAGCTGTGGGGGTGGACTGTGAGGATTGAAGCCATTCCTGGGAGTGTTCTGACGGTGCTTTGGGGTGTGCTGGTCTTGGGAGGGGAAGCAGCACACCCCACTCACTCCAAAACTGGGAACCAGTGGTGGGAGCTGCTGTTTTGGGCTGGAGCAGGGCAGGTGATTGTTCCCCCTGACACTGAGGTTTGGATCTGCTCTGAGCAGATCTGCCTTGCTCTGGCCTCTCTGCTTGGGTTAACACGCAGATTTTCAAGGATTATTTATTTATTAGAGCTTTCAGAGTGTTTGGATTCTTTTACAAAAGTTCTTTCTGAATGTACAGCACTGTGATGTCCTTTAGTGAAGAAAGGCAACTTTAAGCTCACACAGTGCAGATTAACTCTTGGTGCTGTTAATTTGGGTTAATTAACATGCAGATTTTCAAGTTTGTTTTTTTTTAAGAGCTTTCAGAGAGTTTGGATTCTTTTGCAAAAGTTCTTTCTGAGTGTTCAGCACTGCAGAAAGCTGTGATGTCCTCTTGTGAGGGAAGGCAGCTTTAGCTCACAGAGTGCAGGTTAACTCTTGTTGCTGTTAATTTGGGCTTGGGTTAACCTGCAGATTTTCAAGATTTTGGTGGTTTTTTTTTTAGAGCTTTCAGAGAGTTTGGTTTCTTTTACAAAAGTTCTTTCTGAATGTACAGCACTGCAGAGAACTGCTGTGTCCTCTAGTGAAGGAAGGCAGCTTTAGCTCACACAGTGCAGATTAACTCTTGGTGCTGTTTATTTGGGCTTTCTGAGTAATTTTCTGGCTTCTGCTGACATTTTAAGAATCCTCAGTTCTACATTTGAGGTGTTAAACTGACCTGGTAAAGAGATTGTGTTTGAGCAAACATCTCTTTTCCAGTCATTAAGAGTAGGTTGCTGATACGTGTTTTTTCCAGCTTTAGTTACAAAGCATTTTTTAAATCTGTCAGATTTATGTAAATCACAGATGTAAGCAGAATTGTACAGTTAATTGTAATAAACACTGGGAACATTTATTTAAACTTCTGCATTAGGACATAGTTAAAATTCTGTTGGAGTCCAGCAGATCACCATCCACCAAGAATTCCATTGTCATGGTTTTAGGGCAGCCCATAAAATGAGAGACATTTCTTTGGGTCACTTCAGCTGGGTGAGAGCTTTAGGCACTGCTAGATGTGAATTCAGAGATGCAGGAAGGTGAATTTAAGTCTGTTTGATGATGCTGTGAGATATGAAAAGAAAACACAGGATAATTGGAATTTCCAAACCCCACAGAGCAGGTTAGGAATTAGAAAGTGTCAGAGGTCAGGAACTGGACAGCAGAGGAGCTTGAGTTTCAATCCCAGGGCACGAGGTCAGGTACAGTTAATTGTAATAAACACTAGGAACATTTATTTAAACTTTGCATTATGACATAATTAAAATTCTGTTAAGAGTCCAGCAGATCACCATCCACCAAGAATTCCATTTTCATGGTTTTAGAGCAGCCCATAAAATGAGAGAGATTTCTTTGGGTTGCTTCAGCTCTTGACACTGCTAGATGTGAATTCAGAGATGCAGGAAGGTGAATTCAAGGCTCTGATGATGCTGTGAGATACGAAAAGGAAACCACAGCGTGATGGGAATTTCCAACCCACACAGAGCAGGTTAGGAATTAGAAAGTGTCAGAGGTCAGGAACTGGGAAGGAGGAGCTTGAGCTTCACTCCCAGGGCACGAGGTCAGGCACTTCTCAGGGGATGTTCAGTGGCTGGGACAAGCAGGCAGCACTTGAGGCTGCAGAACCTCGTGGTCAGGGGTGAGTGAAGCTTGGCAAGGGCTGAATAAGCTGGGCAGGCAGGCAGGGAGGGCTGCCACAGGAGCTGCAATCAGGATTCAATTAATGGAGACACGCTCCAGCAAACAGCTCCTCTCTGAATGGGGCTCTTGATCCAAGGCTGGAGATGAGACAGGGACCATGGGGAGAGGAGAGCATTTCACCATGGACATTGAAAGTACTAATTTGGAGCCTGCCACAGGGATGTTGCTGCATGAATCTTCTCTTTCTCTGTGGTTAGGAACAGGACACTGAGCAGATTCAAATGTCCAGGATTCCCCCATTTTTGAGCACCTCACGTGGCTCAGCACTGTGGACCCCCTGGGCTGGAACTGTCTGTCTTGCACTCTTGCAAACAAATAAAACACAAGTGCAGGGTGCATATCTGGTTGTGAAACCAGTTCTGTGTGTTGTTTCTGGTCACTGGCTGCAGAATGCCCTCCCCAGTTGTGTTTTCTCGGGTGTGGTGTTTGGGTGTGCGGTGGGAAGCGTCGCACACAGGGATTGCCGCGGGCCTCACCTCGGGTCCCACTGTCCCACAGCAGCTGTTGGGGAGGAAAGTCAAGTCTCAGTGGGAAAACCCAATGATTTTTGTGTGTGTGATCCTACAAAACTCTCCCAGCTCCCCAAAATACTCCTACTAACAGTGCTGTCCCAGTGAGGTGGGATGTGCTCGATCACTACAGCAATGCAATAGGATATCCACAAAAAAAAAAGAGTACTTGTGTTTGTACTTTGTGTTTTGTTTTATTTTTATTTTGAACACAGATTCCATGTGATGTTCTGCAGTGTTAGTATTCAGCTGCTAAAATATTCTGGAAGAGCTGTGCTCAGTGGGATGCTGTCACTCATCCCCTGTCAGGATGTGGGACAGCTGAAGAGGTGACCAAAAGGCTGCTGCCAAACTCTCCTTTCTCAGTAAATAAACTCTGTAAATGACATTGAGCAAATGAAAATTTGGCTGTGGTTCACCTCATTCTTGTTCTGATCCCATTCTTGTGTGGCTCATGTTGGAGCTTTGCAATCCTTCTGCCAAAATCCTGTAGCTTTAATTTTCATCCTATAGGGAACATGATCTTCAGCTTTGAGTCTCATGAAATAAAATTAGGATCAATACTACCAAAGGGCAAAAGCCCTGTCTTCCTTTTGGAGAAAGTCTTACAGCAAATATCTTGGGAATTTGGGACCTGCTTCTGTCCTGGAACTGGACCACGTTGCTGATGGAGATGTGGACACCAGCACTGAGTCTTTCAGCCTTTAGTGTCAAATAAATTCTTAGGAGATTTTCTTATATATTGAAGGGATCAAGGCCAGAAGAATTAAAGACATCTAACAAATCTTATCTTCCTTAAAAGTGAAATATATCACCAAGGTTCATTTTATAGAAGTCATCTTGATGGGATAAATGCATAGAAATGATTATTTCCTTTGTCAGTAATTGCTCACGAGATACTGAACAGGTCTGGATTGCTTGGCATGGAGTAACAGCTTCCCTGGCCTCTGGCTAATTTCGAAAATTTCAGCTGATTTTAAATTGAAATTGAAATACAGAGGAAATTTCAAGGGATGAGGAGGAGGCAGATATTAAGGAAATGTAAATAACATGAGTTGAAGAACTGTAATTTCTTAGTCTGTAGTTCCCCCTCTGCAGTGCAGAATTATAGCAATAAGACAGATTGATAGATCATTAATTAATTTTTCACATTAAGGACTTATATTTTTGTCAGATATAATTTCTAGTCAAATTTCAGGTTTGATTCACAAGCCAGTGACGTTGGCTTTGGTGCCTTCCTGTCTGTGGCTTCCTTGGTAACTGCACAGTTCTTTAAAAAAAAAAAATAGAATGATGCAAACTGCAGTGAGTCGTGGGAAATGAAGATTTCTTTGACTAACACATCCCAGAGTGATCTGAGGAATCCTGATCTGACACTTTTCACATCTAGGTGTGTACAGGGAGAACCAGTTTTTAGCCCTGGCCTTGTTGCATTTTTAATGAGAGCAGTAATTCATTATTGATGGAGTGCTCAGTGACAGGTGGCACAGGGAAGGTGGAGCTGCTGCCAGCCAGGAGGAGCAGGGAACAAAAGCCCCTGGTGACATCTGGGTGACGTCCCTTGCGGAGCATTTGGGGTGATTTGCTGTGTGCTCACAGTGCCAGTGTCTAGACTGGAGAGCTAAAACCGTTCCTTGTCTGGGAGCACCCACACAGGGATTTGAAGGATCAGGGAATATTTGGGATGTTGCCTTTGGTTCTGGCATGGACAGGAGTTAGTGATCACGTGTGGTCTCGGTGTCATCAACTCAAGAATGTGTCTGGTGGAAGAGGAAAGCTGTGGGACCAGAAAACACAGACAACTTGATAGCTTTAGGTCATAAATACCAATTCAATGGGGACTTCTGTGTTCCAGCAGGCAGAGTCTGATGGTTGAAACCCAGAATAGTCCAAGCTATAGATTAAATATGAGCTTAGTGGTGATGTTGGAAAGCAGCAGGACAGGATTTAGTGGAGCTGTGTCGTGTGTGAGAGCTGGGAGCCAGGAGCTGCAGTGTTCCCCTGCCTGAACCTTCAGATCCTGCCAAGCAGACTTTGGCAGGCTCCATCCATTCCTTCAGGCTTCAGCATGACAGTGGCAGTCACTGCTGCTGTGGAAAAGGAACATTTGTGAGGAATGTGATCCTTTTGGTACTCCAGAGGTGAAGCTGATCTCTGGAAATGGTGCAGGCAACTTCACCTGGACAGCTGAGCTGCTCCTGGACAAAAGGCACAGTGTGTGTCCCTGCTGGGAGCATCCCTGCTTCACATTGGTCTAACAGGACCAGAGCAATCCTAATCCTTTATCCTAATCCTTTATCCTAACCCTTTATTCCACTGGCATCCACCTGCTCCTTCGGCATTTTGAAGGACACCGAAGATTTTGCTGTGGTCTAAAACAAAAAACACCTCGGTGGGAAGGTGCTTTCAGAAGTGGTGAATGTTTCCTTTGTGGTTTGCAGATGACTCTGAGTGATTTGGTCTGCAGATGTTTGGGTCCTTTGTAGAACTGTTCAGATTCTCTTTGAGATCAGCTTGAGTCATATTTGTGTCCTTGGCCTGGGTTTGAAATCCATCTCATGTGTTAGCACTGCAGGATTTTGAAAGGCCAATCATTGGGTTTGGTTTGGTTTGGTTTGGTTTGGTTTGGTTTGGTTTGGTTTGGTTTGGTTTGGTTTGGTTTGGTTTGGCTTGGTTGGGTTTTTTCCCTGGCTGGAAAGCCTTTCCCTACTTTGAAGCTTGACTAAGGATTGATAAAACTCAGGGGTTAATCCTTCAGGCTCTTGATCTTCCTTTTTTAAGGACTTTTTAAACAAGAAGTTTTTAAGACTTCTTGTCCATGCACAGGAGAAGAGTGTTCTGTAATGACTCCCTTCACAGGGTCAAATTTCCTTTACATCCTCATCTTAAATCCAAATCAATTTAACTTAATCCAGTTTTCTCTCCATTTTCTGTAACCCACCTCTTCACCAGATTTCAGCTGTTCAGAAGATCCTGCATATTTGTTAGGGTAAAAATGAAACAACTGGGGTTAAACTCCTGTAACTCTTGGATGCTCAGCCTAATTAAATCAGGTTGTGTGTCCTGAATAATAGTTTAGCCTGAGTGACTTAGTTACTAGAAAGTGTTCACAAAATCCCCTCTTAAAACTTTCTATGTCTGAGGTTCCTGTGACACCTTCCAGCCCTGAATTCTCAGTTAAAATTTGGAGCACATGCAGAGAGGACAGTTCTGTAAAGGCTTAATTGGAGCTGCTGCTGCTTCTGAGGAGGAGGAGGAGGGACCAAGGAAGGAGTGTGCAGAGTGCAGTTGTTGCAGGGAGCTGTGACTCATCCCTGGTGCCTCTGCAGTGCCTCTCCTGCCCCTCTCAGTTCCACTGCTGGGGCACACCATGAGATGGGTGAGCCCCTGGTGCATCCTTGAGTGCCAGGAACTTCCCTTAAAATGGTGTTTGAGAGGGGTGAGCTCTCAGGTCCAGGCTCAGGTTGGACATGAGGAGGAATTCCTTCCTCCAAAGGATGCTCAGGGGTTGGAAGGGGCTGCCTAGGGAGGTTTGGAGTGCCCATCCCTGGGGACAAGGTGGTGACAGTCACAGCTGGGATGACCTTGGAGATCTTTTCCAGCCTCAGGAATTCTGTGATTTGATGTTTTAAAGTCTGCAAAAGAACTGTCAGGAACACTTCACAATTCCAGCCAGGCTGGTGCTGAGCTAATTCCAAACCCAAATTATCCTCACCCACGCTGGTCTCAGCTTTGCATTGTATTTGTATCAGACAACATCTTATTTTTGCACAATCTGTAAGACTGTGAGGTGCCTTGATTTATGATTAAATATATCTTAACTATAGCTAAATATCTAAATATCCATTTTAACTATATCTAAATACATCTTAACTCTCTTGTTTCAGGCTAGAAATCTTCACACAGGAGAACTGGCTGCTGTAAAAATAATCAAGTTAGAGCCTGGTAAGTTTTACATTCTTTCCTGTATTTTTGAATCACATTTTCATTTTTTCCATGTGTTTATTTTCACCCACTGTGAAGTTCTAGACAAAAGAAGTGTTTGGGGTTGTTGTTTTTTTTTGTAGTTCCAGTGGTTAGATGACAGGAAGCCCTGCAGGATGTACCACTGCTCTTGGCTGTGTCATGCTCACTATTTCCTTGTTTGTTCTTATCTGCCTGATCAATTGCTGCATGAAGAGATGTTGCAATTACAACGTGTTGTTGGTGCAAAGAGGAGATCAGGGACAGATGGTGAATTGTGAGCTCTGAGGCAGTGAGGAGCTGTGGGAGTTGAAGGGGGAAGGGATCAGGCAGGGATCCCAACTCCCACCAAAGGTGCACTGGGAAAAGCAGAGCCCTGGTTTGGATGTGTCATCTTTGCTTTCTGTGCTGAGGGAGGGGGACGGCTCCTACTGTCCTTGGAGTTTCTGCCTCTCCTCCTAAAAGCAGGAGGCCCAGGGGATCTCCTTTGCTGCCCAGGAGATTTCCTGAGCTGAAGTTTAGTCTGAGTCCTGCGCAGAGAGTTGAAATCTGGAATTGTGTCCTGAGTGGAAATCACAGAATCACAAAATCCCAGCATGATTTGAGTTGGAAGAGAACTTAAAAGACCATCTGGGGCTGAAGGGCTGAGGGGAGGGTTCGTTTTTATTTCTGGTTGGTTCTGTGCAGAAAAAGAAATGGGTTTGAAGGCTGAAGGTAGAAACAGCAGGGGATGCTCAGGGGAGAAGTGAAAATCTCTGCCTTTGGGTGCCTGGGATGCTCAGCCCCCGTGGCTGAGCGGGCTGGGTTTATTAATTGGGCTGCAGTGCCAGGGTTAATTAGGCACTGGGGACGCAGGGGGATCCCTCACACCCTGTGTGAGCTGCTGTGGCCAGTTTGGGGCAGTGGGGCTGTGGTGAGGCAGAGTGATGCTTCAGTGACAGAAAAAGGACAATAATAACCCACTGCTGCCTTGGTGAGGAGCCTCCTCCAGCCCTGTGTCACTGCAGCCAATCCAAATGAAGTGGATCTGGTTTTATTCTGAATTTGAGGAACTGTTCTGGAAGCTGAAGTGAAGCAGGGCCAAATCCTCTGTTGATAGAGCTGAGGGAGGAGCAGGATTCTGCCTCTCCTTGGTGCTGCTTAAGCACTCCAGTGATAAATGCAAGACTCTGGTCCCAATTTTAATTAGCACTGATGACCATTTCTTGTGTTTAATTATATTGGTCTGATCACCACAGGGAAGCCATTTTTTCTGGTTTGTTTTGGTTTGGTTTTTTAATCCATCTTCTTTTAAACGTTGCCAACCTGATCTCCATCCACCTCATGTACACCCACAGCCTCCTGGCAGGGATCTTGTTGGGTGTTTGGTTTTTGAGGAGGATTCACAGCATTTATTTACTTACTTACTCCTTTTTCAGGTCTCTTGTTTGAAATACTCCAGATTTTTAAAGAAATTATTAATTGGCTGCTACACACTTCAATTTTCTGACTAATGTTAAGGGTTTAGAGAAGTTTTTGAAGACTGTAAATTACAGGACATTTATCAATTCCTGGACCAGGTCAGGAGCTGTTGGAATTCCCTGTGGTGGTTTTCTGGGAAGGGCAGCCCCTCTACACACCAGCACAAGTTCCTTTCACACAGTAGGACACAGCTGGAATAAAATTAATAATACATTTCCTGAATTAGAGAGTGGAGAAATAGGCTTGGGAGCGACATACAGCATCTTCTGGAGAGGAGGAGGAGAAGGCTCATCAATGGCAATTAATTAGCTGATGGAAAAATAAGAGCTCCAAACTCAACACTTGATTAATCCACAAGAGGGGAATTGGGAGCAAAGACAAAAGGCTCTGCAGCACAGAGTGCTCCAGAGGAGGTGAGGAATGTGTTGAATGAAGGCTGAAGGAGCTGCACTCAGTAAAATAGCAGGGTTTGAGGAGATTCAGGTTGAGGAAAATGGCAGGGGTGAGCCTGGTTTGTTCCTGTTCCTCCCTCATCTCCTGCAGATAGTGAGTGAGTACCCAAACAGAGCTGGAAGCAGATCCCAGCATGGATCTGTATTTTATTTCATCACTCTTACCTTTGTCTCTTCTCCAGACAAAGAAAACAATCCCAGCTTGGAAGGTTGCTGTCACTAATTTATTTAAATTTGGGGCAGTTCTCTAGGTCTGCTCCCACACTCACTTGGAGTCAAAATAGTGTTTTTCCCTTTTTTTTTTTTAATATTTTGGCACAGACTTTGGAGAGCATTAGGCAAAAGTATTATGGCATGCTAATGACATTTCCCAGCATTCCCTGAGCACAAATGCTTCAAATAATTTGGGAGCCAATTCTATTCCAGAAACTAATCCAACTGTACTCAGCAGCACAGCAGCCAAAGCTGTCTGAAACACTAAAGCCTCTTCCTTCTATGGGTTTAGCAGATGAATCTAGAGGGGACTCAATACAAAGAGGGAACTATTTGCCGGTGGAGTTTGCAGCCACAGAACTTTCTCCCTGGGAGAATATCATAAAAAGTATTTTTAAATATGCTAATGTCTGTTTTAAGTGCTGCTGTCATGATAACTGATGCCCTCTGTCGTGTTCAGAGCCTTCTGCAAGGTTACAGAAGACTCTCACTGCTGGGTTTTTGGGGGTTTTTTGGTCCAATGATTGCATTTTCCATTTGAGATCCCAGAAGTGGCAGTTCCCTGTTTCGGGCTGGATCCTAAGCTGGACAGGGAGCTGCAGGAGCAGAGCCGTGCAGAGCTGTGAGGTGTGCTCAGTGCTTCCAAGCCAGTCCTGTTCTTCAGCCAGCTCAGGAAGGGGATTTTCCACACAGGAGGAGCAGGGTCAGGGTCACAGGGGGGTCTGGCCCCTCTGCACAGCAGAGCTGCCCTGCCAGCCCAGGACTTTGGGGACTGAGGCAAGGCAGCCTCATTTCCCATACAATGAATTCCCCAAATGAGCTGTGGAGAAGAACCAGCCTGAGGCTGGTTTAAACTGAGCCTGAGGCTGATTTAAACTGAGCCTGAGGCTGGTTTAAACTAAGCCTGCTGGGCTTGAACTGTTGTTGGCAGCACCTGGGGTTGAGGAAATATGAAAATAACTCCTCATTAACGCGCACACACCTTCCATGCCTCGTGCTGTGCAGCCTGGTTGGGTTTGGGATCGTGTCTGGGGCCAAGTTCCTGAGGTTCCAGGAGTTCCAGAGCCATTAAAGGCTGGACATGGCCTGTGTGTGACATCCCATGTCCCACGTGGTGCTGCCACAGCCTCAACCCAACACAGAACAAAGCAAAGGCAGCCTGGACTTGGAATCCAGAGTGCCCAGAATTTTAATCACATCCAACTTGTTGAAATGGGATCAGATTTTACTTTGTGTCCTTATAATGAATTTATAATTCACTGTTCTTCTTAAGAAATGTGTGGATCCAGAGGAGGACCCAGGTAGTGCAAGTTTTCACTTTAAACAGAGGTTTTGGGATGGGGAAAGTCAACAGAAGGGGTTGAGGTGGGAGAAGGAAGTGGCTACCAGTAGGGAAGAAGCTGCAAAGTCCCACATTTGAGTTGGAAAGGAATGCAGAGTGTGACACTTGGGGTGAGTTAGAGCACATCATTTGGCAGAATACATCAAGAAAAACAGCAACAGTGAAGATCAAAGACTGAGCTGTACAACAGTGGGTAGGTGAGGCAAGGAGAGCGGAGAAGAAACTGCTAACAGAGAGGAATCCCAGAATCCCTGAATGGTTTGGGTTGGAAGGAACCTTAAAGATCATCCCAATCCACCCGTGCCATGGCAGGGACACCTCCCACCATCCCAGGCTGCTCCCAGCCCTGTCCAGCCTGGCCTTGGACACTCCAGGGGACAGCCACAGCTTCTCTGGGCAATACCAATTATATATTTTTAATTACCAATGATATCTTTTTAATCACCAATTATGTATTGAGAGGCTGCTCATAACCAGGACCCAGGCAGGGCAGAAGAGAAAATCCACAGGGAAATTGTTCTGGTGTTGGATCACTCACTCCAAACTCTGGTGTGCCCCTTGCTGTGGAGCTCGTGGCAGCACATCACCATCAGAAATATTTAATATCAGCAGAGAGATAATGAGGAGCATCAGTGGTTAGCAGTTGGCAGCTCCATGCCCAGCAGGAAAATCTGCTGCTGGAAACATCACTGTTTCCAAATAGCTGCTCCTGCTTGGAATCAAGTTTCTCGAGTTTCAAGTTTGGGGAATTGAAATTCTTTCTGCCAGACTGCAGGTTTCCATGAGTCCTGTGAAAAGCAGTCTGGATAAATCAGCATATAAAAAATTTGTATAGAAGATATGGATAAAACAGGATGAGAGATCCTGCATTTTGGGAAAGCCATCCCTTTCCTCAGCACAGGCTGAACTTCCTGAGCTTCAGGAGAGTGGTTTGGAGTGAGTGACTGGGATCTGTTGGAGCACAGGGGTGTTGGGGAGTCAGCGCAGAGCTCACCTGTGTGAGAGGCTGGGAGAGCTGGGGGTGCTCCCCTGGAGAGGAGAAGGCTCCAGGGAGAGCTCAGAGCCCCTAAAGGGGCTCCAGGAGAGCTGGAGAGGGGCTGTGGATGTTGCTGGGCTGTGGAATGGGACAAATAGTTGTCATTGCCATAGGGGTTCCTCTCCTTGTTTGGGAACTCAGGTTGTTGAAATAAGAAATGTTTGAGGAGTGGTCCCAGCAGAGGCTGCAGTGGTGTGTGACTCTGCTCTTTGTCCTTCAATGCCCCTTACAATGTTCCTCCAATCCTGTTGTTAAATAAGGCCTAATTTTTAAATTACAAATGTTATTTATAGTGTTAAAAATCCCAAATCTTTGTTATAGTATTAAAAATCCCAGGTCAAGCTGCCTGGAGAGGTTTGGGAGTCCCATCTCCATGTCCATCAGGAGATGTCCATCATGTCCATGTCCGTGGTGGGGACTGTGAGGGATTGGACAGGAGTGCTGCACCTTGATGGTCTGGTCTCTTCAAACGTGCCTCTGTCCCACCCTCTGGTGACACTGGGGTGTCTCTGAGTGCCATCACTTCTCTCCTCCCTCCTCCCCATGGTGCAGCTCCGAAGTGATGCAGAATAAACCAATTTAAAACAAACCCCAGGAGTTTCTCCCCCAAGAAGTCACCTTTAGGACACCAAAAGGATTCACGGCTCTTCCCGGGGGTTGTTGTGACAGGTGACCTGGGGTCTTCCTGCAGGATGGGAACACAGAGCAGTGGAGCAGGTGAAAATAGGTGCAGGAATAAACTTGGCTAAAAGCCATGAGGATGAGGAATGCCCAGAGAGCAGCAGTGCTGGGTGTGGAGCCAGCAGAGACCCAGGGAACAGCTGCTGTCCATCCAGGAAACCTGGCAGGGTCTCTACATTCCAGCTGTGCACAGAATCATGGAGTGGTTTGGTTTAGAAGGGACCTAAAGCTCACCCAGTGCCACCCCTGCCATGGCAGGGACACCTCCCACTGTCCCAGGGTGCCCCAGTGCCCAGCCTGGCCCTGGGCACTGCCAGGGATCCAGGGGCAGCCACAGCTGCTCTGGCAATTCCAGCCCAGCCAGGAATTCCCAATTCCCAA
>JAWWMS010000279.1:60216770-60252660 GCA_035048045.1 Chlorospingus semifuscus
GGTGTTTCTGTCCCCATGAGGGCACCGATCGGTGTTTCTGTCCCCTCTGTGGGCAGCGATCGGTGTTTCTGTCCCCCTGGGGGCAGCGATCGGTGTTTCTGTCCCCCTGAGGGCACCGATCGGTGTTTCCGTCCCCATGGGCCCCTTCTCCTCCCGCTCTGCCCGTCCCGCCTGCAGCTCTGCACCAGCGCAATCCTGGCCCGACACCCTCGGAGCAGGCGCTCAATCCCCTCCGGTTTGGGTCCCTGCCCCCCCCGAGGGCACACAGTGCCGCTGTGCCCGTGCCAGGCTGAATGTCTCTCCCTGGCTGCTCCCTGGCTGCTCCCTGCCTCTCCACACCCATCCGTGCCCTCATGCCAGCACCGGCTGCCATGCCCAGAGTGCAGCACGGAGCCATTCCCAGTGCAGGAATGGGAACCTGCTCTGAAGTTATGGATGATATTGGTGACGGTTTCTGTGGGTTTTGCTACCCCTGTCCAGCCCAGCTGATGCCTGGTGTGCTCTGAGGGCTGGCAGGGCTGTGTGGAGGAATATTATCCACACTTCCCTGTGGATTCCCAAGCTCCAGCCACCCTTGCTAAGTTGAGAATCCCACAGAGTGCCTTAAATTACAAAAAAAAACCCCAGAAATAACCTGGAACAGCTGCCCCTAGGCTGCTGCTTCACCCTGCTGAGCATGTTGAGGTGCTAAATCCAGCATGGCTGGTTTGGGGGCAGGGCATCACTTTTTGGGGAGTGCACCATTTTTGGGTGAGTACATCAATTTTGGAGTACTCATTTTAGGGAGAGCAGCATGGATTCAGATGTTGCTTCCCACAGCATTTTCTGGCACATGAGACATCTGAGAGCCCTGGCAGGAGAGGAAGTGAAGTGGGAGGGGACAGGTGGGCTCTGTGCATCCCACTGGAGCCAGGAGGTCCCCAGGGAAGCCGAGAGGATCCCACCACCCACACCATGGCTGAGTTGCTCCTGCAGGTGTGTTTTGCACCCACCACCCCATGCCCTCCATCGCATCCAGGTGCCAAATTTCCTTTGGATTTGAATGCAAGGAAGGAGTTAAGCAGCCACAGGCTTGTGTGGATTTGGGCCAGATATTTAAAGATCCAGGGCTGGCAAGGGAAAGGGAGGTGTGATACTCTCCAAACGCTCCCTGCAAACACCTCAGAGGCTTCCCTGCACTCCCCACGGCGGCTGCTGGGGGAGAGGCACAAAATGCCTTGCTGCTATTTTTAGCTCTTCCACGGTGTCATTAGAATAATCTGGGATTGGAGAATGCTGCTGTGCAAAATTGCCTGCAAGGTAGAACTCAAATGTGAAGGTTTGGCATGCTGCAGGTTGAGGTGGTGGGGATGGAGGGGACACACATGGCAGTGATCCAGTGGGAGCTGCCCAGGGAGCACCGGTGGTGACAGGGACAATCCGTGCTGCTGTGACACAGCAATTAATAGGCACGTCCTTAATTACATCCCAGGAGAGGGGGTTTAAATAGAGACGAGGCACCTGCCAGGGTGGGTTATCCAGGCCAATGGGACGTGCTCAGCCCTGGGCCAGTGCTGGGGACATGTTTGCAGCCTTGTCAATGGTGCCACCAGGCTCCTCACCCTGTCCACGACAGTGTCCCCTCAGGGCAGCCCTTGCAACGCTGTCTGGAGCCTGATGTGTTGGGAGTAAAATACACCAGGAAGGGCTGAGCTAAATGGAGGAGCTCAGCAAGGCTCTGTCAGGGAATGTCCTGCTGAGCCAGGACCAAACCAGCAGAAACTACACCCACAAGTGGCTCCTCTGACCCAGAGCTCGTGCAGGAGTCACAGCCCTGGGCACTGGCCCAGCTCACAGCCACCCTTGGGTCACCTGTCCTCATCATCATCCTCCTCCTCCTCTGCCCCTTGGACAACTTGGCAAAGTCCAAAGCTAAACATTAGCTCAGGTGTGGGAGCAGCTGCCAGTGGTCAGTGTGCTGCCCTCAGCCTTCCCTGGCTGCTTGGACCTCGTCCCCTGTGACTCAGCCTCCATGTGTTTCTCCACCTCATTGAAGGCACAGCCTGGTCCTTCTGCGGCCCCTGGGGCCAGCCAGCATTTATTCACCTTCTGCCCAGTCTGCGCCTGGAAAAGCAGCATCTCCTGGCACATCCTCCAAAGCCCTTCCTCATTGTTCTGTTGCCTTGCCCCCCTCCTCCTTTCTATCCCAGGAGCTTCACCATCCCGGAATTATCTGATTTCACATCCCAACTGCAGCTTGAGTTCAGCCTGGCAAAAGCAGCAAATCCAAACTGTTGTGTTTTTCTTTGTTTTTTCTTTTTCTTCACTCTGGTTCTGGTAGGGTTTCACTGGGACCATCTTGAATTTGTGCTACTTCCATGCTGAGTCTTTTTTTCTTCTTAGCAAACAAGATCATGAGAAAAAAAACTTGGGACCTTTGGGAGTGTGGCCAGGTTGGAGAACATCTTTCCAATCCCCAGCCATCCTCCTTGCCAGGTTGGAGATGGACCAGAGCATCTTCCTCTGCAACCAGACATGAAACAGAGCTCAGAGGCTCATGGCAAATCTTGAACAAGTGGAAATCAAGTCTTGGAGGCTGAGTGGGACCCACGGGGGTGTTTGCAGTGGGGTCTTGGAAGCTGCTACCACAACCAAGCCAACTGGGAAAAGAGAAAAACTCATCAGGAATTGGGAAACTGGGAAAAAAGTCACCCCCAGCAGAGTGATGGCCACGAGCCCCAGATCACGTTCTCTCCCTCACTCCTTGGCCAGACACAGCTCCCTGCTCTCAGGTGTGTTTTTTGGGAATAAACCCCACTGAAGGCAGGGATGGCTCCTCCACCGCACCCACCGCGGCTCCCCTTGAGCGCGCTCCTGGCGCGGTTAATGGGATTTGGCCGCTGCACAGAAGGGCCTGCAGGGGATTAGGGCGAAGGGCAGGAATTACAGGCGGGGGCGGGAGCTGCCCTCGGGGTCTTTTGTCCCCGAGGATTATTGGCAGGGGCTGGGGACCGGGGTGGATGTTCAGGAATCGCAGTCGGTGTGATGGTGCTTGGTGTGGTGGCTTTGTCACAGCGCCGTGGGTGGCTCCGGGGAGGGTGGGGGGACATGGGATTGATCCCGTCCATGGACAATCCTGCAGCTCTCCTCAGGCTGGAAATGAAGGATGCTCCAGGTGCCTTTGTGGGGAGGCATCCAAACCCAGGGCTTGCCCAATGCACTGGACACAAAACACCTGAAAAGTGTTAAACTAGCAGAAAAAAAAAAAAAAAGCTTGATGGTGGTGCCAGCACTTGGGATTTTTGGCAATTCCCAGCTTGGGGAGGACACTGGATCTGCTCCAGGTCATCTGGGAGTTGATAAACCAGCCAGAGCATGGTTTATCCAACCAACCCAAAATTCAGAAGCCAGTGTGGGTGAGAAAGTGACATAGGACAGTAGCTGGAAGTCACCAAGTCACCTCCCTGCTCAAAGACCAGGCATCCCCTGGATGAGGGGAATTCATGTTGTGGCAGTGTGGGAATTCCAGAGGCAAATCCTGGGGGCAAATCCCAAGGACTTGGTGAGGCAGCAGGAGCCAGCTCAGACCGTGTCATCCTTTATCACTGCCATCCCCTCCCTCCTCCCGTATTTATTTTGGGACACTGGAGAGAGCAGGGCTCGTCCTGTCAGCCACGCTGCTCTGCAGGACCCGAACCCATCGGGGAGGGCCGGGAGCTGCTGGGGCAGGTTGGAGCAGTCCGGGAACAGGAAATACCTGCTGCACCTCATGGCAGGGAGCACGGGCGTGGCCAGGGGCGGGGATCCACGGGCTGAGAGACTCCGATCCCAGACTCTGCTCCCAGACCCTGCTCCCAGACCCTGCTCCCAAACTGCTCCCGGACCCTGCTCCCAAACTGCTCCCAGACTCTGCTCCCAAAATCTGCTCCCAGACCCTGCTCCCAGACCCTGCTCCCAGACCCTGCTCCCAGACTCTGCTCCCAAAATCTGCTCCCAAAATCTGCTCCCAGACTGCTCCCGGACCCTGCTCCCAGACCCTGCTCCCAAACTGCTCCCAGACCCTGCTCCCAGACTGCTCCCAAACTGCTCCCAAACCCTGCTCCCAAACTGCTCCCAGACTCATGGCTTCAGCCCTAAAAAAAGGAGGATGAGTGGCCAAGGGATCAGGAGAAGTGCCCTTTGTACCAGCACAGCCCAGCAGCTGTGGGAAGAGGCACCAGCCTGCCAGAAATCTCCATTTCCACCCAAATCTCCATTTCCACCCAAATCTCCTTTTCCAGCCCAATTCCCAGCTCGCAGCCACCATCAACAGGTCTGGCAAAGCCAGGAATGTGATTTCACTCAGGAAAAACCGGGTGATTCCATGGGGTGGGATGGCTCCGGTGTGGGCTCTGTGGTCAGCCTGACAATCTCTGGATGTTTCCTGCAGGAGAGCAGCGGGGTTTCACACTGCCCGAGGCGGTGCTCAGCGTCCACCGTGCAGGAGTTAATTGGGTTTTCTTTATGTTAATTGCGAGGGGAAGTGAAGAATGCCCTTAATTAATTGGAGGGCGAATCAGCCGTGCAGAACGGGCGGATTTACCGAGCCATGCACAAAAATCCCGGCTCTCCCCCTTGCCATAGCAACGGGAAAACATGGGGGATTCTGCTCATTCAGCCAAAAATCCAGCTGGGATACCCTCCTGTGTTACCCTCACTGGTAACAGGGAAAATTAAGACTCAAAATAATTTTTTTGGGATTAGAAGACTCCTGGGGAGGTCTGGGTGCATGGAATGGTTGGATTTGCCTTGTGCTGCGTGGCCTTGGTGGGGTTTGATGGGACCTGTCTTGACTGGAGGCACCTTGTGAGATCCAGTGCTGAGCCTGGGAAGGTTGTTTGTTCCAGGAGGGATGTGCTTCACTCCAGGTTCTCCCACCCCTCTTCCCAGCGTGACCTAAATCCATCTGCATGGGAAGAGGGGTGGGACTAACATGTTCCCCTCTGCATAAATAATAATAAAACAATCTGCCCTAAAAAAAATAACACAATTCACTCTTGTGAATCCAACTTTGGGAGCAGGGAAAGGCTTTGGAGAGACCCCAGAGCTCGCCTCCGCAGCCGCTCCCAGTGGGAAATCAGATGTTTTCTCCACTTCCATTCCAAGCCTGAAACGTCCCTGCCGAGACAGCTGGTTCCACAGGTCCAAAAAAAACCCCTGTGTGAGTATGAAAATCATATTGAAAAGAGCTGAAATTTAATTAGGTCACATCCTTGTGATCTGGGGATGCAAATCAGCGCCTGGCACACCGAGGCTCTGCCTGGAAAATGTGACAGCGGTTAATGAGGAAAGCACGCCGCTGGGATTTCCCTCCCAGGCTGAACAGCTGGGGAAAACATCAGGAAAACTTTGTATCCCTCTGGATTGCTGTCAGCTGAGCCCCTCCTGTGGGGCTGCTCCTGGCCTGGAGCAGAGCAGGGGCTCCCACACTGCCGTGAGGGCGATGCTCATGGGTGTCAGGATGAAGTCAGTCCCTGGACTGGCACTGCCATTCCCACTGGAGCTTGCCCAGGGAGGCCAGTGGGCACTGCCAGCCCCAGCTGTGGGGTGTGGGTCAGCATTGACCCTCTGATTCATCCACACCCACTGTGGGTGCCATGGATTGAGGAGTGGGTGCTGAAGTTGGTGCTCCAGTTTGTGGTGCTGAGATTGACCCCCCCAACATCTCCATGCTGGGGCTGATCCCACCTTTCTTTTGGGGATAAAACACAATGTTTTATTAATGCTGTCCAGGACATGTCCTGAGTATAAACCCATGGGGACATCCCCACAGGACCCCTGGGGGATTTCTCATGATCCCCCATATCTCTTGTTGCCTCTGGGATCAAACAACTCTCCACTTCCCATTCTGGAAAATGAAAGGAAAACCTTCTCCCAAGCCCATCAGCAGCTTTTCCACCACATTCCCGTGATCCAGCCTCCTGCAACCCCACTTGAGATGTCTCAGATATTTTACACACACTTCTAACTCTCAGTTTGGGAGGAGACAGCCAGGCCACAGCTCCATTGCTTGGCAACAGATTTCCTTCCCAAAAATCCCACCCCAAACCCAAGTGTTAAATATAATTCAGTGGGAAGGCCCACAGGCAACGCCCTGAGAACGCTGCTGGGGCAGCCTGAGCTGTGAGAGCTCTGTGCAGGGGATATTCTGGGAAGAGGGAATTTGGTGCCAGGAAGACACAGCTGGGAGATGGGGAGGTGTTCCCAAGGGTTCACACTCGTGTAAAGAAAGGGCAGAAATGCCCAGATCCAATTCCTGAGTCTCCCACAAACCGAGAGGATGATGTGTCTGCCCAAAAATCACATGGCAGCACTTGGAGCCACATCAGAGCCTTCTTTGCCTTGCCATGAGCCCCCAGCAGCCCAGAGCAGCTGTGGCTGCCCCTGGATCTCTGGAAGGGTCCAGGACCACTTTGGACAGGGTTTGGAGCAACCTGGGGTGGTGGAAGGTGTCTCTGCCCAAGCCAGGGAGTTGGAACTGATGAGCTTTAAAGTCCCTTCTAAACCAAACCATTCTGGGATTCTGTAATGTGTGATGTCATCGGGTTTATCTGATCCAAAAAATCTGGGATTCATTCAACACAAATAGAGATAAACCTTTCAATTTATTTATACTTATATAAATACATGCGAATCCTTGCAATTAGAGTAGCAGTCTTTGGGGTTTTTCCCCCTTTCCCTGAGCTCACCCCCAGCACAGGAATAGATTCAGATCCAATTTAGATCCACATTTAAAGGCATTTCCATGCAGCTCCAGGCCTGAGCACGGCCCCACGCATGGACTGCAGCCAAGCTGAGCGTGTTGGATGTTGGCTGTGCTGCAGAAACATCATCCCATTCTTCTTTCCAAGAGCTCCAAGCTGACAAAGCAGCTGGCCTGGAAAGATGCTCAGGGAGCTCCAGCCCTGGATCACCCAGCCCTGGCAGCTGGGAAGAGCTGCTGGTCCTCCTGCTCCACTTGGCCTTTTCCAGCTTTATTCTGAGGGAGCAGCACAGATCCCACCAAAGCTCAAGGAGAGGTTTGGGACCTGCTGGAGGATGCAAATCCCCAACCTGCTGCTTCTCCTGGGTAATGGATCCTGCAAACCAACCAGCCCAGACAAGGCCTTTGCCAGCGCAAGCAATGCCAGCACAGCTGGAGTCTGGATTTCCTTGTGTGTTTGGGAAGCAGCTTCTTATCTTGCATTAATTGCTTTGTTAATTACCCTCATCCCCCTCACAGCATCTCTGGGGGAGCGCCGATGATGCGCTCGTTGGCCACGCCGGATCACCGGGGTTTTTTTCCCAACCCCGTTTATTTATTAGCTGGAATTACCTCCCAAACTAACAGGATTGAATATTTTTGTTCCACTTGGCCAAGACTTTATAGACCGTGGAGAGGCAGAAATCGCTGCCACACACCCACAGCACGGGCGGAGGCACCGAGGTCGGGCATGGGGCAGCCGGATCGTGGTCCCAGTCCCAAAGGGAGCTGGGCAAGCAGCAGCTTGGGCATCGTTTTCCCCCGTGCTGCTCCCAAAATCCCGGCTGCTGGCACTGAGCTGACTGCAGCCTCGCTGGACGTGCGCGTACATTCCTTGGCCATGCGATCAGCCCGGAAAGCATTGCCTTCAGCCCGGGAACCGCAGCGGGAAGGAGGCTGGGAAGAGCTGTGCAGGCAGCGGGGCGGGAGCGCTGCAGCCTCCAGAAAAGCTGCAGTCAACACTTTTTTTTTTTGGGAGACGTGGTGCTAAAAGAGGAACCGCTGCGGGACGCGGATGGAAAGGCTGAGATGGGTGTGGGGGGGAAGTGCTGTCATTTTGGCAAAATCCCCCTTTCCTCACGCACGTCTCCTCACGGGAGGGCTTTGTGCAGCACCAGCCCGGTGTGTGAGGCCGGGATCCCGCTCCCAGAGTGGGTCGGGGACCGCTCCCACCGGCACGGCCGAGGCACAGAGGGCCGAGAGCAGCTCCCCCCGCCCAGCCGGCTCTCAGGCCCAAAGCACATTCCAGGTGGGAACCACGGCCCCATCCAGGCACCATCCCCATGATCCTACCACGCGTCTGGGGGGCAGCAGAGTCCCAACCCTCACAGGGAGTCTTCTCCAGTCCCTCAAGCCTTGTGTTCCAGATCCCGCTCTGCTCCCATCAAACATCCCTCTGAGCTGCCATCGGGAAGCTCAGCATCCCCAAAACACCTCCAGCCCCCACCATCAGGAATTTTGGCAACACTGGCATGGATGAGTGATGGTGTCACAGCTCCAATCATGGGGTGTTTGGGCAGGAACGAGCTCTGTGCTTTGCCGAGCAGCCCCGGAGCGGGCTGGGATGCTCGGGAGCTATGCAGGAGTGGGGCTGAGAGGACTGGGATGCTCAGGATCTACGGCAGGAGCGGGATTGAGCAGATTGGGATGCTCGGGAGCTGTGCAGGAACGGTTTGGGATGCTCAGGATCTGCAGCAGGAGCAGAACTGAGCGGGCTGGGATGCTCGGGAGCTGTGCAGGAACGGGCTGGGATGCTCGGGATCTGCAGCAGGAACGGGCTGGGATGCTCGGGAGCTGTGCAGGAACGGGCTGGGATGCTCAGGATCTGCAGCAGGAACAGGCTGGGATGTTCAGGATCTGCAGCAGGAGCGGGGCTGAGCCCCAGGTTGGTTCCCCCGGGACGGACTCGGCCTTCCCTGCTCTGCGGGCGAGGAGCGCGTCAGTCACTCACCGGTGCCGCACCGGGATTTGCATAATTCCAATTATGTTTCCAAAACGGGGAACAGGCTCTGACAACAACTCTGCAGTGCCTGGAAGAATCAGAGAAGATGGAAATTCGGTGTCTCGGACCCGATGGCCCCGCAAGCGCCGTGCGCTGGCACGGAGTCAGCGGCGGGATTGCGGCGTGGGAAAGGATGCGGCAATCCGGGCTGTGCCATCGAAACCAATGGATGTAAACGTGTTTGAGGAAGAACGAGCCTCCCCCCGGCACTGCTCTGCCTCTCTGTCCTCTTGTCCCTTCATCCTCCACCCCCTGCCTCCCCCAGGGCCATCCCAGCTACCACAGCTTCTGCCTTTCCCAGGTTTCCCCTCTACCTGGAGGCAAAAGAAAGCAGGAATGACGGAGCCGGCAGAGAGTGCCGTTGGTGTGTGGAGCCATCGCTGCCCACGAGGATATTTAATCTCCGTGAGTCACCTCTCCCTCCCTATCTGCCACCTGCAAGTGCTCCGGCCTGAACTGCAGCTTTGGGAACGGGGCTGCTCCGGAGCTGCGCCGTCCCCGAGCCTTCCCCGCTGCCGAGGTGAACATTGGCAACCCGGGAATGCCGGGGAGTTGGCAGATGTTAAACGAGTCCACCGATGCCATGCCTCAAACAGCACCTGGATTGCCGGGGGGATGCCGGGAGCTGGGATGGAGCCCAGGGGGAAGCCCCGAGCCTCCTGTGCAGACACTGCGGAACCGGCGGCAAAACACTCCGGCTCTGGGGTTTAATTGCCCGCGGTTAATTGGCAATCCAAGGGAGGAGGAAGCTGCAAGGAGAAACGTCAATTCATAAACCCTCAAGTGTTGGGAAGCTCCAGATTTTCCGAAGGCCCGAAAGCAGCCCGGCTGCTGAATAATGCATCAGGCTGCCGAGAAATTGGCCAACACCGGAACCAGTTAATCCACAGATCCCCCTCGGATGCCAGCACTCCTCCAGTGACAACGTGATTAACCAGTTTCACTACTGGGAGCGTTTCCGGGAGCTGCAGAGCCTGGAGAAGGCAAGGAGGAGCTGGGGAGCCCCTTCTCCCCCACGGCAGAGCGGGGCTGGGGGACACTGGAATGGGGAGGGGTGAAAAAGTGAGTGTGGCATTAGAGCAGGAGGGTCCAGGCTTTGACCTCGAGGCCTTGGGTCAGGGAAACACACAGGTAACTCCAAAGGTGGGTCAGGGAAACCCACAGGTAACTCCAAAGGTGGAAAACACACAGGTAACTCCAAAGGTGGGTCAGGGAAACCCACAGGTAACTCCAAACAAGGTGGAAAAGCTGCAGCTCATCCTGATGGGGAGATGCATTCCCTGCCAAAAATCATGATAATGGCCATGATGAAATGAAAAGCTGGGAAGTTCTGGTGCTGTGGTTAAAAGTGTGACCTCAGATCCAGGGGAAAGCACAGAGCAGGATTTCTCAGTGAGGCATCAGCCAAACAGGCAGGGCAGGAGCAGATCCTGAGGCTGCAGGCAGTGTTCCTTACAGGAGAACAGACCTCTGCCCTAGTCCCTGCCACATTCCCAGCCCTCCCCAAAGAGGCCAGAGCTCTGCAGCCAGCATGGCCAGGAGCACATCCAAACAGGAGCAGCCCAGGAGCACCAGCAGACCCAGCCTGGATGGTGACCCTGGCTCTCAAATGCCACACACTCAGAATGTTTGGAGGCAAGGGCTGGAGGATTTTGGATTCATTAACAGGTCCAAGGCTGTAAGATGAGCCAGAGATCCAGGGCCAGCTCGTTGGCAGCCGTTCAGCTCCTTCCACAGCACAGCACCAGGGGCCAGTGGCTTCCTCAGCAGCCCTTGCTGAGCTTGGCTCTTCTTCCAGCCAGCAGAGCCAGGGGAGATCATCCCAAACCTTCGTGTCAGGCACCAAAGAGCCACTGAGCACACCAGCAGTGTCTGTCCTGCTGCTGGCCCTCACCTCCCTACCCAGATGCTTCAATTTCAGCGCTGATCAGAGTCATCACAGCCCAAAAAACTCATTCTATTGAAAATATGAGCAGCTCCAGAATATCCAGGATGGAATTTGAACACTTCACAGACATTCTTTGGAGGCAAAGGTAAAGCCAGCTCCCTGCTGGCCTGCCAGAGCTCCCTCTCGGCAGTGTGAGGCGGCGCTGGGGTTGGTTCCAGCCAGGGCAGCAGCCTGAAAGCCACAAAAACATGATAGGAAAAGGTTCCTGGAGAGCTGGGTCAGTTCCAGCCTAATCCAGCCCCTGTGGGGAAAGGCATCCTGGCAGATGTTGAGCTAATGGGATAACTGTGGGCACATCCCACTCCAGGCCCTGGGAATGCCCAGCCTCGGGGTCCTGCTGCTCCACAGGAGCCCCTTCCTTCCCAGGGGAAATGCACAGAGCTCCTCAGGGCAAAAAGAGCAAATATCAGCAGCACAGGGACTTTGCAATCCCACATTCCACTCCCAAAGTGCAAAGTCTCCCTTGGAGCAGGCACACAGAGCTGCCCAGTTAGGAGCTGTCAGCACCAGGCATGGAGCTCCCAGCCTCCATGGAATGAGCTCCTTCCCCAGGAGCAGCTTTGCAGGAATGGCAGAGGCATTTTGGGGCTGGACTGGCGCTGGGTGCTTCCCTCTGCTCCTCTCTGTCCCCTGCAGTGATGATCCAGGCAGGTGCTTTCCTCTGAGGGGCCCTCATGGGATGGGAATTGCTGGAGCTCAGCCACAAAAAAAGCAAAAATCCAGGATTACCCTGGGAAATTGCTTCCCTTCCTTCTGAGGTCTCCCAGCCAGCCCACCCGTGTCCTGCTCTCCTGTAACTACAGAGGCTGCTTGAGGGTTTCCCCTTTTCCCCCCAAGATGTGAAATAGAAGTGCATTCTCACAGGACAGCTCAAGAATCACTGGATTCTTGCAGAATCATTGATTCTTGCAGCGTTTGCTGCAGCTTTCCTCAGGTTTTCATGCCTGGCATTGATGAGAGAGAAAACCTCCCCTCCTGCTCCATCACAAACTTCAGATGAAGCCGGTGCCAGGGCCATGCATGGAAAATCAGACAAGGAATCCATTCTAGGCACAACATGGGGATAATTTTAGGAGTTCACAACATTGTAAAATCCCAGAATGGTTCAAGCAGGGACCTCAAAACTCATCCAGTGCCACCCCAGCCATGGGCAGGGACACCTTCCACTGTCCCAGGCTGCTCCAAGCCCTGTCCAGCCTGGCCTTGAGCACTGCCAGGGATCCAGGGGCAGCCACAGCTGCTCTGGGCACCCTGTGCCAGGGCCTCACCACCCTCCCAGCCAGGAATTCAGGCTCTTTTCTACACCTTGGCTCCCTTCTCTTCTCTGTTTAAGCACCAAGGGGGTTTTCACCACTGAAAGGCAGCTGGAGCACCAGGATCCTGTACAGATCCAGGAGCTGTTGGTGGCACCCCTGGGGTTTGCTCTCACCTGAAAACTCCCAACGAAAACAAAGTGTTCTAAGTGCTACCAATTTCCAAGCACCACCAATTTCCATCTCACAGGACACCCATTAAACCCTGCTGAAGCATTTTTCCTAACTAAAGCTGTCTTGGAAGATGCAACTAAAAAAACCAGGAACAGAGGAGCAAAGTGCAGCCTCTGGAAGGGAAAACTTGAGGCAGAGCAGGGCCCAGAGCCTGTTAAACCACTGTGAGACTCAGCAGTGAGTCACATCTTGACTTTTTTCCCCCTCCTTTCTTAAGGAGGCCAGAGATACCTGTTCTTAGGCAAGAGCAGAGCCACTTCCTGGAGAACCCCAGCACAGCCCATTTCCCGCCTTACAAACCACCCTGCTCAGAGCTGCTGGGCTCTGACTCACCCTGCACCTCCAGAGCTCACACAGCTGCAAATTTGTGCTCTTGGGGGGCTCCCACATTGAAAGGGAGATGGAGTGTGGGGCTCAGCCGGGCCTGAAGCCCTCAGAGCCTTTGCTCAGCCGTAATTCTGAAACATGAGCGCACACAGGACCTCAAAGAGGAACTGAGCACTCAGCAGGGCTGACACTCACTCACCAACAGCCCCTGGGAGCTGATGCTTCCCCACGAGACCAGGGGAAAGTTTTTGTTTGAACTTCCAGAAAGCACCAAAGCTGAGGGGATTTCGGGTTGCCCACAGCGAGCTGTCAGGTTGGACAGATATTAGAGGCAAATCCAAGATAAAAGCACAGCCCTGTGCCAGAGGGAAGTCTGAGTCACAGAGCTCACACTGCGGCTGCTTCCACATCCACAGCAAGTCCTCTGCTCCTGGCAGTCCCTTCTGTCCCATTCCCAGAGCCCAGTGGGAAGGGACATCAGTGGGAAGGGACATCAGTGGGAAGGGACATCAGAGAGAAGGGACATCAGTGAGAAGGGACATCACCTCAGCTCCCCAGGCTCTCCCAGCCCTCCCGCCAGCTGCTCCGACAACATTTTTAAAGCGAGACACATTCCTCTGGGAGGACTTGCATTAACAGGGATCATTTCCAATCAGGAATGGTGGGCAGAGCTTTTCCAAGGCTGTCCATGGGGCCAGGGCCCTGCTGGGGCTGAGTCACGGCGTGCCCCGGGCTCACGGCGCTGCGATGGGGCGCGATAAGCGCCGGCATTTTGAAATGTGACTCACGGCAGCAGCCAGAGAGACACCGGTTCCCCTGCTCCGAGGGGTTTAATTAACTCAGAGTAACTTCATTTACACAGCCACACCCTGGTCTGACAGCCAGGCAGAGCCTGAACGCCCTGCAAGGGGAAGGCTCCTGCACCCACCTGGCTGGATCATCACGGAATCACGGAATGGTTTGGGTGGGAAGGGAGCTCAAGGCTCGGCTCGTTCCACAGGCAGGGATGCTGCTCCCTAGAGCAGGTAATGGGGCTGCTGAGCATTCCCAAAGCTTTGCAGCAAGAGGGCAGCTCCAGGGCTGACCCCTGGCCTGGCACCTGCAGCTGTGGGAGCAGAGCCCCGGCCGTGCCCCTGCCAGCAGAGCTCTGGCTGTGACCCCCAGCCTGTCCCAGGGGATGGCAGCTGTCACAGGCTCCATGTCCCGCTGCTCCCCAGCCCCCGCAGCCCCAGCACCTGCCCAAGTCCTTTTATCAGCTCACTCGAGTCCTACCCAGGCACCAGCGAGTCCCAATGTCACATCTGTCACTCCACACGCACCCCCAGTCACTCATCAGCCCCTCTGTCCACCCCTGTGTTCCACACCGGCCTCGTGCTGCCCTTCCAGGGAATTTCCTGCTGGAACACGGCAGGGACAGCCCCTCCCTGTCCTCACCTTCCCCAGTGAGGGGGGCTGGCACCGAGGCTGCAGAGCCCTGACAGTAAAGTTTGCTCAAGTGGGAATGTTAAAGCAGCATCTTCCTTTTCCACTTTCTCATCTAATTCTCAAAGGAATTCCATCCAGGCCTCCAGTCTGGGAGATCCAGAACAGAGCCCTCTTTATGCCAGACTCCAGCACCAGATTGTCCCTTTCTGCTTCTCTCATAATTCAATACAAGTAACATACCAGGAGAGCTCCGCTGTATAATTGCTTTATTTTCTGCTTATTAGTTCTTTACCAACACTACAGCCATATTGAGAACACAAAATTCCTGGCAACTTCAGTCAGGGAGATCACAGGCCACAAACTCAGTCACTTGGTCGGACACGATTCAAAACTTACTCCATAAATTCACACGAACACAAATCGATGCACTTGGAATTCCAGACTGGTTTGTTTGGTACAGAATTCCCACTTTTTATCCTACTGACAGCCACTCCCTCGTGCTGAGGTCCAGCTACAGCCTGGAAAGGACGTGTTGCAAGTGAAACCTGTGGGGTTTTGTTGGGTGGCCACGGCCGTTTATTTCTGACGGCTCTGCCACACCTTCCAGTAACTTTTTCTCCCCCATCTCTTCCTCCCCACTCCCCCCCCACCCCAAAAAAAATTTTTTTAAAAATCCAGACGCAAATGCAATTTCCTTTCACCTACAAAACAGAATTACAAAGTTACTTCTAAGGGGATACAAAACTGCAAAATCAACTTAATGCAAAGGCTGCCCCAGCGCTTGGAAACACAGGAAACCAACTCAGACAAAAAATGAAGGTATTGAAGTTTTCATGTTGACTGAGAATAGGTTTAAGAAAGTTCAAGAACCATTAATAGAGCTTCAAGTTTTCCAGTTTAGGCATTTACTTTGTGCTTGGCTATTTTATTGATGCTCCAGAAGAAAACAGTAACCATTTTGTTGTAATTTGAAGTTTTTATACCACCACACTGTTCATTAAGTTACAGCAACAGGAAAAGAAAAATAAAAGCTAGAAAATAGAGCAATGATATTCCAATGGCAAAAAGCCTTGGATTAAAATAAACTAATCTCACTTCCTCTTTTTTAGGGCTGAGATGGAAGAGTTTTTCTACATTAAGCTTCTGCAGACTCTCTACAATTCACAAAGTCCATCAATGCTCTATCTTCTAGCACCAAGAACCCATCCAGTCCCATTTGCAACCCACATCCAGAAAAGTCTTTGTTTTTGGAACCACACTCTAAAGGGACTTTGAAGTGCTCCAAGCATTGGATTTCAGAAGCGAATTCAGGATTTTTATCTTCCCATACATCTTTGGTAAGAGCTCCATGTACAAGGTACTCAGCATGCAGAGTCACCACTGCAGCAATGTAGTGTAATGCCCCCAATTCCATGTAAAACTTATATTCTTGAAAAGAGAACACAATTAAGGAAAAAATGGAAAATAAAAGTCATTTTCTTCTGGTTTTGTAGCATACATTCCTAGAATTCCCCAAGGGAGTTTTAACTCCTTGAGGAAATCTGAAGTTTATCCTTAAGGCTGAATAAGAACCAGCTGCTTTAACAGTTTGTGCACCCAGCGTTAATTAATACTTGATTGAGTTTTTATGCAAATACTCGCTCTGGGTGGGGTTTTTGATTGGCCAGCCCCAGCTACAGGCTGTGACATGGCTAACGAGCTGCTTTGCCCTTTAAGAACTAATTATGGAAGTTTACATTCAGCGTCGATTCTCTCTCTCTCCCCTCCCCGCTCTCATGAGCAGTTCCTCAATGGGCCTCGGACATCCAGCATAGTTCCCTGTGCTACAGCAGCCCCGGGACGCGGGCAGGAGCTCAGGCCGGCCTTGGAAAACCAAAGCCAGCCGTGATTTCCTCAAAATGGCCCTTCCTGATGTCAGAAACCCCGGGCTCGAGCAGAGCTCGGCTCGGAACTCGCCCCTCCGCAAGGCTCCAGCATGGAAAAAGAACAATAATAATAATAATAATAACAATTTCCTTCTGGCTGTTGGAAAGAAACAGGAATCCTTTCAAGGTTTAGGTGTCTCCAGCTGCCTTGAGATGGAAGCGAGAGGCATGTCACAGCTGGACTTTTGCCAAAACATCTGATTTAAAGTCACACTCATTGCAACATTTTATTGCTGCATCTGCTGGAAAGAGCCCCGGCCCGAGGAGCGACAGCAAGGAGTAAAAAACTGCAACTAAACCTCATTAAAGACAAAAAACCTGCCCGGTGCCTGCCCTGGAACTACAGCACCGCTCATGCCTGGTTTGCTGTGTGGTGTGGGGAGCTGGTTTTGCATCCCTCCTCATGCATGATGTATGGGTCAGAACTTCCCAGCTGACATTCCACAGCAGTTCTTACATTTCCCAGCGCCCGACACGCACTTTGAACACGTTACAGTGGAATTCCCACTCTGTGCCACTGCAGGCAAGAATTCCCCTCGTTAGCCTGAGCCGTGGAGCCAGACTGAGTCACTGTTTAGTTACAGATTAACAGAACTTTTTTTTTCCTTAAAAAAAAAAGTCCTTAATATAAAAAGACAGACTGCAGTTTGATTTTAAGCAACAATTTTCAGTTTACTAGATGAAGTCGACCTAGCAACATATCCTGCAAGAATGCAAAAAAGTAGCAATCTACAGCAAAGTGAGAGAAGAGAGAGAAAAAAAATATATATAATCAAAAAAGTAGACCCAGAAAGCATACACTGAAAATGGACCCCCTCCCCCAACATCCCCCAAAATAATCAAACCAGCAAAGGGCTAACGAGAGGAAAAAGGAAAAAAAAAACCAAAAAAAGTTACTTAGCAAGTCTATAATGTGTCCTTCCCCTGTTTGCTGGAAGTCTGCCATAGCATCTAGTGCCTGTGTTCAGTGTCACATTCGGAGGTTAGAGCATCCTAACGCCAAGCAGGAGGAGTTAGAACAGGAATCCAGCCAAGGGTGCAGGAGGAAAGGGTGGCAACTGGAGAAAGGTGATCATAATCCTATGGATGCGGTTTTGTTTTTACTTCTCAGTAGAGAATCATTCTTCTGGAAAGCCACGTGGGTTATTTTAATTTTTTTTTGTTTCTTTTTTTTTGTTTGTTTAATTTTTTTTGTTTTGTTTCTTTAATTCTTTGTAGACTAAATAGTTCCTCTCCCATTAGGATTTATAATTGGACGTTAACCACGTCAGCCCTTCGTAGAGTCCATCCCCCGTCGTGGCACAGGAGGGCTGCACATACCAATTCCTATCCCTGATCCGGGTCAGGCCCAGTTTCTCCTGGATCTCGTGGGGTTTCATGGCGTCGGGCAGGTCCTGCTTGTTGGCGAAGATGAGGATGATGGCGTCCCGCATCTCCCGGTCGTTGATGATGCGGTGCAGCTCCTGCCGCGCCTCGTCGATGCGGTCGCGGTCGGCGCAGTCCACCACGAAGATGAGCCCCTGCGTGCCCGTGTAGTAGTGCCGCCACAGGGGCCGGATCTTGTCCTGGCCGCCCACGTCCCACACGTTGAACTTGACGTTCTTGTAGGTGACGGTCTCCACGTTGAAGCCCACGGTGGGGATGGTGGTCACCGACTGGCCCAGCTTCAGCTTGTACAGGATCGTGGTCTTGCCGGCCGCGTCCAGCCCCAGCATCAGGATCCGCATCTCCTTGTTCCCGAAGATCTTGGACAGCACCTTGCCCATCTCGGCGGCATCCAACGGAGGGCGAGAGGGCGAGCGCCGGCCCGGCGGGGAAGGGCGGGCGGGGCTCAGCGCGGGCCGCGCATGGGGCGGCGGGGAGGCGGCTCCGCTGGGATCTCTCCGCTTTTCCACATCTTCTTGAACTTGGAGCGGCGGTTCTGAAACCAGATCTTTACCTGCGGGGAAAGGGGCGTCAGGCGGCCGCTGCCTCTGCGGCGCCTTCCAGGCGCCCAGACCGCCCGCGACGGGGCAGGGACACGCAGCTTTCGCAGCCCCGAGCACTCCCGGCGCTGCCTAAGCGGCGCTGCCGCCGCGCCTGCACTCCCACCCCGGGCCGTCGAGGCGCCATGGGCCGGCCTTCCTCCCACGCTCGCACCCGACTCCGCGGAGGGCGACAGGCCCCGGCGGAGCGGGACGTGCCCGGGACCCCGCGGCGGAAGAACCTTACCTGCGTCTGGGTGAGGCCGAGGGAGGCCGCCAGCTCCGCTCTCTCGGGCAGGGCGAGGTACTGGGTTTTCTGGAAGCGCCGCTGCAGAGCCGCCAGCTGGAAGCTGGAGTAGATGGTCCGGGGCTTCCGCACTTTCTTCGGTTTCCCGTTCACGATCCTGATCTCCGGCTCGCAGTCTTCCTTCTCTGCTGCGGCAGAAACGGCAACCCCAGTGAGGCGAGGCGCCCCCGCCACCTCGGGCCCTGTTCGCAGCTCGGCATCACCGCCCTCCCCGTCGGGGTGACCCGCCGGGAACGAGCGCTCTCCCGGCCCACCCCGTGTCCAGAGCCCCGATCGCCGCCTCGCCAGGCTCACCGAGCCGTCCCCCGCGCGGGGCTCGGACGTACCAGAGTCATTGTTGGCCGGGGAGGCCCTGCTGCCGTAGGGCCCGTAGGAGCCGTAGGCGCCCCCGTAACCCACGTCGTAGGCGGCCTTGGCAGAGTAGGGGGCGGTGCCGCCTCCCGCGTAGGGGTAGGAGCTCACGGGGCCGTAGGGCGGCCCGCCCGCTGCCCCGTGCTGCTGGTTGGTGTAGTAGCTGCTGTCGGTGGCCGTGGAGACGGGCAGCGTGGGGGACTCCTGCGGCTTGTGCAGGCCGCCGTGCTGGTGGTAGCTGCCGGCGGAGATCTGGCTGGTGTGCATGTCCGGCATCAGACTCTCCAGCACCCCCGTCATCCCGCGTCCCCGCCCGCCGGGGCACGGGTCGCCGCCCCGCGGCCGTCCCCACCGGGGGCAGGCGGTCAGAGCCGCGCCACCATGGCGAGCCTCGCCGCGCTCCGCCGGGGCGGTGCAGCCGCGCTCCCGCCGCCGCCAGCGGGACGGACTGTGCGCGCCGCGCGCCGCCGGGACGGCATTTAACACAGGTCACGTGGCGCGGCGTACGTCACCTAGCAACAGCCAATGGGGAGCCCGCCCGCGCCGGCGCCCCGCGGGCTCGCGGAGTGCGGGACGGGAGCGGCGCGTGGGGACGAGCGGCCGCGGGGCCGCCGGGACCGGGACGTTCCCCGTCGTAGGGCTCAGGCTGCTGCACCTCTGGTTGGACGGGGCGGTCCGATCCGCACCAGCGAGGGCTCGGGGCCGCGGCTCAGCCCGGCCGCTTCTGCCGTGCTGTGTCTCTGGTGTGTGCCCCCGTCTGGCCGGCAACCCCAGGGAAAGATCTGCGTATCGGTCCCCCCTAAACGGCATCCCCACGCGGGTGGAGCTGGGCGGCCGCGTTTGGGATCCTTCTCAGTTATTGTGCCCCCGGGAGAGCGTGCACATCGCGGGAGATCAGTAACCCGCTCTCTGTGCCAGAATGGCAGAGCTTTCCAGTGAAATCTCCGTAACATTTGACGCGGAGGGGCGACATTCTGCCTAGCACGCGTGTTTTGTATAGCAATTGCTGAAGGCGCCCACGGGACGTCCTTCCACGCGGCAGTCCCTAACGGCGCCTGATGCAGCCCAGGCGGGGCCGGAGGTGGCAGGTACCTGCGAGCAGCCGCCTGTCTCCCTGCCCTGTCCGCTGGCGGTCGCACCAAGGCCGTGGGGGCCGGTTGCCAGTCGGGCACGGCGGCGCTGCCCTTGGGCGCCCTCTGCCGGGGGCAGCACCGCGGGGCAGCAGCCGGAATGGTGTCTCAGGTGCGCTGAGTAGCGCTTCGCAACTGATTTTTATTCTTGTATGTTATTTTCCTCGCTCGACTGTCCCGCCGCGGAGCGGGGCCGCCTGCCAGGGAGCGCGTTCCTTTCGCTGGCCAGAAGGAGCCCGCGCTGCCGGCGGCTGCCCCGGGGGTGCGGCCGCGTCCTTGCGGGAGTCTCACGAGTGTTCAGCGCGGGCAGGGAGGGAGGCGGCACTGGTGCGAGTGTGACTGCAAATGTTACCACAAAAAGGTAAAAAGGTAACAAAAAAAAAAAAAAAAAAAAGAAAAGCGTCCGGCCGCCGTCGTGTCCCTCGCAAGGGCCGGGGTACGTGGCGCACCTGGCGACCGCGCGCCCTGAGCCCGCCCTTCCTCGCGAGCCCGCGCGTGCCCCCTCAGGCCCCCTCCTCGCGCTCGTCCCGCCCCGCTCCGCCCGGCGGGGGCCGCTCCCTCACGGCGCCGGTGCCGGTGCCGGTGCCGGTGCCGGGCATCCCGCTCCCGCCCCGGGCCGGCCTCGCCCCGGCGTCGGCCGCTTGGAAGAGGACTGTGGCTGGAGCCTGATCGTGGAATCTGTGCCTGCGGGGTGGCGGCGCTGCGGCCAGCGCAGGTGCGCGGGACTGGCCCTGGTCGTCTGCCAGCGGCAGGTGGGCCCGTGCGTGGGGCTGCGGGGATGGGGCGCTCGGCTGAGGCGGCGGTGAGCCCCGGGCGCGGCCTCCGCGGGAACCGACGTGCCCAGAACCCGTGATAACGTTATCCCGTTATCCGTGATAACGCCGGGACCTGGCGGCCGGCCTGCTGGGCAGCGGGGCCCGGAGGGGCCGGAGCAGCGGCGGTCACGGAGAGCTCCGTGCCCGCAGCAGTGGCTCTCGTGCTGCTGACTCTCCCAAGTACAGCTGGCGCTTAGTGCGAGAGAAAAGCGCTTCTCTGCAATCGGCACTGTGATCCCAAGGCTTCTTTGTAGGACTGTTTCTGTCCATCGCTGGGTGAAGGCCGGCAGTCTGAAAAAGCCGCTGGCTGGCACGGGAGAGGGGCAGACAGCGTTCGGTGGCTGTCAGCAAGCAGCGGGACAATCAGCTACCCTTCATTAGTCACGTTTTGAAGTGTGTGAAATAGTTGAAAAAATACAGAGGTGAAAGTAGTTCATCTCACACTGAGGATTTAATACAGCAAAGGACTTACTTGGGAATCTGTCTTACTATGTGGCAATTTTTATTTTTTAATGAAATTAAATAGTGCTATATAGCATGTACATGGTGATCTGTACAAAAAGTAAAGGGCATGATTTTGTTTTGTTTGCCTTAGCTTATATGAATAGTCTTTCCTGTGCAAGTTGTTCCTCATAAGTTGATGCAGGGCTCATAAATTTAAATATTGTCAAATGATAGCTGCTCCAAAGTCTTATGGCTTTATTTCTAAAGTTTTTTTGCTTATGCGGAGGCACAGACTTGCTGGAATGACCACTGGCATTTATTTTGCATTTATTTACTTTGCATTTATTCACATGACTGATCTTGTTGATCTGATTTTGTTATTTCTAATTTACTTGAACTTTTCTTGTGAGGTGGTTGTTTTAAACACCAACTTGTATAAATAAAGGCATGATTATTGGAGAGATGACATCAGGCAGCAGGAAGAAAGGAGAAAGACATTTTAGGTGAGAGACAACTTGACTATCATGAATGTTTTACAACACACTTCTCTGAATCAGTCATAGTTTTATCAGGAGTTTAAAAAAAATAATGGCATTAGGCTTGCCCAGTGTTTATGTGTTTTCATGTTCTTGTGTTGAGCTAATAATTTTAATTCTGCTTTTTTTGTCCTTGCTTTAGGAATTGTGAATGTTACATGGCTGGGTAATTAGAAGAGACACAGAAAGACTCGGGAGTGAGGGAAAAATTGGAGGAGAGTAGGAGTGTTTTGTGTACCTGCTGTTCATACTCGGCAATCCTGCCTGGTTTTGGTGTAATAGATCATGTGTTATTGTTTATATCCCGTGAGAAAGAATGTTTGTATGATACAAAATACACATCTTACACACGCTGGTCATTCAGTTGCATGTAGGAGGATGCTTGCCTTCTTGCTGCAGAGCAGTTCAGTGGTGAAAAGTTTTGGTTATGAAGTTTGTATGAGTATACAGCACTTACTGCTAGAGGCAACAAAACAATTGAGCTGGCTTTGTTGTTGTTGACTTGTTTGTTTTAGAAGCATCCTCATGCTGACTGTGGGCATATTTAGTTTATGAAGTATGGTAAACACAGTGTATATAAACACAAGAGAGGACCATCAGTCTTCAAAGTCATCATCTCCAGCTGATCAGCTGACTTGTATTAATTTCTTATTATTTTTAAAAAAGGCAGTTGTATATGATTCATAGAAGTGGTTATGGTAACTCCAAGCTGGTATATTTTGTTTAATTTATTTATTAACTATTATTCCTATGATTCTCTTCCTGAAATAGACTTTGTCTGAGAAAAATGTGAAAACACTTTAGGGCTGGTATCCTGACTCAATATATGTGGTATAGGTTTAACCTAAACATCAATGGAACAAGTTGTTACGCAGTGTTTCATCTCAAGTTTCACTTGAAGAGAACGGCACTTAACATTAGGAATGAGGTTAATTTTTAATCTGCTGTATTTTTAAATATTATTTTACCCATTAGGGTCCACATTTGGCCAAGCCATTTCACTTACTTCAGCAAGAATGTGGTGAATTCTAAGAGATGGGCCTATTATTTCTCATAATGTTGCACAAAAGTAGTTGGACAGTAGTCTCTACTGCAGTGGCATGTTAACAAGTATGGATTTCTTTCCATGGCAAAGGGAAATGCTTTTCAGTGGATTTCTAGTGATATAATGCATGGTGTAGTTCTGAGTATTTGCCTTAATAATTGAAGAGTAATATAATCGTGGGCCAGATGAAGCCATGAGGAGGGCTTATGCTTGCACTGTACCTATGAAATCTGGTATTACACTCGAGAGTGATGGTAACAGTTCAGTCTTCCTTTTCTGAGGGATTAAGTGTATCAGCTTTTGGGAAATTGTACGAATCTTTTCAACACCCTTCCGTAAGCTTGCTACCTGCTGTGCTTAGTTTCAGAATCCAGCATTATCATTTTCCTCTCTAAAAACTGTTTATTGTCTCATTCATCTGTACATCAGATTACTTCATTCCAAAAATCACATAACTCTTCTGAGAAGAATATGCCCCCTTGTGTGGCTCCCTGAGGATTCCTTTCTTAGCCCCTTGTTGTAAACAGCTTATACAAGCGTGACATGAGACATGGGTTCTGTAAAATCCTTTCAGAGTTGTTTATTAAGCTGTCTTGGTCTCAGATTATCTTTCTCAGTGATGATTCACTGGCAGCTCAGCACCTTTCTTCAGCAGAAACCTTAGCAGACTGGAGCACAAACTGTGACTTTTAATAGTGGATTAGTCTGGTGTTATTTAGCACAGGTGTTTCTCAGTCGTTTCCTTGCACAATGTTGAGGAAGTGCACAGCCTGATGCATTGGAGTGAATGTCTAATATCAGCACATTCTTGGTTCTAATAATTGCTGCAGATGCTTGGTGTGGGAAGGAAGGTCTGTGTGCAGAATGTGAAGGCAGTAGAGCAGCAGTCCTTGTGGGTTTTGGGAACAAAGCAGAGCATGCCCAAACAGTCCCTCTTGCCTCCTTTAAGACTGAAATTCTACCTTGTTCTGCAGTAGGGCCCTTGGACGTGTTCTGATCATCTCTGGGGCTTCCAGCTTTTTTTTCTTTACCAGATGTATCATAAATAATACTACAGACAAAACCCAAAAACTGTGTGCTTTTTCATGGTGGTTTTGTGGAGTGTTTTTTTTTCCCCTTAATAGAATGAGATTGGTAGAATAGCTAGAAATGAATCGTTTCAGTGGTGTTTTGTGGGAATGTTAACTGGCCAGAGGCTAGGCAAGTGGTACAGAGCAAGTGCTTGTGAGCCCACTTTATAGTGGATTTGAGCACACTCAGGTTCAGCCAATAGGAAAATCTCTGTCAAAAGTGTTTTTTCTGTGAATATTTAGAAGAAACAAAAGTCTTTAGTAAGACCATGCATGAAAAATGCTTTCAAGATGAATCATTAGATAATTTCTAATATTGCTGTAGATGGCAAGTGTGAGAGAAGCTGAGAGGCGTATTTTGTGGGAGCAGATTTAAGCTGAGTTGATCACTTGTATCACTTTGAGCTCTTGTTTTGCACAGGTAGTAGAGAACATTTTATTTTTCCTCGACTGTAACGTCTGTACAACCTTTACCTGTGCAGTCTAAGCACAGTTTAAGCAAATTTCAACACTGGGAATAACCTAGACTGCTTTGGTGTTAGCTTAAATGTGATTATTTTAAGGGTTCAGTTTAGTGGACAGTGGTGTTTGGAGCCCAGAAATGCTACATCCCCTGTGTGTACTGGATGAATTTTGATCTGTAGTGCCAGTGAACTGTCTGAGGTGCGGAGTGTGCTCTCTTATGCAGGATCTTGTTTGAGCTGACACCTCCTATGACTGGCAAATAATGAAGTCTGTTCCTGATGGAAAACATGAATATCTTGCTTGGAAGGATGAGATGTGTGTTTTGCTTTAAAGAAGATATGTACAAGAACAAATCTTGTAAATGGATTATACAGCTGCAAAGTACTTGGGGCAAGCCCTAGATTGCTACATTCCCATCTGGAATGCTGCACTAAATTGACTCAAATTGTGGACCATGCAAACTGCAGAGACTCTTCATGGGAATACTTGGACATATGCCCTGGGATTTGGCACTGGCTATTCCCAGCCTTTGTAGGCATCTTAAGTAGAAATGATTAATTGCTCAAACTTGGAAATTTAAAAGAAAATCTTATTTTTTCCAGTAGTGAGAAAATATGCACATACAAACCTTAAAAATTAATTGGCTTTGAAGTTAATTTGCTTTTTTTTTTTTTTTTAAGTGGTGAAGTAAATGTGATCAGAAGTGAGTGTGTTGCTATGACCTTAACTGGTGAAGCCACAGCTGTTCCATGAACTGGTTGGGGGACCTTTTCTTCAGGCTGTGTAGCTGAAGTCTGTTGTGTAAATATGACAGAGAGGGAGTTTTGGGTAGTGAATTGTCAGTGAGGAGTGCTCAATCTCATAATCTGCACACATACTAATCTTGAAGCTGCTTCTCCTTGGAAGGAAAGGGGTAAAAGGAACTGTGTTCAGGTTCACAAGAGTTACTTCCTTTTGTTTTCTTGTGGTTGCTTCACATACAATACTGGCAGGTGATTTGCACATGTATTTAATCTCGTAGTATTTTTCCTGTTGGCAGAATGCCTAGATCTGAGAAGTACATGCCTTTTATGAACACTGCTGTACATCTAAATAAATTAAATTAGAATGTTGCTTTTTACCTGTATGCATGTCTGTCAGGGGTTAGTGTTGTCACCTAAGGAGTTCAAGCTCCTTAATTTTTGTTTTTTTCTTTTCAGCTTGGAAGCTAAGAAAATATCTAAGAAGAAAAGATCTTGAAAACTGAGAGAGCAGAGCAACTGCAGACATAAAGTGGTAGGTGGTAAATTAACTAAGTAAATTCTGTTGCCTTCAGGTCCTCTCGTGACTCAGTCTTATGTGACTTTGCATGTAATTTGCAAAAGTAGTTGAAAAATTGATTCAGAGTAATGTGAACATTAACGTGTAAAGAATCTAAGTGGCCACAGGGTGTCCCCACTGTTCCATGAGGATGCATCCTGCTAGGCCATTTGTCCTGTAGTACAAAGCTTGATACACATCTTAAATATGCCATTTTATATGCTGTACGTTTTAGCATTTGTCTTTATATTTCCAGTGCTTATTTGTCAGGGCAACCAAATAACATCTAGTCTGATGGACAACGGGAAAAAAGGAATTGCTTTGCTTGGTTTGCTTGCTTTAGGTCTGAGTTCTCTTTTAACTTCCAAAGATTGGGTGTGGACAAGACTTGATTTTTCTGAAGTAACAGTTATTCATTACATGTGAGTGCGGTTTGGTTAATGAAATTAGAATGAGAATTTTTTTGAGAAAGATAGTTTTCTGTCCACTTTAAAAGCCTGCTACAGGAGGTTTCCATGTTGACCAGGAAAGTGAAGTGACATACTTATCTAAGGACTTGTCTGGACAACATTGGTGGCATCAAATTAAGGGATGACAGTAGAAGTAATGCTTTTGGTCTCTTAGGGTAGTTTACTTTAGATATGGTTTAATTTAAGCAGAAGGGAGGCATTCTGCACAATAAATGCATCCAAGTGGGAAGCTGGTGCAGAGAACAGCTACTGTAGTAAAACTTGCACCCTGACTTCTGAATAGTGTATGTGTTCCAAAACTCTGAATGTACAGTATGTGATGGATCAGACTGTAGCTGATACTGCACAGGGATATGTGCTCCACTCCTGCAAGTGTTCAAGGTCAGGTTGGACAGGACTTAGCACAGCCTGGTCTAGTGGAAATTGTCCCTGTCCACAGAAGAGATGTTGGGACTAAATCATCTTTAAGGTCCCTTCCAACCCAGACCATTCCATAACTCTCTAAAAAGTATAAAGCATAAGGAGCTCTGTGTTAGGGCTTGGACTTCATATTTTACTAAGACCATGCTGTTACATGGAAGCTGATGCTTTCCTGAGGAATTCTTTATAGATACATTAATGATATCCAGTTGCCTTAGATTTTCAGCACCTCTGAAAATCACAAGATGTGTTTTTAAGTCAGATAGTATTTGAGATGAGAAACAATTACATTTTGGGCAGCCTGTTGTGCCTGAAAATGAAAGCTGATTACTAAGTAGATAAAACATTCACAGTGCTCTTGGAACCAAAAGGCTGCAGTTGCAATACAGGGTGTGCAAGGTACGTGTGGGCTGGGAATTGGTGCATGGGTGACTGGGCTGTTTAAGCTTTGAGTGGTCAGGTTTTGTAAGGAGCCTGCAGTGCTAACAGTCGAGAATCTTGTATGGATCTTAGTGCTTGGAAGAATGGGCTGCATTGCTAAGTGCACTGCAGCAAAGGAAAAGGCTACCTTACAAATGGGATTTTTTTATGCTCTGATTGAAGAACTGTGAGCAGTTGCTCCTGGACAATGTGAGACAGCACATATTGGAGGAATAATTGCCATTTAGACATAAACTGTACAGTATGAGGGTTGCATGCTTGCTTCATAATACTCTTTGTGTCCCCTTGGTTGCTGTCTTCTTTTTTTTTCTTTTTTTTTTTTTTTGTCCTGCATACAAATACCTTCCTGGAAGGGGGAATAATTAGTGCAACTTTTCAAAGAGAGAGCTAGCTTCCCAGAGGTTATGAATTTTCTCATTTTCTCATTCCCTGGCAGGAAAGAGGCAGGAGATGGAATATCTCCCTAGGTGGGTTCAGGTTATGTTCCCCATCTCATTCAATACATTTGTCCCTGTAAATGGTTAGGAGTAGGCAGCAATAAGAAATGTCATCTCAGGCCCTGTATGTACAGTATGGCCACGATGGCATGACTCTTTCAGCTTTGTGTGTGGCAGAGGAATGCAGTGGTGCTGTGGTTGGAGTATAGCAGCTCTCAGCTTGCTGTGGTAATGGGGATTTGGATATTGCTGTCTCTGACCTGAGGAAATGTGTGCCATGTCCTCATATGTCCAGCCTGACTTTGGGAAAGAAAGACTGAGTGAGGAAAATTGCATGTCCAGGTGATTTGCCTTCAGGTTAGCTGGTCCAATCTTGATAAAAACCCAGGAGCAGAGACAGATAGGAAGGTATATTCACAGCCATGTTGTCATGAGAAAAAATTTTCTCCCGGGAGATGGCACATTTCCACTAGGTTTGTGACAACACAGCTGTGTTGGCAGGCAGACTCCAGCCCCCTAGGGGGTCTGAGAAGGAAATGCTGTCTTTCACCTTTCATTCATCCATCGATGAGAACAGACTTCTCCTGGCAAACTCTGGGATGGTAAAATAGGTATGAAAGGAAGCATTCCGCTAACTGTTAACTAGTTGTGGCTGCCAGTTGGTACTTACCTGACATACCTGTACATGTTAAATTCTGTTATGATATCAATGCTTGGGAAGTTGGGGAGGGGAATGCGAAGGAGAGAGCACTGTCATTTCTCAAATGAGGCGGGGGAACAATGTGTTTTAAAGTCCACAGAGCTGTGTTAAGCTGAACCAGAACTTACTTTACTGTTACTAAACTTTTTTGTTATGTGTGAAGAAGGCATTGAATACTTTTGAATTCTAAAAGTGTCTTCACTGTTCTGGGGAGAACTGAATAGAGATAAGTAAAGAGTTTGTGAGAATATCTCTCTTTTAAAAGAAAATGTGTTTTTGTTGATCCCTGGTTTTACATGACCTGGTTAGTTAGTTAGTTAGGGTTTTTAGAGTTCTGCAGATATTTAATAATAACTTTGTGTTGTAACTAGCAGTTCTTCAAAGAAATACCAAGCTGCAACAAATACGTTACCATTGATGATTTAGTGAACTGACAGCAAAGGTAAGTAAGGCTGCTGTGCCAGCTTCTGCCCTTTTTGCCTTGCTTGCTTGCTTCATATGCTGCCCAGCAGTTGTTTAAGTGTATTGTAGGTAGGTAAGTAAATTGAACCTTTATTTTTTCAGGTGATATGTCTGACAGCTAGCTGTTTTCTTTTTTTTTTCTCTTTTGACAGCAGCTCACCTGATGGAGTCAATGTGGTGTTTTAGACACAAGTTTAATGCCTATTGTTAAACCAGGAAGTTAGCCATGCATAATCTCTTGAATTTTAGTTAATCTTAAAATCTCTTATATCTCTTATTCTTTCTTATACCTTTTTTTTTTTTTTTTTTTTTGTGGTAATGTGGTGGGTGTTTTTTTTGTTTGTTTGTTTTGTTTTGTTTTTTTTTTTTTGCACTGTAAGGGTGGGTCACATTATAACGGAAGTTGTCAAGGATGCAGTTATATTTAAAACCACATTGAAGAACAAATGTGCATCATATGTGTTGCTTAATTGCACAGTGATATATAACAATACTCAATTCATCCACATACACAAATGTGATGCTTGCATTGGCAATTTCAACAGGACATTCAGGAAACTTAGTCTTTTTCCCTGGTATGGTAGGGATACCCTGGATGGTATCTGAAAGTGAAAAACATGCCTATATACTTATGAAAGCTGGACAAAAAATCTCTTTTACAATTACAATGGTTATCCTCTTGCATCCTTACTCTCTTCTAGTATGCATTATTGAAAATGGATAATTGAAATTCAATTGGAGTCAGTAGAAACCACAACAGTCTTCATGAACAATGTGAAAAATACTTTTAACAATTTTTTTCAAGTAGCTTTAACCTGTACTTTAGGATAATATCAGGAATTCTGTGTCAATCTTCTACAGAACCTGCAGCGGGAATAGCAACCATCTTGTAGACTTAATGCAGCTCCTTCAGGAGGTTTTCTGAAGGTCGTGTTTGGACTTAGTATACACACTGTGTTCATGAAGAGAAGTACCCCTGGGCAATTTCCTACTTGCATCAGGAATTTCCATTCTTGCCCGAAGGAGAAAAACAATGCCTGAACTTTCTTTTGCATGAAATTGCAATTTCAAAACCGTGCCATTACCAAGTGTGTATGGTATGTTTCACTGGAGCATGGCAGTATCTCTTGAACAAACATGTTACTGTTGTAGCAAGATGGTTAATAGATGTGCCCAGTTGGCTGCGCTGTAGATTCATAAACGTTGCCTTAAATACCTCCGTCTCATGGCTTGTTTCCAGAATTAGTACTCCACCTGAGCTTGAAAACTTTCAATTTCTTGGGATGTTTCCAAAGTTCTGGTATCACATCTGTGAGAACAAGACTTTAGAAAATCCGCCTTAACAAAGCATAAAGGTCTACAGCTTTTTCTTTTATACAATATGTTGAATACAGAATTTGGGAATGTTTTGTTATTGTCTCTTGTCATTTGCAGCATACTTTTGGGCAAAAAGCATTTTTTTGGTGCTAAACCAGCTCTGGAGTTAGGGTAGAGAATTTATGAGCTGGGTGCAGCTACAGGTGCTGGTGTCCCATGCCACTAGGGCTCATCTCCTTGTCATGCTGCCTCTGGCCTGGGCGAATGCATAGATAGGGCAGGAGCCAGGGAGGAAGCTCCCATCCAAAACAGTTGCTGAGGACAGCTCTGCACGATGATCCCTGCTACTCAATGGGGCCCACTGCTCCAGTGTCCACCTGGCAGGACACAACTTGTGGGGACAAGTGTGGCAAAGCCAGTGGGACTTGTGCACTATGGGGACATTAAGGAGTGGGTGAAAGGAGATGAAGAAAACTGGTCTAGTGGAATGTGTCCCTGCCTGAGGCAGAGGGGTTGAAACTAGATGGTCTTTGAGATTCCTTCCAACCCAAACCCTTCTATGATTTGTGGCTGATCTCCAGTAGCTTCATAATGCCGTGACCTCTTCTGAGGTACAGTAAAATTAAAGCAAGAGCAATGCACTGTCACAGATCTCTAGTATGATGTCTACCAGTGTGTTGCCAAGCAGAGATCTGGACCCTGCCTGATTTGAAAATTGTTTTGATTTGATAGGTTCTAGAAGTTCCACTTGTTTCATATCTCTACCATTGAATATCATCAACTGGGAACTGTGTTTCTGTAGAAATTACACATTACATATTTTTCTTAGGATAGAGCATACCTATCAATTTATAGATTACTTCATTAAAATATTCTATTGTTATTACATACTGCTTCATCAAACAAGGTATTAACATTAAAGATCACACACAGAGGAACAGTGTTTAGTAATGCATAGCATTAGCGAACAGCATTACTTGGCAGTCTGACCACCCAGCTTATAACAAAGGCTTTGCCTTTCACATCAGTGAGATCTTTCTATTGCTGCCAGCATGCTTTCCACAGTACTGCTTCACGGTTGTGTAAAACTTGTGAGAGGAGAAGGCTTAGAGAAATAACAGGCTACACCATTATGCATCAAGATTATACTCTATTTATCATAAATGACGTGCTGAGCACTGGCTAAGTCATCAAAGAGATGATGTGTGTGAGTGGATGGCTGTGTGTTTAACTTCTTCCTTGTGTTCCTTTCTGTAATATTGGTTTAGTTGTTGAGCCTGAGTACTTTCACTAATACTTGCTCTATTTAGCTACTGCCAGTTTTGACTGAGCACAAGCCACAATGAGTGGAAATTTTCTAAATGTCTTTTTACTTAGCTATCTGAGAACTAATAAAGTAGTTTTATCCTTCTTACTTGATATGTTCAAGCAGTTTCCAGATTACTTGGATTTGTACCTCCGAAATGTGCTTGATCAAGATGGGAGGGTGACAGTTTTAACAAATATTTTAATTCAAAAGAAGTCTCTTATTTAAAATTAAGTAGCTTCTTCTCTATTATATAGGTGTATAGCAGTTTTCCCCTTTTTCTTGTGCCTTTCAATGATAGGTTTACTTCAAATACACCTTAGTTATTGCAATGGAATCAAAGAGGTTGCGGTATGTGTCTGCATAGTTAAACCAGTGTCTTGACTTAAAGCTGGCAAGAAAATAATTAATGACTTCAGCTATAAAAACTTAAAAGCAGTAAAACCACTTTATTTTGTCTGGAAAATCAGGAGTCTGTTTTGCAAAATAATCTGGAGCGTTAAGGAAACTTACGAGTCATTCAAACACTCTAGTGCTACCCTGAGAACAACTAGAGACCATGACAACTTTATTTTCAGGTAAAAACCCCACAGTTCTTATTCTCAGTGAGCATTGACACCTTTTATCTTAGGCAAGGAATGCTAACATATTAGTATTACAGAGAAAGCTCTGCAGCAGAAAATAATAGCTTCCTATTTCCTTTACAGCTTAGGGGGAGTATGTATATTTACTGTGTTTACTATTTGTATATTTATGTGTTCTATGAACTGCACAGGAGACTTTGGGGACATTTGTTTCTTTGTTTGGATGCTAAGACTTTGTTGATTTGTTTTTTATTTATTTTGTTACTGCCAGTCAGTAACTATTGAAGCTGATAAGCAGTACTCAGCAATCAATAAGCTTGCTTTCAAGGCTGACTGAGGTGCTGGTAGTAGTGTCTGTCAACCACAGCCGTTGTCTGTAACACCAGTTCCAGATTTTATTTTGGAAACCTCAGATGAAGTCACTGCATGACTACAAAGAGCAACAAGTGAGAAGAAATAAAATTCTAGGATCCTAATTTTTACACTTTGAGCAAACAAAGGAATCTGTAATCTGCTACAAAAATGTGGAATGAGACCTGAGAAGAAACAAAGAAGCTGCAGTAATCTGAAAACAACAGCAAGTGAACTAAGAGCTGTGCTCAAGGGTTAGGGGGTTTGCTGACTTTTAGACCTCTGCCTATTAGGTCATTAATGCCTGGCTTCAACCTTTGACCTTTCTGCAATTCTGGAAGCTCTCTTCATTTTTTTCCAGCACAAGGCCAAAGTTGTGCGATTACAATGAGGCTGTTGTACTGAACATCCCACATATGGATGCAACACAGAAGATTCTGAGAAGTGGCTTATGTTGCAAGAATGCAACGATCTACATTGTAAAATGTATATTAGCCTCAAACATCCTTTTTATGTGATTAAGGTGTAATTGTTCTTGTTTAAGAGGAGCTTTTTTTTGAGGAGGGAAGTTGCACCTCAGAACAAGATTAGATAATCTTAGCTCTTAGATTGATAATCTAAGCTCCACTGTGATACATTAGGTGGAGAGGAAGGGGCTGTTTGTCAGGCCAGGACTACTGGGGAGCAAAGCTCTTGGAAGACAGTGAAGAGCGGCAGCATGAGACTACCAAAACATGGGGCCTGCAATGCTGAAGTATGTCATAAGTGCAATGAAACTCAAACACCCTTGCTGTTAACTCCCAATAATTTTATGCCTCAAAAAACACCAGAGTTGATAAATTGTGCGCAGCAGATTAATTAGAGACTTGGCTAATTTGAAATTACGCGTGTCTCAGGGAGAAGTATGTCCTCTGGGGCAGGGCAGGAAATGCCAGATGTATGTATTTCTGAAGAAGTGTTCCCCTGTTTAATTTTTAGGAAACATTTTCCCTTGATATTTGGGTGAGTTACATAGTAGTTTCTTTAGTGGTTTCTTGAATTGCCATGCATGACAGCTTGCCCTGTTGATTTTTATGGGCCAGATTCTTGACCATTTCAGGGTATCATTGACCATTCAGGAGCATGACTGTAGACTTGGGGTACAATATAGAGATTGTAAACACCATGGCTTCCCCAGTGTCTTTGTGATTGTTCTGATTTGTGGAGTAGGGTGAACGTGGGAACTCTAGCCCCTTTCCTGAGGCTGTGAAAGAAAAGAACTTGGAAATACCTGTATTGTCTGATTACCCAAAGCTACCCTTTTATGTATTTGCTAACATGTTGCCCTTCCCTACTTGTATGGAAATGCCTGATTTTTTCCTAGTTTTGCTTTTATTCTACTCCACCACCACCACTGACATCTGAACCATAGGTCTAGTAAGCTAATTGTTCCCAGAGCGCAGTTTTTGAACTACTTTGCCAGCTCTGACTGAAGTACAGACATCTCATTGGTGTTGCAGCATCTCTTAATCTTTCTCCTCATCCGTATCTAGTTTGGATGTGCTGTCCATCTGTCCGTCCTACTGCCCTTGTGTTACTTAGAGAGCCTATCCCGGAGTAGTGGGTGAAGCACGGAATCATGGAAACAGGAGCTGTGTATTCCACACTCACAGGGTCTTGGAGCATGTTGGGGCTGACTCCAAGGCAGACTCATTCAAGCTCAATCTTGCCTTTCAGGCTTAACCACTGGCAGGCTCTGTCTTGTCCCACATACCAGCACCTGGACTCACTTGGGGTTACGGCGGAGAATCCCAGGATGTCTGTGCTGTAAACAAAGATGTAATTGTGGAGTCAAGTACTGAAATCTTGTAGGCTGGAAGAGTTGTGTAATGAAATTTCAGCCAGTTCAGTCCAGTGACTTTTAATATTTTTATTTTTCATTTTTTAAGCATAAAACCCAAAAGGGACTATTATATTATTTTTCTTGGCCACTATCTGACAGTTAGTCTAGCTACCAACCTACTTAGCAAACGAAACTGACAAAAGGTGTAATGAACTCTAATTAGAAGGAATGTTAGGACTAGTGTAAGCATTAATAACAATAGGAAAGTTAGGGAGTCACATTGTAATTGGAGGATGGTATAAAAAATATTACTATTTAAAAACAAAAAGAAAAAAAATTAGAAAAAGCTTGTTTTCTTTGAGATCACTCACTACCAAATATTTTTCTATTTGGCAATTATATGCTTTAAAAAAAAAGAATTAAAAAAAGAGCATGACAGCATAGCAAGGCTTCCTGTTAAAATGTGATATCTCCCTGCACAGTCAATAGGCAGAGTGTATTTACCAGGAAATTACTGAAAATCTTCCTGGAATATGACAGATGACCAGTACAGAGCCAGCTATCACCGAGATTCCTGGTAAATGTAGACCTCTAATAGAATCCAGTAATTGGAGATTATTTTAATTAGCTGCAGCTCTCTTTTTGGGTTCAAAGAGCTGGATTAATGGCTTACCACTGTCAGTTGGAGAATTTAATTTACATACTGTTTCTTGCTGTGTTCATTCTGAAGAATGAAACTATTTGTTTCGTGTTGTTGTTATTTGAGCACTATCTCTTAAGCAGTACATCAGTGCCTGACAATGTAGCATTAAAAAATTAATGTTCTTTAACAAAGTTAGGAACCCACAGCCCTGTGAATGTGGCTCATCTTTCTGCAGTGTTGCTGTGCAACTGTATGTGCTTATCCTTGGCTACACTAGGTTTGATCAGTGTGAGTTTGCAGGAATGAATAGCTGGCCCAGTGAGGTCAAATTTCTTGTGGAAACTGCTGCACTGTTGCAGGGACTGCCAGTTTTTTCAGGAGCAGAGGAGGCAGATGGAGCTGAATATGGTAAAGAATTGATATTTTTAGTGTTTGGGAATGGTTTTATATGTGTACATTTTTAAAAGTTTGTCATGGTATAGACAGCCTCAGTATGTAAAAACTGCAGTCAGTGTGCCTTGCCTGTGCCATTCAGAACAAGTAAAGCCAGTTGGGACCCTGGAAATCAAGAGCAGGCAGGAAGTTCCCTTTGCAGGAAGAAGTATGCCTGTTGCTCTTAAAACCCAATAATTAGAGTTACTGAGTCCAGCTAGTCTGCTGTGTGGGTGGGGATTTGGACTCATGGAGACACTAGAGGTAGTGTTTCTCCTCCTTTTTAGTTTTCCACTGCTTAGTGGTGCAAAGACACTCCCTCATATCCCGAAGCTGGCTGTGATCCCCCAGACATCTTAGTCCTGTGTTTGTGCTGCAAAGGGCAAATCTGCCTAAGCAACAGTAAAGTCATCCCTGTCCTTTGAATCAGTAATGAACTAGTGCTGAGCATTCCTGTGCAAGGTGGGGTGAGGGAGGGAAAGGCAAGTGAGCCCAGAACATAGCCCACGTGCTCAGCTTGAGCTGTCTCTAGTGACCACTAACCCTTCCAGCATCACTGCTGCTTACTCTCACACTGCTGCTTGCCCTTAAATAGCCCATCTACTTCTCCGGCCTTGTGTGGCTTATTTCCATTTCATGTCGTGCTTCTCATATACCTGAGTACCAGACCCAGGGGCACTTGAAGTCTCTCACAAGGTGGTTGCAGTCACATTTTCTGGGTGCAGTCACATTTTCACCTCTAAACTTTCCCCAGAACCCATGGTTGGGCATATTAAGAAAGTTTTAATAAATCCCTAAAGGAAGTCAAATTATATGAGATGAAGTTCATCCTTGCACACAAACACCTCAGATTCATGGTCACATTGACCTGGCAGAGGCTAGCACTGTGTCTGAGTGAGGTGGTCCTGCTCTCCTGGTTGCTCTTTCTGTCTGCTGTACTGACCCCTTCCTGTGCTGGCATAAGTGTACTTGTGGTAAACTGTGCATACAGCAGAGTGACTTAATAGTGAAATGACAGTCTGGGTGCCCTTAAGTAGTGCATTTCTGTGTGCAGTTGGCACACGCAGAGTTACGTAAATCTTAAGGTGTGTTCAGGAAGCAGAGTGAGACAGTTGTGTGGCTTGAGGCATAGGACTTAGGTTTGAGAAATGTGTTGCAATGTTTTTGGAGGGGAGGAAAAGGGAGAATTGGCCTTCCCCTCCCCG
>JAWWMS010000279.1:60277670-60339093 GCA_035048045.1 Chlorospingus semifuscus
TTTGGTTCATCTTGGGTGCAGCCCTGGCTGGGCTCTGGTGCTGCCCAAGGTGGATCCATGGAGGAGATGCTTTGAATGAATCCCTGCTTTATTCTGGAACTCCATCCAGCCTCTGCTCTAGGGCAGCCTTCACAACCCTTCACATAATTTCTCCCTGAATGCTCCTGAGTAGATCCTGGGTTTGTTTCCTGAGTTACTCACCCAGGACTCCTAAAATTCAGTGCTGGTGGATTGAAACATCCCTTAGGAAAACTCCCTGCTAAGGAGAGGACATGGAGTCCTGCAGAGCTGTTCCAGGAGTTCAGCTCCTGTTGAGCCCATGTTTCTGTTGGTGCTGGTGTCACCTGATGCTGGCCTTCTGTCACAGAGATTTTTTTATCGTTTCTTGTGGTTTTCTTTTAGGTTTCTAAAACTGCCCCCACGGGAGAATATCTCACTACTGGCAGCTTCATGATCCGAGGTGAGGCTCAGGGGAGCAGTGGGATGTTGTTTTGTTTTCCCAAAGGTGCTGGGCTGTCCTGCAGGGGCAGCAGATCCCACTCTTCTCCCAGAGATCTGTTGGGAATGGCTCAGTCTGAGTATCAGGCAGCTGCAGCAGCAGTTTGAGCTGAGCCCTGGGCAGGAGTTCATTAACTCAGCTGCTTTTGAGCTCTCCTGTTCTCATCCTAGAGATAAAAAAACCTCCAGTGTAATTTTTTGGTAGCCTAAAGCCTCTAATAAAAATGAATTTTGGAAGTACATCCTGCAGCATGGCTGCTAAACCTCCTCATGAGACTCTCCCTTTGTTTTTCAGGGAAAAAGAATTTCCTTCCACCCTCCTATCTGATGATGGGCTTCAGCTTCTTGTTTAAGGTACAGCTTTTCCCAAGCAGCTCCTGCTGGCTTTTGTAATTTGCTTTTTGCTGCAGGAGGTTTATTTTCTGCATCTTGCTTATCAGTGTATTCCCAATTACTTCTTTTCCCACTGGGAAAAATCCCATAAAGAGCTTCTTGCTGATAATGACTCTGGGCCGAGATGGAAATGGAAGCAGTGTCTGCATTCCAGACAGACTCTGATTCCTGCCTCTGCCAGGGCTGCTCTGGACTGGCAATCTGAACATTTCTGCGTGCCACCCTGACTTGTGGGCTTGGCACACTTGGGTCTGCTTTCATTTTCCTGCCTTTTGATGGCAGGAAGTGTTAAAAAGGGAAGGAAGAGCTGAGGGAGGTGGTGTGTGAGCATTGCCAGGCTGACCCAGAGCTCCTCATTTCCAGGTGGATGAGAGCTGTGTGTGGAGGCACCGCGAGGAGAGGAAGGTCAAGGTCCAGGATGAGGAGCTGGACACGGTTTCCAGCAGTGCCAGTGAGCTGGTGGCTGAGGACGTGGAGCTCTTAGGTACAGGGGGACACTGGGGGTCCCTCAGATCCCTCAGGCTGAGGAGGTGGAGCTCTTAGCTGCAGGGGGACACTGGGGGGTCCCAGTTTGGACAAAGGGGAATGGTCTCACACTGACACAGGGCAGGGATGGGTGGGATATTGGGAAGGAATTCCTGGCTGGGAGGGTGGGGAGGTCCTGGCACAGAATTGCCAGAGCAGCTGTGGCTGCCCCTGGATCCCTGGCAGTGCCCAAGGCCAGGCTGGATGGGATTGGAGCAGCCTGGGACAGTGGGAGGTGTCCCTGCCCATGGAAATGAGGTGGAATGGGATGGGATTTAAGGTGCCTTCCAACCCAACTCACTGCAGGATTCTGGGATCAGTAATGGGGACAGCACTGGATAAAACATTTATGCAACATAAAGGAGCATTTCTGAATTGCTGCAGGTTGGGAACAGCCTGCCCCTCCTGCCTGGAGCACAATGGAAGTGTGAGTTTAAAACCAGCCCAGAATTCAGGGTGAGAGGCTGCTCCTCACCAAAAGGGAGCTGGACACACATGAGCAGAGTCATGCAGCAGTTACAAAACCAGTTCAGTGTCTGGATCAGAGCTGGGCAAACTGGGCGTGAGGCAGGCCTGCAGGTGCTGAGGGCAGGAAGGGACTTTGCTCCCTGAGCTTTGTGTGCTGAGCTCACCTGGCAGGGATGCACACCTTGCATTTGCTGTTCTGAGACTCTCACAGGCCAGTAATAACCTTCTTAATTATCAACTAAACGAGCAGCTGTGGGGGAGAGCAAGGGAAAATATTGATGAGCCATTTCTCTGGGCTAAGCAATTCTCTTCTATTTACCAGCCCTTTGAAAAGCAGTGAAGTAAATCCAAGTGTGATTCTGTGTGTCAGGAAAATGGAGAGGAACTGGGGTGTGAGATGAATGCCTGAGTAGCTGTTTCTATTTTTATTTCAGGGATGGGAATCAGGTTTCTTTCCCCCCCCGCCCCTTTGCTTTGAAGCAGTTAATGGGTGAGGTTGTGAGCACTCATCAGATCCTCAAACTGCTCAGGCAATTCCAGTTCCTGTTGCTTTGTAATGCCAGAGGGGGAATTGGATGTTGGGAGAGCCCTTAGATTGGGATGATCAGGAAGGCTAATAGCAGCCCAGTGCTGCCTGCTTGCTGTTTTCCTCTTGAAGCCAATAATGCATTTAAAAATGGCATTATTTATTATAATTGCACTTGGTGTGATTCTGTGGCTGGGCCAGGAGTTGGATACACACAAACACTGCTGGAGCTCAGCCTGGAAATGCCACAGGGCTCCCTCAAAGTGACATTTGTACATTGCCATCCCCTTTCTGAGCTAAAAACAGCCTGGATCAAGAACATCACTCAGGTGTATTAATAGCAGCAGAGCCTGAAGTGCTGCTTGAGTTCCTGCTTTTCCTGGGATGGGCTGGGTGCTGGACGTGGATGGGTACAGATGGGTACAGATACTCACAGATCCTCTCTTTTCCCAGGTTATTCCTCTGCACCTCCCACCTGCTTTTTCTTCTGTGGAAATTTTTCATCTGCACCATACGGCAAAAATCAAATCCAGTCCCTGAAAGGTGAGCTCCTTGCAAACAGCCAGACATGTGCACTGAATTAAAATCATGCTGGCAAACAAATGAAGAGAGCAGAAAAGAAACCCTTTCAGCAGAGGGGGATCCACCCAAGGTGTGTTTATTTGTTTATTTCTAACCAGGTGTTGTGCCCTGCTTTTCCCAGGTTCTTTGAAGGCTCTGGCAGATATTATATGTGAATATCCCAGCATCCACAAAAGGTACAGAGCAAGGGGAAATCTGTTTATTTTGTGAAGCCTTTAATCACTTGCAGAAGCTGAGAGTTACCCTATTTTCTGTGTCTTGTGAGGCAGCTGTGATCAGATAAAAAGCTGCTTTTGTAACAGGCCTGCAGCTTTGTTTGGGAGCAGGGTGAGTTTGATTTTATCTAAAATAGCTTGGGCATGGAAAGTGCTAATGAGGGAGCCAAGGTCTCTCCCTGTGATACTTCCCTGGCTCCTGCTCTCTGAATTCAGAACATCAGACCCAGTTTTTAGATCAGTTTTTACAAAAGAGATCTGTTAAACTTCTTTTTTTTTGGGTTTTTTTTTTTTTTGCAGTAGTCGATTTGTGTTTGTGCCTGGTCCTGAAGATCCTGGGCCTGGTTCCATCTTACCAAGGTCAGTTTGCTTCCCTTCCTCACATCTTGGAATTTTGAGTGAAATTTGAGTTAAAGATGGTAAGAGTCTGTTGATACCTCTGCTGTTTATTTTAGACCCCCCTTGGCTGAAAATATCACTCAGGAATTCAGACAGCTGGTGCCATTTTCAGTTTTCACCACAAATCCCTGCAGGTAACCATGCAACTGCTAATTTTATAAAATAAATTATGTGCAAATATAATTTTCAAAGCCTATAAATTTTGTGGAAAATTTGCCTTAACTTTTTCAAATTAATAGAACTCTTCACTTTCATGAATTGTAACTAGTTTTAAATGCACTAAGACATAAAAAATCAGTCAAGAAAGGAAGTAGTGCTAAAATACGATATTTAATATATAAGGAATAGTACTATTTTCATTCAGTTGTCTGTATTAGAGGGAGATCAACTTTCTAATGCATCTCCCTCATTTTCAGGTTCACCTGAATTAATTTCCCTGCTGTTTTCACTCAGGGTTCAGTACTGCACCCAGGAAATCATTATTTTTCGGGAAGATTTGGTCAACAAAATGTGCAGGAACTGTGTTCGCTTCCCAAGCAGCACCATGGACATTCCCAACCATGTGAGTGAGTTAATTCACCAATTTTTGCCAAGATTTTTGATTTTATTGATCAGCAGGGCTGGATTTTGGGGGCTCTGGTGCTCATTTTTGTGCCACATTGCATGAGTAACCCAGAGGGGTTGTAAGAAGGATTTATACATTGAGTATTCTTGTTTTTCTTGACATTTTGACAGCAAAATAACTCAAACCATGATAGTTTAAGGTGGGATTGAGTGATTCTGTCACACTGGAGCTGCCCTTGAACATAGAACTTCAGAGCAGCAACCAACCCTCAATGTCCTGCCAAGAATCACTGATTCCTAAAGGCAAATTTGAATGGAAATTACCATTTTTTAAAGATTTGATTGGTTACCCAGTGCCATTTGCAGTAAAGCAGCAGGTCACTTCCTCTAAAATTCATCTGCTTGTTTTGTCTCCTCAGCTGAAACTGAAATTCTGCTTCTCACCCATCAGTGAGCTCTGGGTTGTGGTTGCACATCCACAGCAGGAGCTGAGGGGATTGACTGAAATAATGGGATGAGAACCATCCAGGTAGTCCTGGCTGATTGCAGTGATGGATGGAGGCAGGTTTTATTTATTTTACAGGAGTTTTTGTGTTTGTTTGCCTCAGAAAGGTGTTTTTGCTCAGTGTCTCTGTGAACACCCCATGGACACTGAGCTACCTTGGTTTTGGGGGCACATTTGCATTCCTGACTCTTCCCTGGCCTCATCCAAGGGAAGGAAATGTAGAATTGCAGCACTTTCTGCAGGTTGTTTTTTGCATACTCCACTTTTCCTCTGCCTTTTTGGCCTATTTTAATTCAGCCATCAGTGTAAAAAAAACAAGAGAGAGGGAAATTTTGTCACAAAGAAAGGAAAATCATCTGGGAATCAAATTATTTCTTCGGTTCAGGGAAAAGACTTTTTAAGTGTGGTTAACTGGAAAGCAGTAAGGAAAATAAAAACCAAAAAATTGAGAGTTGTGGCAGTGTTGGTGCTTTCTGGGCTGGAGGAACAGGTAAGGGATTCTCCTGGAGAGTCTGATTGATGAGATAATTGTGACACCTTCAAATCCTGCACTTTAAAAAGGCCTTTGTGTATTAAAACCCCCACAACTGAAGAAAGGAAGGAGCAGCTCACTGCTTTACTCTAGAAATCACTAATAATCAGCAGGAATGAGATACAGAAAAACCCCAAAAATTTCCAGTTTTAAAAAGGTTCTTTATTAACCCACACTGACACGTGCAGGGGTGAACTGAGCTTGCAGCAAATGTTTCAAACCAAGATTTGTGGGGTTTTATTTGCAGTTTGTGAAGAGCATTTTATCCCAGGGGTAATGCTTGAAACCAAGTGTTTGTGGGGTTTTTTATTTATTTTTTTAAATGTTTGTTTGTTTGGTTGGGTTTTTTTGTTTATTGGTTGCAGTTTGTGAAGACCAGTTTATGCCAGGTGTAATGCTTAAAACCAGGTGTTTGTGGATTTGTTTATTTTGTTGCAGTTTGTAAAGACTTTTTTATCCCAGGGGTAATGCTTAAACCCAAGAGTTTGTGGGGTTTTTTGTTGCAGTTTGTAGAGACTATTTTATCCCAGGGATAATGCTTAAAACCAAGTGTTTGTGGGTTTTGTTTTTCTTGTGGTTATTTTTTTGTGTTTTTTTTTTTAATTTAATTTTTGTTTTTGGTTTTTTTTTGTTGCAGTTTGTTAAGACCATTTTATCCCTGCTGTAATGCTCAAAACCAAGTGTTTGTGGGGTTTTTTTGCTGCAGTTTGTGAAGACCATTCTGTCCCAGGTGTAATGCTTAAAACCAAGTGTTTGTGGGCTTTGGGTTTTTTTGTTTTGGTTTTTTTTTGGTTGGTTTTTTTCTGTTTGTTTTTTTAATGTAATTTTTGTTTGTTTTTGTTTTGGGGGTTTTTTTGTTGCAGTTTGTGAAGACCATTTTATCCCAGGAGTAATGCTTAAAACCAAGTGTTCATGGGGTTTTTTTTTTGGTTTTGTGGGGGTTTTTTTGTTTTTTTTTTGGGGGGGGGTTGTGGTTGTTTTTTCTTTGTTTGTTTGTTTGTTTTTTTTGTTTGTTTGTTGTTTTGTTTTTGGTTTTTTTTGTTACAGTTTGTGAAGACCATTCTATGCCAGGGGTAAAATGCTTAAAACCAAATGTTTGTGGGGTTTTTTGTTGCAGTTTGTGAAGACCATTTTATCCCAGGGGATAAATGCCTCATATATTTCAAACCAAGTGTTTGTGGTTTGTTTTTGCTGTTGCAGTTTGTGAAGACGATTCTATCCCAGGTGTAACGATTAAAACCAAGTGTTTGTGGTTTGTTTTTTTGTTGCAGTTTGTGAAGACCATTTTATCCTAGGTGGAATGCTTACAACCAAGTGTTTGTGGTTTGTTTTTTTGTTGCAGTTTGTGAAGACCATTTTATCCTAGGTGTAATGCTTACAACCAAATGTTTGTGTGTTTGTTTTTTTGTTGCAGTTTGTGAAGACCATTTTATCCTAGGTGGAATGCTTACAACCAAATGTTTGTGTGTTTGTTTTTTTGTTGCAGTTTGTGAAGACCATTCTGTCCCAGGGCCACCTGAGCCCGCTGCCCCTGTACGTCAGCCCCGTGTTCTGGGCCTACGATTATTCCCTGCGGGTTTACCCCCTGCCAGACGTGCTGGTCACGGCTGACAAACACGACCCCTTCAGTGTCACCAGCAGCGACTGCCTCTGCATCAACCCCGTGAGTCCCTCCCTCCCTCCCTCCTCAGCCCTGCACTGCCATTTTCCTCTCATAAATGTGGATTTTCCCCCCTTTTTCCTTCACAGGGCTCGTTTCCCAGAAGTGGATTTTGCTTCAAGGTGTTCTACCCCTCCAACAAGACAGTTGAAGACAGGTAAATATTTATTTCTTATGTGCTGAATTTCTGATTGTCATAAAAGTAAGATAAAAAGCACATAAAATTTGTAATATTTGAATATTTCAGCAGCTTAACTCACACTTCATACTTGGGCAGTGCAGCAAATCCAAATGACCCAAAACTAAAGCAATAAATGTAGAAATTATAAGTATCAGTGATGGAAACAAATCCAAATGCTCAGAACTAAAGCAATAAATGTAGAAATTACAGATATCAGTGATGGGAAGCACAATTCAAAAGTGAAAGGAGATGTTTGTACTGCTTGGTATTCAATGATAGAGAACTAATTGGAAAGGAAATTTGTTTCTGGGGATGATGGTTGTTACATAAATTAATTAAATTTAGGAAAAGTTTTTGCTTCATTTTGTGATAATCATCAAGCCCAGAAGCCACTTTCAGGCTTTGATTTCACAGATTTTTAAATCTGCACTTTTTAATTCCACTGACTAGAGAAAAGCTGGCTGTAACACCAAAAAAGTATTAATGTATTAATATTTCAGCAGCTTAACTCACACTTCATACTTAGGCAGTGTAACAAATCCAAATGCCCAGAACTAAAGCAATAAATGTAGAAATTACAGACATCAGTGATGGCAAGCACAATTCAGAAGTGAAAGGAGATGATTGCACTGACTGATTTTCAGTGATAGAAAACTAATTTGGGAGCAGATTTGTTTCTGGGGATGATGGTTGTTACATAAATTAATTAAATTTAGGACCAGTTTTTGCTTCATTTTGTGATAATCATCAAGCCCAGAAGCCACTTTCAGGCTTTGATTTAATGTATTTTTAAATCTGCACTTTTTAATTCCACTGACTGGAGAAAAGCTAGCTGCAACACCAAAAAAGTGTTAACATGTAATAAAGGGCTTAAAATGGATGAAAATGTACCTGTTTGAAAAAATGATGGTATAACCCATGAGGAAAAGCATAAATTTATCTTCTTGTTGGAGAAGCTTTCTCAGGGAATTAATAATGGGTCAGCCTATTTGACTTCTACTTTAATATAAAAAATATCACACCATGAGATAGTTTAGGTCTTTAAATAGTTGAAAACATTATCAAGTGTTTCCTAGATAAAGAAATAGGAGAACATTATGAACTATTTTTAAAATAAGCCTTTTAAATGCTGTTTTTCTTTGGTATTTTCAGCAAACTTCAAGGACTCTGAATTTCTGTGCCACTGAAAAAAGGCAGTGAACCCATGGGAAGCCAACTGTATTTTTCTTTATTTACATGCCTTAGTTTTGTGATGTATTATGGACTTTTTATAAAAAATGTCAAAGTCAAAACCAATTTGTTTTGTACACAAATAAACTTTTACAGGAAAAGGCACTGGTGTCAGTTTAGATAAATTGTAAAGTCAGAGTGAAAAATAATTGGCAAAGCTTAAAAAAAGGTTAAATGGAGGAACAAGCTGTATCAAACAGGAAAGGAGCATTAAAAAAAAATAATTAAAGATAAGGAGAACTTGGACAGCTGGTTATCTGCCAGGAGCCTGGAAATGGGGGTGGGATTTTTCTCTGTCTGGGAAATGCCCAGGAAACATCTGGGAGGTGTTTTATGATAGCAGCAGCCATTTGAGGATGGTAAAAGCAAGGACAGGATCCTCTAGAAGCTCTGGAGAAGGCTGGGAGGAGGGAATCTTGGTGGGGGGAAAGAGAGAAACTGAGCCAAAACCCGCTCCAGGTGTTTGTGGGCATGGAGAGCACAGGGGCACCCCAAAGTGCCCACCCAGGAGTGCCACAGAGGGGACCCCTGGCACAGGAGCTGTGTGACAGCCCTGCCCAGGGCAGGGTCATAAATGCATATCATAATACTGGCTTTTCACAAATACTAAAAAAATTGGTTTCTATATGTATAATGTGAAAATAACTTTGCGATACAGTTTTTATTCTGCTATTAACTAAACTTACCCATAGCAGTGAAATAGCTGATCTAGTTATGCTTGTGATAATTGAACTGCCTACTTAGCTGGGACAACACCCAGTGAATGTGTGATGGAGACCCTACTGCTATCAACACCTGTGTGTAAAAATTACAGACAAAATATCGACTGAGGTGATGATAAGAATGGACTAAAACCACAGCAAAAAATGTGCATGCTCTGAAAAGGTAGAGCTGATGCTGAACAGTTCTTAGCGCACATAAACTAGTTTGGGGAAAAGTTTAAATATGTGTAATTATGAATATGCAGTAGGCTGATACAATAGAAAGAGTATATAGTGAAAATATAATAGTAAAGGGTTTCTCCACAATAGCAGGAGTGCTCTTGGCTGAATGCCAAGCACCCAGCTGTTACCTTTGCTTTACTTTTGTATCCTACTGTCCTTTATGAAACTTTTAAACTTTACCAGGAAAGTGAACCTGGTTTTTCACAGCAGTAACAAGGAGAGAGAGTGGGATACAGGCTCTGAGGGGACAGCAGGGCTCTGAGGGCAGCTGGGCCTGCTCAGGATTTAAAACTGCTCTGTGAGGGGATGGTAGTGGAGCTCAGAGCTCCACATGGGGAGGGAACATAGACTTTGCAGAAGGATGAGGAGATGAGGGTGGGAAAGCAGCCCTGCTGATGCCAGGGATGCTGGCTGGAAGCCGCTGAAGGGAGGGGAAAGGCGAGGCCGGGACGGCGAGGCCTCGGCCCTGAGGGACCGCCCGCCATGCTGTTTGCCGTCTCCATAGCAACGGCCGCGCCGGCGCCGCCATCTTGTTTACCGTCACCACAGCAACGGCCGCCATCTTGTTAGGCATCCCCACAGCACCGGGCCGGGCCGAGCCGTGCCGGGGCCATGGCGAGCGCAGGGCGGCTGCACGACCTGAACCTCAGCGCTGAGGAGGCGGAGCGGCTCCGGCGCGCCTTCCGCGACGAGCAGTTCCGGGCTCTGTTCGCGGAGTTCGCGGCCGAGCTCACCGACCCCGAGCAGCGGCGGCTGTACGAGGAGGAGGTGGCGGCGCTGGAGCGGGAGCGCGGCGTGGAGGTGCGCTTCGTGCACCCGACGCCGGGCTTCGTGCTGCGGACGAGCCAGGAGGGCTCCCGCCGCTGCTACATCAATGTCTGCAGCAACCCGCTGATGGGGGCGCCGCGGGCCCGCGCCGCCAGCGAGCCCTCAGCTGTGCCGCGGCAGGCGAGGGCTTGGCCGGGAGCCAGGCTACTGAGCTCAGCATTTTGCAATGCACTTCCTTTTTACTTCACGGCTTTGCATAACGCCGCGGCCCCGGCGCCCTTAACCCCTGCGGCACTGGGGTCGCGGCCCCACTCCGCGGGCACACCAGGACAAGAACGGGCAGGCGGTCCCGACCAGGGAATCGCCGTCCCGGTCGCCGGTGACTGCGGGTTGGAAAGTGAGGAGCCAGCCCCAGCACCGCGCAGCAGATGCAAACCGGGCAGGACCACTCACAGCCTAACTCCCTCCGGTTCTACCCAAGCCCGCATGCTGATAGCCAGGTACGACACTGTACTTATAGCAGTCTGGTTTTAATCACGTTCTCATATATGATATATACGAAGCCTGAAGGTGCCGCCGGTCGCGCAGGTTGATTCATCCGAGCATAGAACGGGCGAGCACCACTGGCTCTGTCTGCACTGGAGCTGGGCACAGGGTGAACGCGGAACGATGCATCCAGGTCACATGGAGGAGGACTGAGAGAAGGCTCCACTTCGTCTAAAACTCGAGGTGGAAATGGAGGCTAAGAATAGATGTGGTTATTACAGCCTGCTCCATCTAATGTGCAAATGTTTTCCAAATACCTCTACAATTCGGAAGAAAATGAAGGAAGCTTTCTGAAGGTCACAACACTGTCGTTTTCACTTTCCATTCACATAGCCACGCTACTCTACTCAAGAGGGCTCCTATTCTAGAGCTGTGAAGGCAGTATAGTAAATTCCTTCCACTACTCCACCCACACTGTTTTGGGACTCTCTGAAGATAACAACCCATTTTTAGACTTCTGGTCCCCAGACTGTAGCTCCATTACATCTACCAACTATTGCTGCCCAAACTCGCCCCTACAAACACACACCAGTTGTGTTGCAAGTAGGACCAAGAATAACGACAAGCATAAAAGACAGCTTCACTATCCCTGAACCTCTTTTGAAAAAGATGTTTTAAGACTATGTTAAACACAAGGGCTCAAGGTAGTTTAACACTGAGAAATACAAGCATCACCAACAGCATGAAACCATTCCCAAATAAAGAATTCACAATATACTATCCTGTCATGTTCTATTCAGATTCATATTCCACCTGATCAAGTTAAGCTCTGGTTTTTAGAGAGCATGCCTCGAAAAAATACTTTTCTAGAACATATAGAGGTTTTGCCATTTTAGGTGAACATCTATCCAGTACACACTACCTTAGCCAGTAAGAGACACTTCTTTTAAAGTAGTGGCCACCCTAAGAAATATCATATAGAAGCCTTTCCTCTGACTGTCAGCATGACCTCAGTACCACAACATTACAGATACTGCCCACCTAAACTAATCTGACAATAAAACTATAGGTTTTTTTAAGTCAGTCAGCAAATAAATTGCTAACAATGTACATAAAAAATGTTTATAAAAACACTAAATCTTTTCACAGATATTTTCAGCAGCTGTTTCCAGCTCTCCAGAGTAATTTACAACCTAAGTAATCATATCCCTGTAATCATGTCAGATGTCCCTAGGAAAAAGGGAAAGTACAGCACTGGCAAGGACTCTTAAGCTTACAGTTAAATTTTTTTAAATTATAAACTAGATTTCCTAAAATGGATGTTCATGTTCTTAACCAGAAAAAAGTTCTGACTTCTAAAGTTCCCCACTTTAAGAAAACAGTACAGGGAGATAGCCATCTCATCTAGCATTCCTCAGATCAAGATTGCTCAGGGACAGTTTAAAGCAAAACAAAAAAGCTTTGACTTCTGTGCCATAGTGCTTTCATGCTACATTTTAATTTGAAAGATTATAGTGAGCTTCTAAATTGAATGACCAGGTAGGATGATAGAAAAGATCTCTCTTTCTCACACTCCCCCCATGCCATGTATCAGTCTAAAGCATGATTTCAAGAAGAGTTCCTTTCAGTCTTCTGTAACCACCACTTTTAGGAAGTGTAGAAACTCCAGCTACCAAAAGAGCATAATTAAACTCCAACACGTGGCATACACAATTTTAACAGGTGGCATGAAGAATTTCAATATTAACAAATACCTATCTCTTCTGCAATTCCTTTTACTTTAAGTTTTATAAATCTTGCCCAGATTGCATGTGGTGGCAAGCTGGACAAATTGAGGAGCTAACTACAAGAAGTATTTTAGCTGAATGCATAACTGACACTGTAAGAATCCGTGTCTGGGCGGGCTGTTGGGGCCCAGTCCAGCTGGCTACAGACCCCAGCCCACACGATCTTACATGCACAAAGGCAAAAGACCAGAAGCGCTCTTCTCCACGTGGGGACCAATGTCCTACGTTAATTTCCAGGTAGAAAAGAGGCCATCCCCTCCTCTCGGGTGCGGGGGGCCTTTTACACTCGGGGGAATGGGGGCGGAGGAAGAGGACCACAGCCGATGGGATACAAGTGAGGAGGGGTAACCCCGCGAGAGACCGCCACACTGACACTTGCGAGGGGGGGAAGGGGAAGACCATATGGTCATAGGATACAAATCATGTGAACAGTGCAAATTACCAAACACCCAGTGCAAACAACTAAATAACTATTTAGTGCAATGCAACATGACACCAGTGTCTAAATGTATGGAATAAATCAGTTCAGTGCCTTCAAAGCACCAGGGCACTTATTTGAATGGAAGTTCTCCATAGCTACTGTAACCGCCAAAACGTATATCCTTGAAGGAAAGACTTTTATCAGCATATACAACACAACTCCGGCACAGTAGGGGATGACTTAATATTACTGTTGGGGCCATGACTTTTAGCTTCTTTGATGACTACAAATTTGGTCTCTGCTTTACACGTGGGCTCTGTACTTCTTTTACATTTAATAGATAACTGAATTGGACAGGATCTGTTGCTGCATCTGATCTGTTCTATCACTGCTGTGATAGAATATGCAATTCACAGATTTACTGAGACATTAATCTTCCTAAAATTGTCCTAACAATGCCAACTCCAAAAACTGACAAAAATATTCCACTGGGTAACTGACAGCAGCACTGAAAAGATTTCAATCACTGAGCTTCCATCTTCCCAGTTTAAAGTTTTCATTTGTGAAACTTGCATGAACTTTTAAAAAACTCATGAACCTCCCGTTTCTTCTGTTACAATAATGCCCCTACATCATCTTTGCTGATAAAACACAGCCTGAGACACTACAGTGTTACAAAACTTAAGTAACAATTACTTTTGGATGTAGTAATTGCTTTTGGACAGACACCATCCATTTAGGTACAACTTTTCACCATGTTTATAATATTTCCTCCTCATGGTGATTCCAGGTAGTGCTGTCATTGAAAACTATGTCCTTTGGGTGGTTTTTACTGTATCACCATTTAATTATCTCAGTAGTCCTCAAAAAAGGTCATCAGCAGAGAAGCCAACCACATCATGCGCTGTTTCTGGCTCCTGTCTGAGATTGAAAGCAGGAAAATGATTGATTCTAGCACATTTCACATCACCAGGTGTGTGTTTCACTACCAGCTCACCGTTCAAAAAAGCTGAACATCTTGATAATAACATGGTGGCTGCTACTATCTTCGGAAGTCTTCTTAAAATAATCACATTCCTAAATTATATCATGGTATTCAACTTGCCATTTCTCTCATTTAACACAATAAATTTTACTTCTGTCTGCTTTTTACCCCTTGGATTGTTTTAAGCTTCTATTTTTAGCTGTAGAGGACAGTCTGAAAACTTCAAACAAATTTAAAAAAAACTAAAGCATTACAAGAAGCAAGTAACAGACATTTCAAAATTATCTTCTAAAGCTTTCTTCCATTCGCTTTTAAGCCTTTTGATTTCCGAAGATGTTAATCATGATTTTTGAAGACTTTAGTTGCCAATTACACAATACTGTTATTAGACTCTGAAAGAAACCACACGTTCACATCTTTGTTCTCATTCACTTTTTTTTTGTTTTGCTGCACCTTTTGCATCATAATTTAAAATAAACTTTTCAGAGGTAGGACTCATTGAGTTTACACAGAATCTTGCACAAAGTAGACAAAATAATAAATACTGTAGACTACAGTACAGGTGGGTAATGGCAGGGATGAATGGGAAATACTGGAGTGACAGCATACTCCAGCACTGAAAAAGCCCTTTAGTCATCTACTGACATCTCCGCTACTACCAGCTAAAGACAATGACTAAAGTGTAAACAAATTATTCTTCTAAGACAGACAAGAATGATCATAAAAAAACTTCTAATGGAAAAGGAAATCCAGAGAGGAAAAAACCCAACATGTGAACAAAGCACTGAGGGGAAGCAAAAGGACAATTTAGCTTAAAGTTCTATAGTTAAAATCTTCAAAACCATTGATTTAGGAGCTTCATTCTCACCTCCAAAGAGAAACACTAAAGCAGCTCTTATAATAAAAAAATAGCTTCTGTTTTTATTGCCATTAAATATAAATCACTAGCCTCGCTAATATTTTTGAAGACAAACTCCAGTGCTAAACTGCACCCTTTTTAAAGCTGGCAGCTCAGAGCTGTACTCAATAACAAAGTGAAATCTTGCACTGCACTTTTGCAGACTAAGACGTGTTTTTCTCCTGTGAGTGCTGCACTTTCAGAAGATCTTCTTGATCATATCTACAAAACCAATTTCCATTCATAAGTGGTCTAAAAAGGGAGTTTGAAAAAACCTTAACCTGTCCCTTCCCTACCTTTACAGGTATCCTGCAATGGATAACCAAGTACAAAAACAGTGATTTCAACCAAGTGTTAAAGCTTTGTGCCACAATGCAAGCTGGTAAGCATCAGGCTATTTCATGAACCCTGCTAAGGAGTGACAGATACTACAGAAGGAACATTTTCCAGCCAACTTGAATATATTTGAAGAAGCAAAGCAGCATACATTCCTTTTATTTCCTTTCTACTAGCAAAAGACAGGAATAGGAAGAAGTTTGTCCAGTAAGGCTTTTACATGGTCTGTTTACATGCAGAACTACATCAGCTAAATCAAATCCCTGAAGGAGTCACTTGAAGGGAAGGGAAACTTGGCTGTCAGGTATTTCTATTCTTCCTCTTAGTTTTAGGTGGCAGGACATGGTTAGTTTTTCCTCCTCCCATCCTGTCTTTCAGAAAAGCTTCATCAGCCTGGCCTAATATAATTTAAGAGCTGGCTAGGAGAAACTGGGTAAGCCAGACACAAAGGGGATACCCCACTTCTCCTTGGACAAAGATTTAGCATAAGTACAGGTTAGAAGAAATAAGGTAATAAAATGTTTTATTAATGGTTTAGGATTATGATTGGGAAATCCACAGAGCCTCAGGCTAACATACCTGCAGGTGTGACCTGTCAGCATTAGGGAAAAGGCAGCAGATGGTACCAGCCACTGACACTTATTTTTGTTTCTATTCTGTCTCATCAAGTTTTATCAAAACTCCTCTCTGTGGTTTTACATGGTCATTCATCTGATCAGTGAATGGACCCAGCTAGGAGGGGGGGGGGAAACCCCCACCCAAATTAAAAAAAAAAAATATAAAACCCTCACCATGTTTCACTAGTTATATTCCCTGATCCATGCCACCACGCCAGGACACACGCTGAAAAAACCCAAACCAAACCACTTCTGCATAAGTAAAGGAATAGTACAAAGACAGAAGAAACTTATACAGACATTGAGAAAAACGTAAGTAAAACCACAGTACCATAAAAGATATACAGAGTCCCACAGCCCATGGTAAAGTGTACTTGCAAACACTTATATTTTGGCCACTTTAAAAGGTTTTCACTAGTTTAAAATGCAGACTTCAAAGTAAAACTGGCTAAACTAAAAATGCCACAGCTTCCATACAAAGACAGTAGGTGAAAACACACACGTCACTAACATTCATTCTCTCCCTACTGCATTTCAAAGTAAAAAGCCCAAAACTTACATGTTATTTAATTAACTCACCTGACAAGAAAACAACTGTCCCTGAACAATTTTTATTCTCATGACTACCTTCATCTAACAAGACACTACCATGTACTGATAGGAACACTTCCACTGACTACAGACATTCTGAATACACAACTCAACTCCTTGCAATTTCAAGTGAAAAACACCAAGTTTCAACCTCTGCATTTCATTATGACATGGTTTAGGGTATATATTGCTAGTTACTCTCTTTCAGAACAATTTTCTAAATATCTAACAAGAGTTAAACTTGTCTTCTTGAAATGTCAAGCTTCCACAAGAGATACAAACTCCACATACGCAACCTGCTGGAGTTTACTGGGCTATCTTCCATCCCTTACAAAAAGCTGTCCTAGTTCAAACACCAAACTTTCTTGCATTTTCTGCCTATAATGATAAAGAGCAATATTCTGCAAGGAAGCATCATCAGCTACTCAGGACTATAACGCTTGCAACGGATGGAGCATCATCATCACAGGGTTAAAAAAAAAGCAAAAATACAATGACAGTATATTATGCTCCAGCAGTAGAGTCCTAAAATTGTGTACTGGACCACAGAAATCATTACACAAAAAACGAATTTCAGATACTTAAAATAAACACAGTTCATAAGCTGCTAGACAACTACCTGTTTAAAACAGACTGTTCTGAGCAATTGCCCCTTCTTAATGACATTTTAATGGTTCACAAAAAATTTGAAACATTCCTGCCTTGCACCAACATAGAAAAGCCAGTTTTATAAACAATGGTGTTGCTGTGACAAAACATAAAATAAAATTAAACAAACAGTGTTTCAAGTGCATTGAAACACTGAAGGGTAACTTTCATATGGCAAAATTAGACGGCATTAGTGACTCAAAGTCCACCCAACAAATGTCAAAAACATGAACAACAAATTTACAACCAAGAAAAGCTACTATTACAGAAAAAAAAAAAAGGGACACTAGAAAAATCCAAAACTTGCAGAATGTCATCAACAGCAACATCAGCACCTATAGTGGTAATGTTCAGTTAATAACCAAGCACTGAAATCCTCTTCCATTTACAGAATGCTGGGGCAGGGTGTGGGGAAGAAGGGTCATTAGTATCATGGCACAGTAAAGGATTTTGTCCCAAGTTAAGGATAGGATGTTAAAAACAGAAAGGACCATCAAATGACAACAGTATGGAGGTCTCAGGGAGTTTGATCCAGACTGCCTTTGTTGAGGGGTAGCCCCACTGAGAAAAAGAAGTTCAAAGCACACCAGCAGCCACCCATCCTCTTAGTCACCCCAAAATAGCAACTCTTGGGAAGCCTATTGAACCTTCTGAACAGACAAAATGTCAGAAACTGGGCATGCAAGATTGAGACCTAGAAACCAGTTCACCCTTGCATAAGTCAACTTCTCCAAAGACCTTTAGGGCAACTTCCTTGGAGAAAAGTATCCTACATTTTAATACAAAGGGTTCAGCAATAATGAAATACGAACAACATTTACACAGAATTTGCTTCTTGCTGTTCCTAAACTACCATATTTCTCAAGGATAACATCATAATCAAAATTCTCTACTTCAAACCTTCACAGCTCTTACTTCAGAGAATGCAACTTTTTAGAAGTATTTTTCAAAGAGCAGTCTTTCAAGTCTTATTATGAGGTGTAAGTGACCTCAAATTTTATCTAGTATAATACTTAAGTCAGTATGTAAGGACATAAATTATAACATCTTATCCAAAGCTATGCCAAAAGTCCTACTGATAATCCACTCTATGTCTCATGCTCCAAGCCTTTTGATCGAAGAGACAAACTAAGGATGGTAGAAGGTGAAGAAATTAATGGCTTACAGGTGAACCCAAAATATCTACTGTGACAAATTTGGTTGCGGTGACAATGACAGACTTGGCAGCAGTAATATCTACTTCTAAGGTGGAAAATACTTCTCTAAGTTATTTTATCTTCTCTCTCCAAGAGGATGTTGTCTAGAACAAGAGTGTGACTTCACAGTCAAAAGAAATTGTCTGGGTAGAATCTACTGATGTACACAAACCACTTTCTCCTGCTGTTTCACTGCCTGGCGCAGAATGAGGGAACTGGGAAAGAAATATGTTTTCATCCTAGCTGCTTCATGAGACTTGGTCTAATCTATGGACAAAATAACAAGTTATTAACTTAAAGACACGGAAATAAAGATAGGGACTCAGCTCTGGCTGAACAGAAACAAAACTGCTCAACAAAGCCTGAACCTCATCAAGCTATATGTTTTCTTCCAAAAATTTTTGGAAAATTTTGTCACTTCTACTTAGAGAAAATGATGATCTGAAGCATGATAATCCTTCTGTCACCTTGACAAAACAGATCTTTACCCACAAAACCATATAAAATGTACCAAACTTCTAAAGACGACCAGAAACACTCCAATATTGCCTCAATTATACTGTTCTCTAGTGACAAAGGTAGTGTCCTGTAGAGGCACAGGACTAGAACAGAAGCAGCCAAGAATAATTTTATTAGTTGATAATTTCCTCATAAGTCGGGGGGAAAAAAAAACAAAAACAAAACAAAAACTCTACAGACATACTTGCACAAATAGCCCTGTCAAACCAAGTTTCTTAGACCTAAATAATTTTACCTTTTGGACTGAGAATATACATTTGCCTTATTTTGCTGGATATTAATTTCAAATCCATTAACATGCTCTCCAATCCATAAATTCCAGTACTATTCAATTTCAGTGTAGACTTGTAAAACTCCAAACTCTCCCTAATCAACTCTTATTTCAAAGAATCTAATTTGCTCTACCTGCCTTGTACTCGGATATTTTAACTATTTTGATGATTGGATTAAAATAATTTTAAGGAAGAGGCAAGGCAAAATTTTGTATTGATGGGATTGGTGCAAATACTTTGTTAAAACCTGTTCACAGCAAGAAGGGAACATGAAGGAACAAAGATCACTTGTCACTAATGTAATACTTACGAGTCCTCCACTGTACTCGAGATACTTTCCTGTGCTTGGCATCATACTATGCATTTTACATTTTTACCTAGTCTCACACCTTCAGTGATTCACTACAGAATATATGAACTTATCTTTAAATATCATGCGTTCTTAGTATTACATTCAAGATCAATACAGCATCTATTTCTATTAATATTTCTGCAGTGTATTCTAAACAAAGCACTTAGAAAGCACTCTCAAAGCACTACTATCTCTAGCATTTTCCTTCAAGTTTATCTCCACTTCTCAATATGTCTTCGGGAGTACGTAGGAAGACTACAGCTTTACAGATTCCAAGTCCATTCAGGTCCACCTAAATGAATACACCCAAAAAGCAGCAAGTATTTGACAATGAGATTGTGTCTAGGATTTCATCCTTACACATCCAGAGGTAATGGCATAACATGCCTGAGGCTTTCCACTAACATTCAAAGACATTGGAAAATCTTCATTGCTGGGGCAGGGAGTAGAAAATAAGGCCTAAGTTCCGCTAAAGGAAGACCACTTTAAAACATGAGGATTTGCATAAATGAGAATTCTGGGACAGGGGCAACCACATAATTTGAAGTTATGAATCCACAACTTACTTCCAAAAGAAGGTTTTTGTTTTATTTAGGAGGAATTACCTGCAAACATCTGTGATGCTCTATCATTACAGCACTTCAAATTTTCTTCTGAGAGCATGGACTAAAACTTTGACTACAAGGTGGTGTCCGTATCTGTTTCATCCCTACTTTCTGGACTTCTAACTATACACTTCTGAAACGCAAGCCTGAATTTCTTAAGCGTAATCAAAAACCAGAAAGAACAAATCTGTTTATTATAAGAACAACAGAAACAATAGCACACTGTAAACCTGAGCTTTACAGAAACAAACACACTTTATGTTTTTTTCTAAACTCTATTGCAGTATTTTTCTTCTGCAAACATAAGTGACTTCTCAAACACCAAGAAGGAAGAGTAGAAGGGAGCACAGATTGGCTGCCTGCTGCTCCATTTCAAAACAAGTTTCTGGGTTGAACTGCAAACAGAAAACCCAACTTTTCATTATAAAAGGAAAAAAAATCAATCTGTATGCAGTTGGTATTTAGTTATCCTTCACCTGCACTGTTTATACTGCAAGTCTTGCTGTACACGGAAGTCAAATAGACTGAAAACTGACAACCTCTGGGCCACTTTCAAGAAAAGATTTGCTGTTAAGAAAGGAAACTTTAAATAATTTCACTTTTCAAATGTAATTTTGCAGCTTGTCACTTTCCCTAACTGTGACAAACTGCGCCTGTAAAAATAATACTTATTAAGGGCAAATAATCATTGACTTGAAAACTACTTTACTTACACAGCATTCTCTGCTCCACTGAAACATTTGTCAGCATTCGGTCAGAAAGTAGCCCCTCATGTATTTTGCAGCTATAATTTTTGAGTTTAGGTAATATGCAGTTGTAGGAGATTCCTCGTAAGGTTTATGTACATTCTGGAACAGTCAGAGCTATCTTGACATTTGCTGGTGAAAGAGGGAGGAAAGAAAAGGCAAGGAACAAATTCTGACAGATAGCTTTCTCCACCTACACCACTGTTTCCATTTCAGCTGAGGCCAATAATGAAGCCAGAAGGTAAAACACTATAGAGTTCTCTTCTTGTTCTATTAAAAATACATAATAAGAAGCAAAGCAGGTTTTTTCATTGCCATAGAGAAGATACAAAATAGTCAAAAATTCTCCAAGAGATAGCCTCAATTCCTCTTTACCCACACTTTGTTCTATTCAAGACAATCTGAGGGAACCAGAGAAGTGGGGAAAAGAGGCAATCCAAATAAAACTTACATGAGTACCCTCATACCTCAAGAGTCTTATCTGTGTGAACTAAAGCAACCAAGTTCTAGTAAGCAGATGATAGAAACAGCAAGAAAACATTATGCTAACAGACTATGCAATTCATTAATTATTCTTTAGCTCATCACAAATAAAGCAGCACCAATTCTGATCTCCATCCACTAAGAGAATGCTGGTGCTAAAAATTCATTCTTGAAAAGTAACTCCTTTTCAAGAAGGGAATTGTCCCAGTTATATACTGGTAGGGTAAATCCGGAGTTGTGATTGCCTAAGTGTTTTTGTTCCACTTTTGTTTGGGTTTAAGGGTAGTCTGAGGCCGGAACTAGTTAAAATGCTCTCTTTTGATTGTTATTTGAAGCCAAGGCAGCTAGTGGCATCCTGGGCTGCAAGAGAAGGAGTGCTGCCAGCTGATCAAGGAATGTGATCCCTCCCCTCTGCTCAGCAGCACAGAGGCTGCTCCTGAAGTGCTGTGTCCAGGGCTGGGCTCCACATTACAAGACAGACATAGACCTACTCAAGTGAGTCTAGCACGGGGCCACAAAGGTGACGTGGGAGCTGAAGCACCTCACACAGGAAAAAAAGGCTGTGACTGTTCAGTCTGGTCAGCCTGCACAAGAGAAGGCTCAGGGAGGTCTCATCAATTTGTACAAATACCTAAAGGGAGTGCATAAAGCAAACTGAGCCACACTCTTGTCCAAGACTCCCAGTGACAAGATAAAGTAAAACACAGGAAGTTCCTCCTGAGCAAAAGGAATCACTTTTTACTGTCATAGTGGCTTCCTTACCAGTCTGCCATGCCACGTCTTTAAACTAAACAGAAATCTTGGGAAGAAGTCAGATAAAATTACTGACTTCTTAAGACCTTGCATTTATTGCTCAAACAGTTTCATAAGCAGGCTAGTAATACTCTTCAGCCTTGACTGAGAGTTCAAAATCCCAGAAACAGAACTATCTTTCTTCCTGGATTAACTCTGCTAAAAAAAAAAAATTTAAAAATAGACGAAAGACTTTCAATTTCCACCTAGTCATTTAAAAAGAGAGAAAAAAGACAAAAAACAAAACCACACAAACACCAAAAAACAAAAATAAAAAACCCCAAAAATAAAAAACAAACCAAAAAAACCCCAGAAAAATCCCACAAAAAAACAAACAAAAAAAAAAACAACAACAACAACAAAAAAACACACAAAAACATCCGCCCCTCAACACAGTCCAAGGAGACAACAGGATTAAGTTCTATTGATAACTGTCCAAAAATTCTAAAGCTTAAATTCAACTGCCAGCAAACACAGTGACAAGCGGTTAATGACAAAAGATTGAAAAGCTCAAAAGAAAAGGGGTAGTGCTTTTGTTTCAGAATCTTATTCTTCATGGAGCAGTTTAATTTCTTGAAAGAAATCAGTGAGGACCTGTTTTTGTTGTGTTTTTTAAAAATCATCTTAGTGCCAATGAATACAGGCATGTACAAAGTTATCAGCTGCATAACTGCTGTGCTATACCCTTCTGTACAAACTTAGGTAAAAAATACTCTACAAATCTGACTTCACTCATTTTGAAAATTATATTTAAGTTTTGCAAGCACCTAATCATCTTTCAGGATGTTCCATATTAATAGCATATGCCTTACAGCACATGGAATTCCTGCAAATTCAATTTAAGACTCGTCAACGCTGCAAGGTTTCATGTTCTTCAACTGTAGATGCAGCCAAAGCTATGTCAGTAGCAGCAATGTCCAGGGATATACTACACAGACACAAGTCAACCAAGCCCCAACCTTTCTACAGAGACACTCAAACTGCAAAAGCAAACTATAGCTTTTAGTAAGCCTCACTGCATACAGATTTTCACTGAATGAACCACATTTCAAGACTAGTGGATTCCCCCATTTATACAAAGTTTCAAAACCAATCCATAATAAATGCAATAAGAAAAAGAACTAATCTAAGCATCAAACTAAGAAGGAACCCAATGAAGCTTTCAAATTACATGAGATACGAAAAACTAACAGCGACAGTCACAGACAAGAGACTTCATCCCACTATTTATTTGCAGCGGAGGAACACAGTACAAACCAATGATCTGAAGAAAGGGCCAGAAAAGCAGAAAAGGGAACATTATGATACCAATATCTAGCCAAAGAGAATCCAAAATGAACCTTGAGTTCCAGAAATGCTACTCTACACAATCCAAGAAGCGCCTTAAGTAGCTGACATATTTTGCCACAAGCAAGATTAAATAAAAAGAAAACAAAAGAGTGTTAAGTCTACAATTAGAGGTAGGTCATTTGGACGCAGTGGGGTGATCAGTGATTGCCATCCATTATCTTCTTACGTCAAAAGTCAGCTTGGCTTTCTCACTAACAGAACATTTGGAACAGTACAAATCACTGTATCATTTTGTGTTGAGCCTGTTGTGCTTTGATAACCCTGTACATGTCAGTGAACTGGTCTAAACAGTTTTCAAAAATGCATTACTATGCCCTTTAAGAATCCTAAATTCTTACTAGCTTTTGCTCTTTACAGACAATGTAGTTGAATAATTGCAAAGCAAAGGGATTTAGAAACAGGGTAAGAGGCTTATAAAATGGTGGCTGTAACAGTTTTAAATTGATTTCTATTTTCAGTGAACACACTTGTCCTCTGTAAAAAAGCAACGTAAACACTCAAGTCTGCTGTAACTAAGCTCAGTGTCCTCTACTTGCAAGACAGAACTGAGAACCATAACATTTTTAAGACTTCATGACTGGGACAGAATGGAACAAGATTAAAAGTGTAGTTTAATTAATATAGTATAATAACTTATTCTCATTAGTGAATTTGAGTAATTTTTGTTTTAATATTAATTATCAGTTATTTTGTCTGAGATCACAACTCAGCTAACTTTAAACCTCCTTTCTCAAGGAAGACTCCCAAAACATTCAATAGCACATATGTTAAAAGTGGTAACATGGTATGTTAGAAATGCTCTTCAAATTAAAGAAGAAACTAGCTTTGATTATTTTTCAGACAGGTAGATTCATAATAGTTTATAAACCAAAGTACAAAAACAACTGTTTGCCAGTTACAAAGGTGTGATGAAAGCTTTGTTTTGTTTTTCAAAAATTTTTGAAGGTTGTGATAAAAACTTTCATTTTGTTAAGTAAAAGCAATTTACTCTCAGGAAATGAACAAGCTGAACGCACATCAGTACCTTAGTCCTTCTGTGGAAGACACCACTTTCTATACGTAATTTACCCTGTATAGGGCAATTGGGCACCCTTCTTGTTATCATGCTGTTGCATTCAAATTCCTTTTCTTTGTACATGGAGTACCAGATTTGACTCAGTGGCGCTTACCCTTCAAAGCAGAAGGAGCATTTCTCCCTCACGAAGTTCTCTCCAAACACTGTTGCCAAGCTAGAGGGTGAAAAGACAGAATAAACAAAACACTGGAGCTAAAGTAGTCACACAGCTAGATCAAGACTGTGGTAATGGTTTAGGCTCACAGAAAAATTAAGGAGGGAGCAAGCAGCATTCCTTTAAGGTTATCCAAGTAATAACACATATGCAAAATAAGTGGTATCACGTCTATGTAAGGAGATGACAAAAGCAAGCACATCAGATACCGGTTTACAAACATCAGGGCTTGCTTATTCTGAATGACAATTTCCATAACACTCCCACATAATGCTGAATTCAGGGAAACCCAAGGCCTCCAGGACCTACAGGGTTTATTTATTTAATCTAGTTTAACCCAAATGACTCCCCCATTCCTCACCACAAGACAAATCACACCACGAGTGCAGGCATGTCCATTCCTCCTTTTTAGCAATTACTCTCAGTGCATTAAAGGTTTTTATACAATCCAAAAACCAGCATACAAAAGCATACGGTTTTATTTGCTAAATATTAAAATCCTTAAAGACAGTAAAACAAAAATAAATCTTTGCACTTCAGTAACACCACAATTGGGGGAATTAAATTTCCAGATATGTTTCTAATCTGCACTCATGCTGCCAGCTGCCTTTACATTTGTGTTCGGGGTGTGGGGGGGAATCTCTTTCCTGCTCTGACAAAGGTCTTTGTTCTACCCAGAAGCCAGCTCACCTTACCTCTGAGAGCGGGCATTTTTGTCAGCTGTTCGTACAATAAACAGCTGCGAATATATGAAAAACTTACTACTACAGGCAAAAAACAAAAGTGGCAAGTAGTTTCTATATTTACAATGCACAAAATTCTTGAAAACACATAACCATTTCAATAAATATTCTGGAAGATCTTTTTCCCCCTCCTCTCACACTTAATCTTATAAGCCTTCAAAATTAGCCTGTGCAGACAGCACAGTAAATGTAATTAGCTTCAGAATGCCAAATTATAGCAAGTCTCCCTGCTAACTGCTAATATAAAATGAGAAGAGCAGCACAGTCATCATCAGCATATAGGGTTAATGAAGGTTTTCCTAGAGGTCTTGCTCCTGCTTTAAGTGGACTGGGTGAACTGATATAAATCTAACAGGGTAGACGTTTATCAACTCTGAACACTGTCAACAGAAGAAGTAAGTTATTTCACTTTTCAGATATGCTCAAGAGCTTAGCAACTTTGAGTAAACTTGTTAGAAGTCACAGATTCCATTCACTCGCTATGTTTTTTCTCTCTCTTGAATAACCTCTCAATTATGGTACAGTTCCCAGTGTGATATATCATTTCAGGTATAACTTCAACTGAAGACAAAGACAGAGCACACATACTTTAACCACTCTCCTGAGGAAATACATTTTTTGCTAAGTGACCAGGCTGAATGGAGCTACTCCAGCCTTCAGCAGAGGTTCTTCCTTTGCATTAATTTGTATGAATCAAATTAAAATAGGTTTAATAAAGATGTGTCAAATTGTATTCATAATCACCAGAATGCAAAGAGATAAAGCTTGCAATAATCAGGAATACATTTCAAGATTTTAGCAATTAAGAATTGAAGGATTTCAAAATATTCACAGCCACTGCATCTCTGGAGACCAGTGTCACTTACAAATAGAAGGCTTAAATTGCAGCTGTCTTTTCATAATACACTGTGCTTTGGGTCTGGGTTTATCTTTGTCTTTCCATCTCCTCATTACTACATGAAAGGGGGAAAGATTTCAGTTCAGAAATGAACTGAAACTATCATGAAGCTCAGTAAGAAACAGTGTGAACGTGTATATTCACCATAATTCATCATTCAAGATATATTTTCCCTTCATTGAGGGATGCCAGTATTTCTAAAACTGACACTCTGCTTTTAATGTCTCAGTGTACTAAGTGCTCACAATGGTCTAAATCAAGAACAGAAAACCTCTCTAAAAGCAAGTTTCATACATTTTATTTGAATGACCTTTATGTCTCCCAACAGCAAAGGTTTCAACGATTATGCACAAAACATCTTCTGTCTTCTTTATTACCTGGTGCTGCACTGTTCTTGCAAAGATAATACTAAAGAACACCTCCCAGAGACCCAGACTAATTAATTTTTTGCCTGTTGTTTCTGCTTAAGTACTGTGAGCTAGAACAGATCCAGTACTTGCATCCTGACTCTGTGACAGATTCATCTCGACGGAAGCTTACCAAATCAACATACACACTAAATTTTTCTAGGATGCATTTCACAGAAATTGCATGCTGAAAATAACTTCATGAGTCTCAGTTCCTAATTTGCACAAAATTTTGTTTTTAAATATAAATACATTTAGGGAGACTACTAGATGAACTAAACCTACCATCTGCACAGCAGAAACTTTACCCTGAATTCAAACAGCACCTAAGGGGACAAAACTGAATGCAAACAATTTTAGAAAAGATAGTAATCTGAAACCAGTAGAAGGCCCTCCTCATATGTTCAAATTTAAAATCCAAGAGTTGTCTTAAACTTCTCTATTAGGTCAAACAACCTTACATAACTTCACACCTACTGCGGCAACAGAACAAACTATGCACAATCACAGCTGGTGGCACATTCATTGTTCCATGGAAATTGCCCTGTGGATAGTCTCCCAACAGGACTTCAGTCCTTGGTGGAAACTGGTCAGGTGTCTTTCAGGAAGGTGAAAGAAAAAGGTCTGAAGAAAGAAAATTACAGTGAGCAGCTGAAACGCAGCAGCTCCTGGCCATACACCCAGAGGCAGCATTCTCACCTACAGCTGGTGTGAGGGTATTTACATAATGATTCTGGAGGGCTTTGGCAAGGAAGGCAAGTGCTAGTCAAGATTCCTGAACCAGTTCCACAAAATTCTAAACTTGTGAGCAAATCTGTATGCAAAGACCTAAGTGCATGGGATTTAGTGGCAGACTTTTTCATTCAACCCAAGAGCTGCGACGAGAACATCCACTTGGACCTGTTCCATCAAGAAACATCAATCCAAACTAACTTTTACACTTAGCAAAATTACAGAGACTCACACAACTGCAGCACATAAAAATTGCAGGGTTTTAACCCTATTTTGAAAACAAATGCAAAAATAAATTTCCCCAGATTAAAGATAAAACATACTCAATTATGATTGAAATTTAAAAAATGCTTCTAGAAATACATTAATTACAATCTTGGATTTGTGCAAATATAGAAATGAATGCGCAGGAAATAACTTCAGAATTTCACGTAGGTGAAGGATGTCTACAAGATCTGCTCCCCTTCTCCTCCCTCACCTTGCTCCCATCTTTCCTGGGACTGTGCTGAATATAACCTAGCCAATTCAAGTGTTTAAATTTGAACACTTTTGTTGTATTTGAGTGTGTTTAAAGAACCTCCTGCACTACCCACGGGGATTGTTCTGTTTCCTATTTGTTAGTTTCACGTGAGCAATACCTCTGTGTATAGCTCAAAGCCCTGTTCTGAAGAGCCAATTTGCCCTGATTGTACTTATTTTCAAAATAGCAAAGCAGAAGTAGGAATAGAGGTGGAGGGGTCAAAAACAAGATGCCCATGAAACCACACTAATTGGTATAAAAACTAAGAGACTGATACACCTGAGTGCTTTTCATTTTCCTAAGCAGACAAGAGTTCAAATGGTACTTCTTTAACAAACCTGGCTTGCAGAAGTCAGTCTGCTTCTCAAGTATCACATTAAACATCTCTGATGAGCCTAAAATAAGATATGACAGAAAGCAGATATCTAATTTTATAACCATCTAATGCTATACCATTAGCAGTGGAGCTATAGAGCAGGAAACATACCAGACTACGTAACTTCACTTTCCTCAAATGAGAAATGTTTAGGTTAGGAGCCTAGACAAATGTGTCGAGTAAACACCACCTGCAGAGGTTTGGAAGGATCTAGACACTTCTTCAGTTAGGGTTGGAGGTCATGCAGGCTCCCTTCCATCAGGAGAAAACCCAGAGAGGTAAAAAACCCTGCTTAATCTTTGCACAACTTAAGGACCCCGTGTCTCACTCATGAGTGCCTTTAACAGTCTCACAGCCACAACTGTCTAGTCAGAACTGTCAGAAGCCTCTAGGAAGTAAGCAAACCAGATGAATCCTTCTTCACTGAAGCAGACCACTGTTAAAAGTAAGCCAGTAATAAGCCTCGATCTCCCATCATGCAAGCAGTTGAAAAGCCAAAGCATCCTCTCCCAGACAGACAAGTTCCACAAAAAATCTCTTTATGATAAAGAAATCTATTTCTGCCCTAAAAAATGGCCTCATCTGCACTGTGAAGTGTGCAACAAGGCTGATGCACACTTCTGATGCACTTCTTCCCTCCACCAGCTACAGGCAAACAAAGCTCTGCACTAGTTAGTTCCATCTGGAATAGACCACTCATTGACTTGGAGTCCTGAAAACAGATCATTTCAGTAAACACACGTCACTTATCGAAGCAGCTGTCTGTCATTTAATTTCCATGCTACGGAAGTTACACAAAAGCACCATTATGCTCAATTAATGTTCTACTTGGGGAAGCAGTAATGATACTGGAACACCACAAAGCTATTTCAGACTCTCAGTAAACCTGTATCAAAAGTACTTATTCTACAAGCAGTCAGGCTTTTTCTCACCTACAAGCCAGCGCTACAAACTCTGCTTGAAATCTCCACACTGTGCTCCATCAGTTCTTTCTCAAGCATTGCTACCAGTAAAAAAAAGACCATGCCGGACACCCAAAGTCTCTGCTACACTTTCACAACCTGCAACTTTAAGTGAAAGTTCAAGAAGCAAAGAAACTTCTCATTCTTAGTTATGTTGGCTCAGCAGGTCTAGTCACACAAAAAGCTGTGAACACTTTAGCAACAGCTACGATGAAAATAAACAGGTCAACAGCTATGATGAAAATAAATAAAAACCACACAATTTGGACACCAAACAACTGCACAATAAGGAGAAAAATTACTTCAGAAGTCTACGTTATAAGTATGCTGAAGTTCAACACTGCTACAAAGAAGAAGAAATGTATGAACTTTGAAAGCAAAAAGTACCTTTTGCAACAGCTATGCAAATATAGACAGATATGAATTTGCACAATTGGACTGAATTGTTAGGTATTTCCTTCCCCTTTCCTGTACTCCTAAAGTAAACATTTGTCTGGGGTTTTTTTAAACCACTGATGGAGTGTGGGAGGGATACTCATCACTTAGCCAAGGTTTTATACCACAAAAAAAAAACAAAAAAAAACCCAAAAAAAAAAAAAAAAAAACCCAAAAAAAAAAAAAAAACCCCAAAAAAAAAAAAAACCACAAACAAAAAAAGACCACTGTGGATGAAGTGATATGGAAGATGGCTCACTTATATATGCCAAACACAGCACCTGAGCTCAGGAAAGGCCTGTCTTGGTAGCTCTGAAACAAACAGGCTGCCTTTTGCCACAGGTGAACTCCCAAACACAGCACCTACCTCCTTCTCCCCAGGCAGCAATTACAGCTTCATGTCCACTTTAGACCAATCTAAGCGTGACTGACACAGAAAGGAGCCCTGATTTTCTCAGTGCCCCCTTGTGCAATCTTCTCTCCCTGGCATCAAGAGTAGCATTTTGTTGGCCTATAAATCAGGTAAAACTCACCAAGCAAGAGCGGCATTCGTAAGCAGGCCAGTCGTCTGGCTCACTGTACAGCTCCACAAGCCCTGGCACAAGCTGAAAGTTTGAGAACTGCAGTGTTCCTTTAACAGCAGCCTGCATTTAAGCCAGCCTAAAGCAATGACATAACTTCAGGGTGAATAACACAGTGGTCATCACAGTGGGTAAAGTTCGTAAATGGCAATCACAGAAAAGCTTTCCAAAATACAAGTTTATAAGCACAGTAATGTGCATTTTCTGTTCTAAGAGTTACACAATGAGGCACAGAGAAGTAAATGAGTCATGGCTCAGCAAATGAGTCAGTTCTTTCATTTACAGTATTCATGACAAGTATTTCACCATGGAAAACAATTATTTTGATAGGCCTGTTTTGTAGTCTGTCCTTGGAGGAGTTCACTGAGTGACAAGAGATTGCAAGCCTGCTGGAACAGGCTCTTGGAGGATTCCCATGCTCACAGCCACACCGTGCTTCCGTATCAGCAGCATTCTTTAGGGCAGCAGGCTTGGTCAACCAGGAATATGCTCCCTCCCTAAGAAAAGGAATAACTGGAAATATAGTTACAACTTCTGTCAGTCTAAGGCCTTTGTCACTTATAACCTTTGTCAGGCAACCTAAGGTTACCAGCCTTAAGAAAAAGATAGACATCAGGCCTGCCGTTGCACTTGAAATCCATATTTAAGATGACCAGAAACTACCTACCATAGCCCTTGTTCAGCACGCAACATCTACACAGGTTTGGCAGGCTGGTACAAGACCCTACAAACAGCTGACATGCATTGCTCAAGTCAGTGGAGGCCCTATGCTGCTGCACCACATCAGGGCCTGCAAGTTGTCACCACCATACTGGACACCACTGTTAGGCACCTACAGTACGTACTGCCCACAAACATCGCAAGAGCGCCTTGCTTGCAAATATACCCACTGCTGACAGAAAGCAGCTGACCAAAGTTGCTTTTACCTGTCCAAAAGGACCTGGTCAATGCAGAGAGTATGGTGTGAGGGCAGCGTGCTCTACAGAAAACAAGCCTGCATTGAACATGCTGCTGCTGACTCGCATTATTTGTACCCAACTACTGATGCAAGATTAAATTGCAGGCTCCTTCTGCAGCAGTCCCACCTCCAGCCCACTGTACAAATATCGCATCCCCACTATGCTTCTGAAAACTCAAACCAGCATCAACTACAATACAAATGGATCTGCTCTCAACTTGGTCATCTACAAACACCACACAGCCCAATCCCCAGGTTCAGGACACTTACTGTCTCACCAAGGCTGCATGACATGCTATGCCTCCTGGGCTCCTGGAACAAAACATAGCTGTACAAAACCCCTCATGCCTACCAATCAAGCTACATGTATGCCAGGCTAATATACAGACACTTCTTGCACTCTAATGCTCCTGATTCTCCCACCTCACTCATACATTAATTTTTGCCTGAGGTGCTTTCATTGTATCACACCATATTGTCCCACATCACCCTCTTGGCTCCCACAAGAAGTCACTGAGTACACCAAGGCCCTTGCCTGGAATGTGGTTCCGCCATTGGGCCCTTGCTGGTTCCAATGCAGTGCATCACACTGGGATGGCTCTCACCATAGTCCCCAGTGGTAATGTCTTCTGGATTCAGGGTTCCTGAACCTTTCAGCACTTCCACAAAATGTTGATTCTCCTCCCAGAAATTTCAACTTTTATAGATTTTTGTGCTTCTCCTTTTACTTCCTTTCACAGCTTAGTGTCTCATTGCTCAGTCATCTTCCTCTGCTTCCGCCTTTCAGATGTTTCTCAACATTTGATCTCTACTTCTTAACTTCCTTTTGTTATTCAATGAGGGAGGGGAAGATGGACCTCATAACAGGCAGGATTCACTGAAGCACATACCCATGATTCACATCTTTCCACTCATCCATTCTAACATTTCACTAGCTATCATTTCACACCTTGAGTATCAAGAAGGAGTAGCTTTGATCTTACTGACATCTTGCTCCCTTAAGCATATTCTACACACTAGGAATATTCAGCTTTCTGACAACAGCAGCACCCTTCCTTGTCCTGCTGAGCTGACACAAGTCCTTTCTTTTAAGTACAAGACTTTGGATCTCTTTGGTACTGAAATTACAATGGTCAGATCTGTCCTATGTTTTTAGTCTTTACCACTTATCTTATACCCCTACCAATGTTAAGGCTGCATTCCATATGGCCTCTTATCAGCAGGAAAAACTTCTCTAATCTTTCTCATCACCAGTGCAGCAACTCTGACAGTTGTCTCCCTCTTTCCCTTTCCTACTTTTGTCTGAAGAACTGTCCAATGAACTGTGTATCACTCTTCATCAGATTCTTGTCTGCACTCCCGTTCCCAGGTCAGGACAATATATAGGTTCTGGGGTAAAAAAAAAATTTAAAAATCCAGTTTTCACAAGTCTGGGTACCATAAATACTCATTACAGGGGGCAGGGGACCAAAATAAGAAAACTAGTCTCTTTTTGCAATATACAGTGTTTTAAAACTAAGCCATTTAATGTCTATTCCGGAGAATTAAGCTACAATTTGGAAACAGCTTATAGTGAATGAAATAATCAATGCTATGAAAAAATCTCTTTGAAACAGCTGTACAAGACAAAGTCAATGGTTTTGTTATACCACTGGCCAAGCTTCCATCATTACTGAACAGAAACAGCTTCTGCTGAAGTAAAATCTGACAAACACCCTTCAAACACAAAGTCACCATTATCTGAAAAATCAGAGCATTACCTTTGTGCATCCAATACATCTTATTTATAAAACTGAAACTGGAACAAAATGTTGAAAAGAGTGAGAGGACACCCACTTCATAACTTAAAACTGTTTTACAATTTCAAAAGCTACAAAACAGCTAAGTTACTGTTTGCTAACCCATTTTCCATCTTGAAAGCTGTGTTTCATTTTGTAGGAAAAAGTCTATCAGATTCCATGCATTTGCTAACACCCATTAAAAGTAGATCATACAGAGGGAAGAGTTAGACTATATCCTCCTTAAATATACCTCATCAGATATCTAGTGAGGTCTTTGACCTCTGTATTATCTCATTAAGTACCACTTCCCCACTTCTCTTCTTGGCCTCACATCTATAAAGCATTTTACTCAGCATTCTATCACCTTTCTTCTCCTCAAGCATGTATTATTTAATAAAACAAACTCTTGTTTACTCTTAAACACATCTTTGCTCCCTGCTACCAAACAGTCATTTACATTTATCATGTACAAAATTACCTAGAAATCAAATCTGTAAACTACTGCCAGGATACATGACAGTTTAAAAACTGATCACCCAAACTGTCAGTAAAACAAAGTGGTATGCTGCTTCTAAAATTTATACACAGGACAAACGATTTTTTTCTCAGCTTCCTGATCCCATTAGACTTTCACAGCACGTGTTACATCATGTCCCAGTCCTAGTTGTTGCCTACCATTCGTGCATTAGCACATTGAGCTGAAGTCACCTCTATTAATTCATGCATATTCGTATTTGACAAGGAAAGCTGCATGATGGTGCACTCACATATCATGGCTTGCAATAACAAAAAGATAAAAAACAGCCATGCATTTTATGTCATCCTCATCCCCCTGCTGTGGAGGAAGCAAAATTGAAGTTTTGGGCTTCTGTATAATATAGCTACACTAAACCCAGAAACAGAACGTAACGTACTTGATATTTTATCCCCAAGACACCAACTGTAGACAGTTTGCAAGGTTTCAGTTTACGATCTAAATCAATGGAAGAACTGAGACTCATTTTGCATGTACCACAGCAGCAGCACAGCCAGTTGTCATTGGTAATAACAGTATTTCAGAATAAATGTGTTCTGGTTTTTTTTTCTTTTTCTTGAGCTAATATATTCAACAATTCATTTAGACTACTGACTTTTCTCTGTTCTTGAACTTTTAAAATCAGTAGACTCTGCAGAATTGTCCTAAAGAAGATCAAGCCATGTTTAATCCAGTAAGCATGGTCACTAAATCCAGCTTTGTACATATGCAAATGAGTGTTTTATAAGACCACCTTCCACCCTCCCAAAATACGGCACTGTATTCCACCAATAGCTGAAGCAAAATCTGATGCAGCTGCTGTGGAGGCAACCAACAACTTACAATATAGTTCTCCATTAAACTGATATCCTCACATTTTCCAGAAGATCCCAAGATTATCTGTAAGTGTATGTGTTAATGAATTCTTAACACAGATTTTATCTGCTATCCTTTCAAGGCCACAGCTGCACATAAGTAAAAGAAAGGACCAACCATCAAGCATATGAAACTCTGAAGATCACACTACCTGTATATATTTATACTACTGACAAACATATCAATCCCATCATTAATCGCTGAATATGGATCCGTGCTCCATGCACTTCAGCCTAGTCAAAATATCGAAGCTGAATGCAAAAATTAAGAACTAATAATAAAGCTCAGGAGCCACTTTTGACAAGGGCAAGCTAGAAGCTGAAGTGTGTGAGTTTAAAAAGTTTGCGCTGCCTTGCACACATAGTTGAACATTGCTATGCAGAAAGAAGGCAGGCCACTAGCACAAAAGGAAGCGACAAACTCTAAACATACAGAAACAAATCTGAGAGCCACTGCTGAAGCCTTTAACCCAAAGCCAAGCTTTTAACACAAGCTTATAAACACTTAGAATACATGCAAACTTCATCCTCTACTCTGTTACAGGCTGTACATTTGTAACATTCTGTAAGGGTTTAACCAATTTTAAGTGCCTTGATGGTTTAATGTTTTTCATTTCATTAGTCAGTGTAAATTAAATATTGTAGTCAGCTGCACAATTCCTGCATAGTTCCTGCACTGTCAGTGCATTACTGTCGGCTGTCAGTAACCAGTTAGCAGCTAAATTTGGCACACATACAAAGTGTCTCATTTCTTAGAAGTCCTACAGCTACGCAACAGCTGATTTTTCAGGCCTTTAAAATAATCAACTATTGAATGCAATTAACTTTTGTGAAAAAAATAAAGTAAAAAAGACACAAAAATATACATTAACATGTACGTCTGTGAAATATCTTACCTCTTATGCCATTTCCCCCATAACTGTTCCAATGATGACAAAATGTATTAAAGCTCTGACACCAATTACCTATGAAAGATGACTTATGTAAAGAGGTGGATTGTTAAATGAACTACAATAAAAGGTAAATCACTTGAATTTTTAGAACATTAATTCAGTACATAAGTTTTCTATTTATCTGATCAGTTAGATCTACTAAGGCGGATTTAAACTTATTGACAGGTTTTACTGCATCCTTCCAACTAGCATCAGACTTTCTCAGACATTGCCCTTGCATTTCCAAAGCGAAACTTCCACATATTTGGACTGTCAAATACACTCACTTGCAAAGAGGAATGGACACTTGCAGTAAAAAATAAATAAAACCTTGAAAGCCACAAATAAAAAATTACACTCTTTTTTTAAAGCATGTAATGATGTGCAGCACAACTTTAAAATATATTTTAAACACTGCTGAAGTCTGCCCTCTTTGAATATTTGGTTTTCACTTTTCAGAGGTGTTGTTGGTATAAATTCCACATTAGGAGACTCTTTTAGTCTATACTGAATTGCGTCACATCAGAAAAAGTCTTTTGTATGCCCACTCAGCTCTTACAGCAGGCCTTTTATCAGTTCTGACTTAACCACAAAGGAATTCTCTACACTGTAGTTACTACTAGAAGGCTCCTCCAGTCTGTTTGCACATTTGCAGAATTCAGTCAGAAAACATCTATTTTAAGATGGTGATTTATATCTCAGCTTTTCCAGACTTCCTGGCCCTCCACAGCACGGCCAAGGCAACAAAGACTGGATGCAGGTTGCTGCTTCAGAGGACAGCAGGGTAATGTGCCGCAAGGCCATCACATAAATCATGGCAATTGGCATGTAGCTGGAAGGAGAATGCAAACCAGTGTACAGCACCAGACAACACTGCCAATGATCCAGGTCACAGAAGGTTACGAAACCACGTCAAGGGCTGCACATATACCCAGCTCAGAATTCTTACGTACATCATCTGGCACAGTAAACCAAAAGCAAAAACTGGAAGTTCAAGGAGACAGATCTCTCAGAACAAGTGCAGTTGTTGGACAGCACTCAAGTGTTCACGTGCTGTCAGGCTGACTGCATTCCAGGCAACCAGAATTCACATTAAATCTGTATCCTTGACGCACATGAAAGCTTCTTAGGATTTCAAATTAGTTCATGTCACAGACAGCATATTCATAAATTAGGATACCTTTTGTCAGTTAAAATAGTGTGGTCCTTCTTTGACTTGGCTTTTGGGTTTTTTAAAGATGCAGTAAATTCTCCTCCCTTACCCCTCAAGAAAATAAGCTAAAGAGAAAGCAAGTTAAAGGAATGTCAGCAGCTTTCCTAAACTTTGCACTCATATTTACACTACTACAAAACTTGACACATTATCTTGACATCACTACATTACTTAGACAGCCGGTGACACTTAAATTGAACTCATGCAGACATATCTACGAGCATGCCATCTACTACAGTCCATCCTTCAACAGTAAGAACTGCACCTGACAGCTTACTACATTTTTCTCACTTGAATTTTTTTAATTAGAACTTGACCAGAGTCTTAAGTAATTATTTGATTTTAACAGGTTCATTCATAAAAGGAAATGATACAGCAAAATGCAGCAACCAGGAAATTATTTTTAAGGAAATCAGTTTGTCTGATGCTGACTTTTAAACAGCCCTCTGTCACACAGAGATTTTGCATTTAATTAATGGTTCACTTCTGAAAGTTAGCACACAGGGCCAGAGAGTAAATGCAGGCATCAACTGCTGGCATGACAAGTGGCTCAAATTCAAACATTGCTACATACCAAAGGATCGGATCATACACAAAGATGGAATCACCTTCTAAAAGGAATGGCAGCTTTGAAAATGAAAACTGTTTTTTTGGAAGTGAGGAAAGCCTTGAAATTAAGGGGAAAAGAGAACATAAGAAACATGAACACTGACCTAAAACACACAATGAAAAATTTTGCTACATGAACCAAATACAACACTCCTGTATAAAAGAAGATTTCTCCATTTAAAACTTGTGATGGCAAGTGATGAGCAATTACTTTCCTTAAAAAATAAATGAATTCTACAGTACTACTGACATTGCCCAATTACATGTGCCCTACTATTCACAATTACACAGGAAGATAATATATACAAGTTTTATTTTTGTATCTCGAAATCACCCTATACTTACACTCTCTTGAAATCAAGAATAGATTTTTTTAGAAAGCCTGAATTAAATGCAGGAGCTGATTTACAAAGCTTTTCCACCTTTAGCCATCTGGTCTTGAAAGGCAGCTTTTTTTTGCTTCTTTAGCTCTATCTTTTTTTTCAGTGTATTCAAAGAAATTATTCAAGGTCAAGGATACTGTATTAGAGCACACACACAGAAAACAGCTTGCATATTCACCAATTAATGCATTGCATTCCAAATCCTACAAGGATACTAGAATGCATTAGATGTCTCCCTTTCAGGAAGAAACATTTAAAAATTAGCTTACTAGTTTCTGTTCTGGAACTTAGAAATATAAGTAGTTATTTCTTAGAGCAAACTGAAACTGGAATTGATGAAGGCATTTTCACAAGACTCTCTAGGCTTGGAACTAAGTCAAAAAAAAGCAAAAAGTCAGACATCATTTGTTTACGCCCATACCACAATATTGTATTAACAAATTCTGGATTACTTGTTTTACTCATACATTCCTAACCAAACCCCCTAAGTTGAACACGATTGCTCCTTCAGCATGTCAGCACACAAAACCCTCCTCTTCAAACAGACAGAATTTAACACAACCTTTTCCCCTTGGAAGAAGTTCACTACACATACCAGAACAATTTGGTATCACAGGCCAAAAAGTTAATACTAAACACAGTGCCTTCACTGCCGCTAATGACAACTCATAGGTTTGTCACACAACTCGGTATTACTCTCATTAAGTAAATCCTTTTACTAAATACATCTGTCCTACAGGTTTCATCAACAACTACATGTATATTGCACGCACCAGTGAGGATCACCGTATCTGCTAAAAGTCGCAGTTCAACTCACAGCACAGTACATTTGTGTCACCTTTGCAAACAAAATACTTGGTATGGTTCTATCACAAGAAAAAAAACAGTGTTTCATGTTATACCACTGCACTCAAACAGCTGAGTCTCAAAAGAAGAGACATTACTTTTGTTTACTTGCTCTGCCATTTCAGAAAGTTTTGGGGTTGGGTTTTTTTTTTTAGTAAAGATGGTTAGGAAGAACCAAAATTTATCTCAAGTCATTGTCCACCAAAAGGATCTGAAATTTGCTGACTACAATACAGATTCCACCAGAATTACATGCAGCCACCAATTTGGTCTTCTAAAACCTTCTCTTGCTCCTGTTGAAAAAAAAGGCTTCTCCTGGTTTTGAAAGCAAACCAATCTCCAGTCTTTAACTTAAGAACACATTAAAGAAACATCAGTGACCTTCAACCACAATTTGAGAAAGGAGAAATTTTACTTTGTTTTTCTCCAAGAAGCATTTTGGTTACATCCCCCAACCAGGTATCCCTGAGGAGCTTCCAAAACATGATCCTGCAGCTCCAAGCTAATGACGCTCTTCAGCTGAACCTCCTTCCACAGACAAGGCAGGCTTCTATCTTATAATATTAACATCATATTCTAGAGCTGTGGCAACTGCCAGTCAATGAATTCTTTGTATTTTCCTTCCCTAGGAGTCCCCTCCCTCCATCTCACTCCCTTGCCATTCATACCTAAAAGCATGACTTACCACAGTCACAGAGCCTTATGCTACCATGGAAAGGGCTCTAACTCCTTTAAGAGCAAGCAGGGTCTACGCAACAAAGACAAACCTACCTCAGATTACCAACAGACAGGGATACTGTAAGAGTACTTGTATGACAAATCAAAAAAATCTCAAGTACTTCTACTGTGGCTGCAGCAGTGAAGCTGAGTTTTACAGCCCTACAGCCAAGGCAACCTCTGTCTTTCCCCAAGCAAGAGTCATACCAGCTGAGGCACAGGGGTTTATTTCTTCTCCTAGAATAGCAGCATTAAGGGCTCTCGCCAGGTCAGCTGTGCTATTGAGGGATCACACCTCTTCTAACCTTGACAGCCACAGCTCTGACGACAATACAGTACTGTGTACTAATTCAAGACTAACCTCAGAAACCAAATATACACTTCACCATCTAAAACTGTCTGCTTGCTCCTGGCATTTTCAAAATTTGGCCAAATGAAACAGTCAATTTCTAATTTTCCTTCCAGATTGTTGTATTTACTCACAAAGTGCTTCCTTATTTAGACTTTAATTTTTACTAAAAATACTTGGTTTTAAGTAAGTTAAACATAGGCAGGGTAAAAGAGTTGCTTTATGTAGTTGGGAAGGCTTGCTTTAGGAACTTGCACTCTCTGGCTCTTTTGAAATATACTAAGGAAGAAAAACTTTCATGTCCAGTTGAAATATATCAAAAAGATATAAATACATCAATAAGTTAGATGCAAATCGAACTCTGAAGCCATCCTCTTTGGAGAAAAGCCTTTCAAAATTAAGTGATGCTAATTATTATGCTAGGACAGTACCAATAAACTACAAAATAGGCTAGCAAACAACCTTACTGCCTGATTACCAATAAGTTTATTTGTGTGTATCACTAATATCACCTACATTTGTAGATGTGTGTACATTTGTGTATCACTAGACCATCTTCATTTAGGATTTTCTTTAGAACAAGATAACACACAAGAGACTAAGTTGGTGGGCGTGAAGGAGGATCACACGAAGATTTTTAGCAAACTTTTGATATAAGGTTTGGGAAATCTTCCTGCTTAGGATTATTTACCATGATAAAATAGTAAGAATGTTTATTCACAGCTATACTGAAAAACTTAAAACGTAAAATTCAGAAGCAAATGGTGCCACTTAACTACCACTGAACGAAAATTTATGCGTCTCTCAAATCAAGTCCCCTATTCCCTGTTTATAGTAATACTTCAGGTTACAAGTAAGGCTGTTAGAACTGATTTGTAATAAAATGTATTTTGTCCAATAACTGCACTTTTCCACAGTTCAACAATAAACATTTACAGAGTTTCCATTATTCACACTGCAAAGAATATAAGTTCACATTTATGTAGTCACTAAACATAGACTTACATAAACTTAATTCTAAGTTTTCATCAATGCTACATATTCAGCTATATTATATGGAACCAATTCCATTCTCTGCCCAACATAACTCACTCTAGAGCGGAATTGCTTTTAACAGCTGCACCTTTCTGCTTCACTAGGAATATCTTGTCAGCAAGACCCCGGTCTTAATGACACAGCTACCTACCCAAACTACAACAAGAACTCTCCTACAGCAGGACCTACCCAAGTCCTCCACAACTCCCTCACCAAAGGCCTCCGTCAAAACAAGTGACATCTTTCATTTCGCCAGTTTCCACTACTACTTTTGCAAGAATTTCAAAGGAGGCTCACATAAGGTTGGGGGTGGGGTGGGGGAATACAACAAAGCAAACGTATTTTCAGCAACAGGTACAGTATTTGTTTCAAATGCATTTAAAGGTTCCAGAAAAGGTAGTCAACACTTAAATCGTATTCATGCACATGTTCTTTCTACATACTGACCCTTGCCGACATTACTCAATGCCTTCCCCTTCGAAGACACACAAAAAGTTACTTTTTTCTTTCACAACTACTCACTGAGGCCTATTCCACTGCTGAAAGCAAGCAAAGCAAAGTCCTCGATGGGTGTCTGCCTCCTAGAGAAGGTTGCATTTTTTATTTATTGCCCCTTGGCTTTATTTTCACAGTGAATTCCTGGCTTAAATGCAATCAGCCAAGAAACCCTCCCTACGTGCACTCCTGTCATTCCTAATCGCTTGCAAACAGAATCAAGTACAAGCAAAAGGGGAAAAAATCTCAGCACTGCCAACCAAACTAAAAAAGCCCTACTTCTGGTTCTGCCAGTTCTGAGCAACCACAAATGCACCTCAGACCCCTTAGAAAGAGAAAGTCAAAAGATTAAATTTAAAATCAACTTGATTTTAAAAAAATTATATAAAAAAAAAAAAGAAAGTCTCCCTAGGCAAAAGACAGGGGCAGTGAGCCTAAGAGCAGGGTCACATCTTCCCTTCGGAAAAAAAAACCTGATAGCACATTTGCAAGGTGCCCGCCAAGTCAAACCCGCAGCAGGCAGCACCAAGGTTTAGGGGAAGTGCGAAGGAGGGAATCCCGGCGCCCCACACACACACACACCGAGCCGCCGCCGTCAACAAAAGGCGAGCAGCAGCCTCTTTTGTCTGTCTTCCCCTTTTAAGGGGAGGAGGAGGGGAAACGACAGAAAACTGAGAGGGGGGAAACAAAAAGAAAAGAAAAAGAAAAAAAAAAAGACGCAAATAAACATGAAAATGAGAACAAAGTGGCCGGGTCGCACAAAGAGCATCACCACCGGCGGAGGGGACTATCTGCCGGGGGCGGCTCCTCTTTCATTCAAGGAATGGAAGGGGAGCCGCCCCCGGCAGACAGCCCCCACAAAAGTGGGGGAATACCCGCCTCTGCAGCCCTTTAAACACTGGCAGGGAGGAGTTAACCAAGGGAGCCCGCAGAGGGTGAAGAACAGCGGCAAGCGGCTGGGCCGGGGGTGAGGAAGAGGAGGGGGGTATTGTTTCAGCAGGAGGAAGACCTTCGCTTCCCCCCCCCCTTGTCACGAAGCCGTTCATCCTAAAGGAACCCCCCAGGCATACCACCCCCGGCGGGGCGAATCGCGCCCCCTCCCTCCGGCTCGTCGCCGCTGCCCTAGAAATGCCTTTGTTCGCGGATCCCCCCCGCACTCCGCTGTCGGGGTCTCGCACCGCTTTTATGTCTTTATTTTGGACGGCGGCGCATCCCACCCCCCCCTTCCCCCGCCGGCCGCCCTTCTGCTGATTCACTTCCACCGGCGGTGCCCCTCGGGATGGTGGGGGGGCAGCATCTCCTCGCTATTGTGGCTCGAGGAAAAGCGATGACCCGGATTACCGGGGGTGGACGCTGGTAGGAGGACAGAGCCAAACGGGATTACACAGCCTGGATTACCGGGAGCGGACACGGCGCGGTGGGGGGCTGCAAGTTAAAGGGACAGGCGGGAGCCGCGTCCGTGTCACGGAGGCAGGGAGCCACTGCGCGTCCCGGGCACGAGGGGGAGGAGACCGGCGGAGGAAGTTGCCCGGCCGACGGTACAGCCGGGGAGTGAAGGGCTCGCACGGGCCGGGCCGCAGGCGGTGAGCTGGAGCGGAGAGAGAGGGACGGCAAGCGGGTGACACGCAGAGGAGACCCGCGGCCCCGAGCGGCGGCGGCCTGGCCCGGGAGCGGAACCGGCCGGTGACTCACCGACTTGCAGGACGTTATCGACGCAGCCGCCGTCGAGCAGAGCGATACCCCTGCGGAAGGGCAGCCGGTTCTCATCGGCGGCAGCGGCGGCGGCGGCCTCCATGGCCCCGCCAGGCGCAGCGGCGCCTCCGGGACCGGCGGCGGGATCCTCGGCGCCGGTGTTGAACGAAGAGTACATACAGATCTCCCTCTCGCTGCGGGGGAAGGACCAGTAGACGATCCTGCGCTGCACCGGCTCCGGGATCCGTTCGAACCGCTCCTCCACCCGCTGGAAGGGCCACTTCTCCGCCACCTTGCGAGCCGCAATGTCCAGCAGGGACTCGGGGCTCTGGGTCTTGCCGAGCGGCAGCAGCCCCAGGGCGGCGGCGGCAGCTGCGGAGGAGGGTCCGGCGCAGAGAGCGCCGCCGCCGGGCCCGGAGCCGCCCGCCCGCTGCCCCGGCCTGCAGCCCGAGCCATAGCCGGGTCTGCAGCAGAGGCGCTTGGCGGGGTGGGGGAGCTGACCGCGCTCCGCCATGATCGCGCCGCTTCTAAGCCGACAGCGGAAGTGGCTGTACCCTATAAACGGCTCCAGGAAGGCAGCGAGGGCCCGCGAGCCCCCGGGGATACGCCCCCTCTGCCCTTATGTGGCGAAGAGGGCGGGGCCGCCTGGCCTCGCCGGCTGTGGGGGCGGGGCCTTATGCAAATCGACGTCATAACGTAAATAGAACGGCGGGGGAGGGGGAAGAGCGAAGGGGTGGCGCGCGCTCTCCCACCTCCGCCTTCCCAGCCTCTTCTCCCGTTGATGTCACGCGCGCAAGCCCGGGCGCGCCCTCGCGCGCGTGGTGGGAAAGGAGGGCGCGGCCGGCGGCGCCCCCCGCTCTGCCGCCATATAGGGAATGGAATGCGGGGGCGGGGCCGCCGCCGCGGCCTGAACCCGGTCACCTCTGCCGGGAAAGCCGGAGGGGCGGGACGAGCCACCCCTCGCGGACGGGAAGCGCGGTACGCGCCGCGGTGGGAGACCTGCGCTCCTGCTTCAGAGGCGGGGCCGCAGCAGGCGAAGCCCTTTCCGTCCGCCCCTGGATCAGGAGCCTAGGTGCATGCCTATAACAAGCTCTTGAGCTACACGAGTGAGGCGCGCTCCAGGATGTGTTGGTATTGAGTTTTGTGGGGAGTTTCATTTTCCGTCTACTAGCGGTAGTACGGTAAAGGTCGTCATCCCGGTGCCAGCGCCCGGTTGGCTCTGCAGATGTCAGGGCTTGGAGTTGCTCCGGGAGAGCCGAGACACAGGTCAGGGCGGCAAGGCCCCGCAGTGAGTCACTTGGAGGCGATGAAGGCACCGTGTTTACCCAGGTGGGTCGTGACACAGCGGAGGGTCAGGGTCTTTTCGGTGATCTTTAAAAACCGCGCCGTTCGGGCCCGTGCCGGCGCCTCAGAGATGGATAGATTGATAGATAGATGGCTAGATGGAGGCATCCATATGCTGAGGGTCCCGAGGTGCTGCGTGTCGCCGTGGCTGCCCGCGGCGCGGGGCGCTGCTCCCGCCGCTGCTCCTGGAACGCCGGCCGCATGGAAGTGCCGCGCGGCCGGGATCGAGCGAGCGCAGCGCACAGCGCCCTTCTGCGCTGAGAGGCTGTGGGCTGCGTGTCATCGCAGAGCAGCCTCGCCTGACTTCTGTTCCACTAATTAAATTTTAATGTAAATATTATGTTGGTATTTCGGGACTTTATCTCGGAAATGGGATTACGCTTTGATGCTTCATGGTAGAGCAGTCGCCATTTTTTATTAACCGAATTTAAAACCAATTTTTTAAATTAATTAAATATTTCGGAACTGTACTTGTAAGAGGCATTTTTGGGCGCCTCGCAGTTGAAAACAGCACTCACTGGCCCGGCGAGCAGCCCTTTGCTCGCGTGCCGTGCCCCGCAGAAGCCGTAATTGGAGCGGCTTCCCTCCGGTTTTCCCAGACAGACTACATTTTCCATGATGCAGCGCAAGCCGCCCCCAGCGGGGAGGCGGTTCCGTCAGGGAATGCGGCGGAGGAATGTCAAGCGTGCCCGGCATAAAATCTACGAGGTGCAAACAACGTCGCCTTGGCTCCAAACTGTCGTCTCCTTTTTGTTTGTGCCAATCCCTCCGCCCCTCCACCTCCGACTGGAACAGGAGCTTATTTTGTATTAAAGCGATTGGAAAGCTTTGCAGAAACTGCATTTTCCATTAAAAGTGGATGGGAAATTGAATTAAACTTATCAGACTCGCTAACTGATTTTTAAAGAAAGATTGGCAGAAACCTGTGATGGTTTAGAATTTGCACGTATTGGAGAAGGGGGGGCGGTGTATGCTTTTAAACTAAACAGTAGCAATACTTGGAAATTTCACGCGTCAAGAATTTTTTTACATTTAGGTATAGACCTGTGCTTTTGGTGGGGGGGGAGGGTTAGGGTTGTTTTTTTGCTTTTGTGTGTGTTTGTTTGTTTGTTTTTCTGGTTTTGTTTTCTTTTTTATTTTTTGTTTTTCTGCTGCCAGTTGCTGATACTAAGAAAATGATGGACGCTTTTTAACCAAATAGCTTAAACTGCAGAATTATTTTCTGCATGGTTAGGTTGGTGGTTTTTTTGGTTTGGTTTTTTGGGGGTTTTTTTTTTGGGTTTTTTTTGTATGTACTATAAGCTTGGGGGTTTTTTCTTTGGGATCATGAAACCTACCTTCTATGGAGGAAATTAGTTTAAACTGATGCTTGTGTTTCTGGCTATGGACTTCACAAAATAGTTACTCTTGAGATGCCAGTTTCATAAATTCATAGATAGCTTGCTGGAATATTAACGGTCTTGTTTTTAGGTTTAGGCATGTTTTATAAATGTTCTGCTGGATTTATAAACTTAACTCCAACAGAATTTTGGAAGTGTTAGGGAGCCTGAATACCGCAGACCAGAGATGAGCATGGAGTACTTTCTTTTACTATCAATATGGCAGACAGTAGCAAAAAGTAAAAAAAAGAACTTCATGATTGCATGTATGTGAGAGGAGAGGAAAATTATTTTTAACTCCATCACTTATTCATGAGTAATGATTGTTCAAATGTCAAAGCAATTTTTCTTCTCTGTTCTACCACTATTTCTGCTTTAAATAAGCATCTAGCAAGTCAGTAAAGATACTCTTCCAAATTGGGCAATGGCTGTTCTTTACCAGGTCTTAGCCACCTGCTGCAATAAATATAACACTCATGCCACAGGAAGAATTCTTCACGTCATAGTTGAGAAACTTTACAATAAAAACCAGAAAGAGTGAGAAGAGTGACAGTGAACAACAAATCATCCATAATAAGTTAACCTGTGTGTCAGTTACGTCAACTTAGTCTTTTTTCTTTCTTTACAGATCTGGGCAGAAATTTTTAAATTCACTAAAGAAATCCCAGAAAACAAGCAGGTGGAAGAGCTCATGGATCCACCTCTTTCATCTGTCTCCCCTCATCAAGAGTATCTGCTTCCTATTGAGTCTGTGTATATTAACAGATACACAGAATGCTGGTGAATCTTTTTAGTTTCTGGGCTAGGGAGAAGACAAGGAAGCAAGAGGCATCTTTGCTCCTGTCATGCCACCAGAGGCACCAAATATGCTCCACTTTAGGCTCCAGCTGCACCAGCGTAGCACTTGAACAACTTGCAAATTTTCATCTGAGGCTGAACTTTTGTCCTGCCAGATTTGCCCTAAGTTCCCTCCACTTTCTGAAACCAAGTGGGAAGATGTGTTAACTCCAGAGAAGAAATTAGGAAGTGTTAAACCCATATCTAAGCTATTTTAATTGCTAGTTGGTTTTTCTTTCAGTGGATGTTCTCGAGGGAAGACCTTACTGAGCTGAGCATTTCTTGCCTCTGTTTCCATCTCACCATTTTGGGAAGTTTCTATTCCCGAGCTACACAGAGAGGAAGGAATGGCTGCAAAACAGCAAGCTTAACTTGGCTAACTTCCTGCATGTAATAAAAGGCTATTCTGTGAGCTGCTTGGAAAAGCACCCTTGGCCACCACGCAGTAAAATTCCTTCCTAATAATCTTTTCAGAGCATTAGGCCAGTTGCAGTCAGTTTTGCTCATTATAGTAAAGTATAAAAGGCTTGAGCATTCCACCAGTTGTGCTAATCTAAAAGGAAGGTCACATACAGCTGCACAGTTGTCTTTGTGTGAAACACACCAAGGTCTAAATGTAGAAAAATGATGGCAGGCGACATAATGCTAGCCAACATAAGTCACCCCAGTGGTTAAATCTTATCAGGAAAGATGAGACTTGGCATTCCTGCATTGAAGCTGAACAAGGGTCTGGATTCATGTGCTGCATAAAATATTTCTAAACTCTCAGAGGGTAGGGGGTCAAAGACAGAGAAGGAGACTTGGAAATGGAGGCTGGAGGGTTCTTGGAGCTAAAGCTATAAGGGAAAAAAAGCAAGAAAAATTGAGGACTAAAATAATCAAAACAAGAAAAAATGATAGGTCTACTGAAACAACTGGATTTACAATACTGAACCAAATGTTTTTAAACCTGTTTCTGTGTGCCTTTTTAGATTACAAGGGGTTTCATTTCTTGGAAGAAGGCTGTAGGTTTTAGAGATAACAAAGCTCGTGTGAAAGCTTGAAAAACAGTGTTGTATGTAAAGGTGAATATCACTGAACTTAGCAATGTAGTGAAACTGGGAATTCAAAGGCAGGAAAAGCAGACAGAAGTGATGGGTGTTGATGAAATTACCATCTTAAGGTTGGTTAGTGAAGAAAATAGTGTAGTTGGTCGCTGTCTTCAGTTTTACAATGTTTTCATAAAGCAGTTTCTTTCATTATGTTCAGAGGCTATTTTTAATTCAAAGCCTAAAAAAAGAGCTTTTGCCTTTTGCTAGCCTTTTAAATCAAATACTCTAGGATAAATATTGCCAGCTCTTTAGAGTTTCTCTGTTGAAGTGGAAATAAACTGGCAGTACCAAATGAGCCCTTTCAAAGTGCAGCTTTTTATTTTGATTAAATTCCTTGTTGATTCTAAAACTGGACTCAGACTAGAATCTAAAAGCATTTAGGAAAATTTACTTAAAATACTAAGCATACTTTGCCCATTTTCTAGAACAGTTAAAAGAAACAAACATCTACAACTGTGCTAAATCCTCTTGACATTAATTTCTGTGTCCTCTGCCTTTCTGTGGCTCAATACTTAATGTATGAAGTCATTCTCAGATGGACTGAAGGGGAAGGCATTGTTTGTACCATAGTCCCAGAGCTGTGTGAATTAATGCTGCTCTGTATTTCCTTAAGGACTGAGCACATTCAGTTTACATTTATTGAGAATAGATCCTGGGAATGAATTATTTCTTCCTTATAAGGAGCCTTGTGTTGAGATATCTGTTGGGGCAGTTTAGCTCACTACTAAGTCACTAGGGATAAAAGCATCACTGTTACAAGTAAAATGATAATATGCAAGAAACTTCTTAAAATTAAATGCGTTGCAGTCATTTAGATGATTCAGAATATTGATGTCTTGGAAGACTAGAGGAATAAGAGTGTTTCACCTTTCTTCAGATTTAGCATTTGCATAAAGTCAGAAGGAGAAAGTCTTTGTCTCAGAGGGAGCTCTAGATTTAGTGTCTCGCTGGGTTTCTTGTGACCTTATTTAGATCTGAGTTGCAAAATTTATGAATACTCAAAGTAAAAGCAGTATATTACCTTCACAAGTCTTTATAAATGTTACTTTAAAAGTATTATCTTTTCTAATACCAAAATAAAAGAATTTTATTAAAATATTGGATATTAAACATCTTTCTTCATTTATCCTCTCTTTTTAGTGCAAATAATTGTGACTAAGTGATTTTAAAAAAAAAGTTCCTCAAAACTTCATGTTCTTTTGGTCAGAGATTCTTCACCAAAAACAGCATAGGCTGGTCTAGGAGTTGTCAGGTGCAAAATGCCATTGTTTGGTCTACCAGCATGTGTAGGAATACAAATATACAGAAAGTGAAATGGGTTGGTAGTTTAAAAGGGAACAAAAGGGAACCTTCTTGTGGATAAGCATCCTACATGAACAACTCCCCTTTTTATCTTCTTGGGCTTTCTCCCTTTTAACTGCACTTCAGACTTCCTTGCATTGGACCAAGGAATTACTTTGCAGTGTCAGGCCCAGTAATTCTTGGTAAGAAACTGTGTGAAAGACATAAAAACCTCAATCTGATATTGTCTTGAAGTAAAAGACATTGCTTACCTAAATTTTAATCTACAGCAAAGAAAGAGAAATTACATAAAATTTTCAGTAGAGCTTTTCCACATGTTAAGTGCCGGTAGAATGATTTTTTAAATGGCTTTAAATTAAAAAAAGAAAAACCCCAAACAAGTCAAAACCCTTCCTTCTCCCATTTCAAATATCACAGAATCATTTAGTTTGGAAAAGATTTCCAAGGTCATCAAGTCCACCCTTTTGAGTGATCACCACCTTGTCAACTAGACCATAGCACGAAGTGCCAGATCCCGTCATTTCTTAAACACTTCCATGGATGTTGACTCCACCACTTTCTTGAGCAGTCCATCCCAATGTTTGAGAGCCCTTTAGTGGTGAAATTCTTTCTAATGTCCAACCTAAACCTCCCCTGGTGCAGCTTGAGACTCTGTGCTCTTGTCCTGTCACTGGTTGACTCCGCCTGGCTACAGTCTCCTTTCAGGCAGCTGTAAGGAGTGATAAGGCCACCCCTGAACCTCCGTTTCTCCAGGATAAACACCCCCAGCTCCCTCAGTCACTTAGGACTTGTGCTCCAGATTCTTCCTCATCTCTGTTGCCCTTCTCTGGACATGCTCCAGCACCTCAATGTGCTTCCTGAATTGTGAGGTCCAGAACAGCATTTGAGATGCAGCTCCACCAGTGCTGAGTGCCAGAGCTGACAATCCCTGCCCTGGCCCTGCTGGCCACGGCATTGCTGATCCAGGCCAGGATGCCATTGGCCTTCTTGGCCACCTGGGCACAGCCTGGCTCATGTTCAGCTGCTGTCACCAGCACCCCCAGGTCCTTTCCAGCCACTCTGCCCCAGCCTGTGGAGCTGCCTGGGGTTGTTGTGACCCAAGGGCAGGACCCAGCACTGGGCCTTGTTGAACCTCACACCACTGGCCTCAGCCATGATCCGGCCTGTCCAGATCCCTCTGCAGAGCCTCCCTGCCCTCCAGCAGATCAGCATTCCCACCCAGCTTGGTGTGGTCGGCAAACTTTCTGAGGGTGCACTGGATAGAATCATAGGCTTGTTTTGGTTGGGAAAGACTTTTAAGATCCTTGGATCAGGCTGTAAATTTAACACTGCCACATCCACCACTAAGCCACGTTCCTAAGTGTGGGACACGCATCTACCCTCAGTGTAAAGGATCATAAGTCCTATAAGTAGCAGCTTAGCGAACTGGAGTGTTTTAGCCTGGTAGGAAAGGAGGCTTAGGGGGGACTTTATTGCTCTCTACAACCACCTGAAAGGAGGTTGTAGTGAGGTGGGTAGCAGTCTTTTATCCCGCATAACCAGAACAGAACAAGAGCAGATGGCCTCAGGTTGCACCAGAAGTGCTGTAGACTAGTTATTAGAAAAAATTCCTTCTCCAATGCAGTTGTCAAGCACTGGATCAAGCTGCCCCATGTAGAGTCATTGTCCCTGAAGATATTTTTAAGATACGTGTGATGTGGGGCTTGGATACATGGTTTAGTGCTGAGCTTGGCATTTGCTGGGTTAACAGTTGAACTCAATGATCTTAAAGGTCTACTGTAACCTAAAAAATTTTAGAATTTTATTATCTACTCAGAGAATATTAGCTACTCAGAGAATCTCTCAAAAACTGCAATTATGGGTGTTCTAGCCTGTTTTCCACAAATCTTTAGGTTCTTATATAGACAGATGACAAGGCATAGAGTTAAGAAAACCTTTGCGTATCAGCTGAGATTCTTCATATAATCTGCAAAGGGCTGGGTCTGTCATTTTAAGCTTTGCTAAATAATGAATGCTGTCCACCAATCAAAATTTTTTTGTCATAGAAAGGCTCCATTCCTCTCTAGGACAAAAGATCTGGTATCATACCATTCTGTACTAGACAAGAGATTTGGTCCTATTGTTTCCAAGTCCTTTTCTCCCTTTTCTAAATGCACTCCTTTGTGCTTTCTTTTCATGCTTAATTTCAGTCATGGTGATATTAGTTTACTGTTTGAAGCCTTATATTTGCCAGGAAAAGAAAAATCTTGTATTTAAAATGGGTACTTAAATGGAATTTTGAAGGACTGTTGTTCCAAGTGTATGTTAGGGAACTCTCCTAAGTAAAAGTTTTAGCTTCTGGTGTTCATATTTCACAGTGCAACAATTTATTTCATATCTTAAGTCTTTTTCTATAGTCTGTTCTTTTTCCCATAGATTAGCCCAGAAATATATATTTTGTGGTAGCATTGATGTAATGAGTGAAAAAGATCTTATTATTGCATTCTTAGGAATCTGCAATTAAAGGAAATGGGTGTTCTGTTGTTCAAGAAGTGCTTGGACAACACTCTTCGGCACATACTGTAATTTTTGGGGTTGTCCCATGCAAGGCCAGGAGTTGGGACTTTGATAATCCTTGTGGATTCCTTCCAGCTCAGGATACTCTATGATTCTCTGATACAGTTGACAGGAATCTATATTTAATGAATTAGAAAACAGAGGATTTTTTTTTTAAAGAAACCTTTTTCACTATTAAAATGAAGATGTAAAAGATAGCCAATGACGGGGACTTCCTAGTACCACAAAGTCATTAACATTAAGTAATAATCACATGGTTGGTTTTTTCTGTCAATATTGTGGCTGTGTGCTAAACACTATGTTCTCTCAATGTGGATAGACAGAAGCAGAACAGATAACGAACCCAGCAAATGCCATAAACTAGCTTAGTGATTATGAGTATTTAAAGCATGACCTAAAAACCTGGAAAATAGAGAGGTAACCAAATTTCTTAGCAAAAATTAAAATTTATTTGGTAGTTCCAAATAATAATCAGCAGGTCTGCAGGATTAATTTACCAATCTCTTTTCAATCATTCTCTTACCCCTATAACCCCAGCTCCTGCTTTTGCATTTTTACTGCTTACCATGCACTCATCAGAGTAGCACTGACTTACTTCACTTGCCTGTAAGAAAGTTAACTTAGTAAAAGCCATTAGAAGTATGGCTGCCTAAACTAGATCCCATGGTAGATGAAGAAAAAGCAGTTTAGGAGGGGACAGTAGTGCATTACCTTTTGTTTTCAGTGTCCGCTGACTATTAAAACAGCTGGGCTGTTAATGAGAACTTCATCTATGCGTACTGCTAAATCTCAAATACTTTCTGTAGAATATCAGTGTTATTTTCCAGCTGTCCAAATGTATTATTACACATTCAGTATTTTCCTGTATTTTGATCTTTTCCTTTCCATTAAATTATTTCATTTGTTAGTTACTGGTAGAGTTGTTACTTAATTGTGAATGATAAATGTGGACTGTTGTTATGGTAGAAAATATTCTTTGCAAAAATATGAAATCATATGATTTATGTAGAATTGGTACTATTGCAGCACTCACCCTGGAAAAGAAAATCCAAGTGCATAGGAACCCCAAACTTAAGATTATATGTGCAGTTTTCTCTCCCTTTATGTCAGCCGGTCCTGTAGTAGTAAGATACAATAGTTTTTCCTGAGAAAGGCAAGAGACCTCAGTGCCTCAATGGAAGGAAAGTGTATGTGTGAATAATATATCTCCATTATTTTAAAAGTTATGTCCTTATTGCCTTTAGAATTTGAGGTGCATACTTGTAAGAATCTGGCTTCTTATATTCTTTTCCAACATGTTGTCAATAACAGTTTTCTATCCCAGTATGAATGAAAGAGTGCATTAGTCACACTTGTACAGTCAATGTTTTACCACTTCTTCCACTAGTACCATTCTCTCAATAATGAAGAGAATAGCCTGGTGCAGAACAGCACATTTCTTCCTACTATTTCCATGTAAACTTACATGATGAATTCAAATACATGATCAGACTTTTTCTCTTCTTCAAATGTCTTTTCAAGGGCTTAGATGGTATTATTTCTGCTTACATTGTTATGTTGAGGTAGAATCAACATAAATTGAAAAAAGGCAACTTTTCTAAAGTTGATTTGCCTCTCTCCCTGAAAGTTTTTGAAGGACATCTAGAGAAGTTACTGATTACTTCAAAGTTGTGATTTTTTTTCTGTGGCATATGTACTGCTGTAGCAGTTTGCCACTGTGAGATCTTGTTACTCTGTTTTTCAAATCTGCATGATTTATTTCTCTCCTAGTTTTTTCTCTTTCTTATTTATTTTTTCTGCCTGATCTACTTTGATGTCATGTTGAGCATTGTCCCAAATTAGGTTGGATTCTTTTTCTTTCTGAATTAGGTTGGACTTTTTTTCTTTCTTGTGTCCTCTCCAGTTGGTGATGAGTTGTTACCCATTGCTTGGACTGATTTGAGTTTTTAATGTATGCTACCATAAATTCAAAATATTTCTAGTGTTTTGATTTACAAGCTTTATTTTTTAATAGCAGGAATTTTAAAACCTCATTTGTTTCATACTGATTTCTTGCAAAATATACCAAAATGGAATTCATATGCACCCGATGCTCTTTTCAGGCTTTAAGTGATTCCAACTTTATAAAACAGGAAAAAAATTCCATAGTGTGAAATAAACCATACAATGCACTCTAACTCACACTCGGTGGAAGAGTCTAGGGTTGCATAAACTTTTTGCCAACCCATCACTAAAACTGCATTTTGCATGGCTGTCATAAGAGTGACGGATTCCATGATTTTGGTGTTTTTTTTAAAATATCTATGACTTTTGACATTGTGGGTTTGTGCATGTGTGTGGGAGGATGTGATGGTAAACAGTTTGAACCATTTACAGTGAGAACTTTCCGAGCTGCCAAGTTAAGCTTTCAGCTCCGTGGGAAGCCAGTGGAGAACAGGAGCTCAGCAGCAGTTCTGCAGTGACACACAGGATTAGGCATGTGGACTTCTGCTTCTTCCAGAGGTAGATAGGCATCCGCTTCCTTAGGAGGGTGGGGATTTTTGTTGCTTAGAAAGGTCAATAACTATACTTATACAGTGATTGCTGTTTGAGATCATGCTGTGGTTCTCAAAGCAGACTCCACTCTGATTTTTGAGGGGTTTTTGCCTTTTTTGGTGGAGTAGAGTACTTGAGCATCTTGGTGTAAAAAAACATGGCTTTTGACAATTTGCACTGCACTGCTGTAGTCTTTAACTTCATCTCATGCTCTTAGCTTTTAAAAAATATCCAAGGAAGAACTCCACACATGGTTGTTGATTATAGACAATTGAATCAATTTCAATAAATGCTGTCTTATGTTTTGCTTTGAAAATACAATAAATTAGAATAGCAAAATCATTCAGTTTGTGCATTTACTGGTTCCTGAATTTGGCTGAGACTAGGGTTTGCAAATAACTTCAGGGACATAAATTAAAACTGCATTGGATTAAATAAGAGTTTAGAAATTCAATCTATTTTTACCTTAAATGCCTCTGTATTTTCCACTTGCCTGTATACATGTTACAGTGCTTCATAATTTGGTACCTAGCAAATATTTGGATGACAGATCGGCTTTCAAAAGGAAGTAAAAAATAGCAGGCAGCTGAGTTTTGTACTAGAGATTGGTTTTGTATCAAGAGAAGTATTTGACATTCATGTATGAAGTACTCATGTTAAATGCTGTTTACTTATGATAACCTGTAGTACTTTGTGATCTGTCTCAATTGATCTAAGCTTATGATTGAAAAGAGGTGCAAAACCACTTATGCTTAATCAAGTATTTCAGCCCATGCATACTTTCTCTCAATGAAAGGGTCTGTTTTGGGGTTTTTGTCTGTCTAGGTAAATTGAGTTTTGCAGTTTTACAGCAGAGTACAGGGATCTTAGGTGAGGCAAGCTCCTACTTAATAGACTCGATGTATTGAGGCGTCATGTACTTTCAGAGATGTCCAGCAGTCCTCTTTGTCTCAGAGGTATGAGTACAGGAATATTTCTTCCATCAAGTACATCAGATTTGTGCAGAAGAATACAGAAAGAGTTTTATCTGTTTATTAAAAAGATTGTATGGGTTTTCTAAAAAAGGTTTGCTATGCATTTATAAAATGTGTAGGTCACGAATAAGATATAACCACTTGATCCTTCATAGATTACACAGAGCCTGGAAGAGACTGGGAGGAGAGTATTTCCTTGAGGTCTGCATGTTTCTGACATAAACTCAAGTAACCATGGTGTTTATTAAATTTGTTTGAATACTTGAGCTTAAATAGTCCAATAGTATTCAAGCTTTGGAAAGTACAGCATATTCAAAGAATTTTCACCATATTTTCCTTCTGAATTTTTTGTATATAAATATCCAAAATTACAATGCTAGCGCAAACCATGCACTCTCTGTGTGAGTTAGTAAGTCCTGCTTGATTCACCTACATACTAATGATTGTCTGAAGAGATAGTATGTGATGGAAACTTTGATCAGATATCTATGATTTGCTCATTTCTTTTTATATAAAAGTCTATGTTCTGTTTTATAAATCTTAGTTAACTTTGGGCACTATAGATTTTTGAATGCTTGGCAAGGAGGTATGTTTATTTTGGCTAAAGATATGGAAACGTGAATATTTCCTTTTTCCCATCATGTAAACTAGTAATGGAAAAAAGCATGGATTTTCGACCTATTAGATCATCTAGTCTGACCTTCATTATACTGCAGTTTGTCCCACTTACCCTTTTCATAAGCCCAGTAATCCATGTTTTTTGAAGGCAGAGGTTGTGCCTTCAGAATATGTTCAGAATGTGTTTTGAAGAAGTGGGTATCATGATATGAAGACAAGAAAATGTGGAGAATGCACTTCTTCTTTCCGCAGTTTCTGGTAGTGAGTGGGTGTACCTTCTGTGAAACATTTGTGCCCAATCTGCAGCTACATCTTTTTGCTTTTCTCTGCAAATGTTAGTTCTCATGTCTCAGTATTATTTCCTCTTATTTCATTTGTACATTTATACTGTCTGTCTTCTTAATTGTTTTTTCTTGGAAAGACAGAATAGACAGTGTTGTACTCTTGGAAGTTCCAGGTAACTGGAAAAAGGTTTCTTTAAAAAGGGGAACTGGAAGCCCCAAGGAAGTACAGAGCAGCCAGTTTCACCTTTGTGCCGGGCAAGACCATGGAGCAGATTCTCTTGGAAACTCTGCTAAGGCACATGGAAACAAAGGGGTGATTAATAATAGCCAACATGGCTTCACTAATGGCAAATTGTGCCTGAGAGATCTGGTGACCTTCTGTCTGGGACAACAGCATAGGGGGATGGGGCAGAGCTACTGACATCCGCTCCTGGACTTACACAAAGTGTTTGACACTGTCCCACACAACATCCTTGTCTCTAAATTGGACCAACATGGATTGAGGAATGGACCACTGGGTGGATAAAGAACTGGCTGGATGGCCAGTCACAAGGAGTTGTGGTCAAGGGTTCATGGTCCATGTGGAGACCAGTGAGGAGTGGTGTCCCTCAGGGGTCAGCGCTGGGGCCGATACTGCTCAACATCTTTGTCAGGGACATGGACAGGGGGACCAAGGGCACCCTCAGCAAGGTCACTGACAGCACCAGGCTGTGTGGGGCAGTCGACACAGCTGGAGGGAAGGGATGGCATCCAGAGGGACCTGGACAGGCTTGAGAGCTGGGCCAGGACAAACCTCATGGAGGTCAACAAAGCAAAGTATAAGATCTTACACATGGGTTAGGGCTGTCCCAGATATGGACACAGGCTGAATGGAGAATGGATTGAGAGCAGCCCTACAAAAGGGATCTTGGGGGATCAGCAGATGAGATGCTCGACCTGTCAATGTGCATTGACGGCCCAGAAAGCCAATTTTTTCATGGGCTGCATCCAAAGAAATGTGGCCAGTGGGGCAAGGAGGTACTTCTCCCCCCCTACTCTCATGAGACCCCACCTGCAGTCCTGCATCCAGCTCTGGAGCCTCTATCATATTTGAACTTGGTCCAGAGGAGGGCCACAAAGTAAGTCAGAGGGCTGGAGCACATTAGGCTAAGGGATCTGGAGCTGTTCAGTTTGGAGAAGAGAGGCTCAGGTGAGACCTTCATGGCTCTCTACAGCTACATGAAAGGAGGTTGTATTGGGGTGGGGGCCAATCTCTTCTGCTAAGTGTCAGGTAAAAGGACAAGAGGAAATGGTCTCAAGTCGTGGCAAAGGAGGTTCGGATTAGATATTAGGTGATATTTTTTCACTGCAAGTGTGGAATAAGCATTAGAATAAGTTGCTCAGGGAGGTAGTACAGTCCTCATTTCTGGAAGTGTTCTCAATATGAACTTAGGGATATGGTTTAGAGGTGACAGTGGTTGTGCTGGGTTGGTGGTTGAACAGATGATCTTGAAGACCTCTTTCAGGCTTGATTATTCTGTGATTCTCTAAACTGACAGAGGGGAGGTACAGGAATGAGCAGTGTGACCTGGCCTCCAGGAGGGCCAAGTGTGTCCTGGGGCCTTCAGGGACAGCATCACCAGCCAGGAAAGGGAGGGATTGTCCTGCTCTACTCTGCACTGAGGCAGCCTCACCTCGAGTGCAGGGGACACTTTTGGGTGCTACAGTATAAGAAAGATATTAAACTATTAGAAGGAGTCTAAAGGAGTTCTACAAAGATGGTGAAGGATATAGAGGAAAAGCCATATGAGGAGTAGCTGAGGTCAGTTGGTCTGGAGGAGACTGAGGGACACTCATCGTGGCATACAGCTTCCTCCCAGGGGGAAACAGAAGGACTGGCATTGACTTCTTCTCTCTGATGGCTAGTGATAGGACCCAAGGGAAAAATGGCATTAAAGAGAAGGCTTAGATTGGGTATTAGAAAAAGTTTCCTCAACCAGAGGGTGGTTGGACACTTGCACAGGATCTCCAGGGAACTGATCACAGTACCAAGTCTGTCAGAGCTCAGGAAGTATTTGGACAATGCTCTTAGGCACATGGTGTAATTATTGGGGAGTCCTGTGCAGAGCCTGGAGCTGGTCTCAATGATCCTTATAGATCCCATCCATTTTATGATTCTATGATTTAGATTAGTTATTAGAAAGAAATTCTTCACTGTGTGGGTGGTGAGGCACTGTTAGGTGTTCCTCAGCAAAACTGTGAATGCCTCATACCTGAAAGTGTTCAAGGCTAGGTTGGATGGAGCTTTGAGCATCTGGTCCAGTGGAAGGTCTCCCTGGTGACGACAGGGGTGTTGGAACTGGATGATCCACAGTGTCTGAGATTCTGTGAACACTGTGGAGACAGCCCAAAGTTGTTGTATGTGCATTGCCAAGGCTTACCACCATTGACACATGTGGTAGTGATACCTCAAGCTAATACATGTAATCAATAATTTGAATTAATTTAAAAAAATTTATATGCATGTATATTCTTTTGAGTAATGACTGGTCACTTCATGAGTAGGCAACAGTTATATTCAAGCAATTTAGAATGGTTTATTGGGTTAAAGTGTTAGTTTCTCAATAGTGATGGGTATTCTAATATTTGATAATATGGCACCACATTGTGCTTAGATCCTTTGTACTGAATGTTTCATGTACTTTTGCTCTGTTGCATTTTGTGAATATTTTATATCCAGAGAGAATTTAAGTTATAAATGCTGTTGAACTAGACTTGGAACACTGGTCATGATCAGCATCAACTATCACAAATAGGTAAATGCTGCTTTGTATGAAAAGTGCTTTTATGCTCAAGGAGGTTTTTATATTTAGGGTTTGCGTAGTACCTATAAACTTAAGGTCTTATATAAGTGGAACAAATACTAAAATAAGTAGGGGCGTGCATGTTTTATTTTAACATTTATTTTTGTACACAGCTAGGATGGTAAATTCCAGCAATGTGGCAATTAACAACAGAAAATATTAGACTTAGGGCAGGGAATCCTTGGGTAAATAATGGAAAATATTAGATCTACAGGGAACCCTTGTCAACTCAAACTGCCATGAAGGTGTTTCTGATTATTTGACTTGCAAAATTGACCCAACAATCACTAATTTTTCAGCACATATTGCAATAGTAATTTTCCCATTCTGGTTTTATGTGAGAATTGTTTCTCCTTCTCTCTGATTTGTGGACCCAAGCCTTAATCCATGATTAAAAATGATTTTAAATACCTGATTTGTATCTTCAGAGCAATTCCTAAAATGTGTTGTTCTTACTTTTGTATACAAAGTAAGTAATCTGTAAAGACCAGTCTTAACCAGCTAAAAACCAAAGAACTTTTTCGTCACCTCTGCCTCTCTCTCTTCTCATCTACTTTCATCATGCATGGTCATGAAAGTATTCTTTAATTTTGACTAGAATTCCTTCTGTACCTTGTCTGTTTATTCTGTATTATTATCTATTTTTCCTCTACTTTGAACTATCTTATCACTGTACATCCCTTCAAACTGACATATGCTTTTCTTAATGGTTTATAGAAGCTTTTACTTGAAACTTATTCAGGCAAGCACTGAATATATAAAGTGTTTTAGTGTGGAAGGGTGTAGTGGAGAACTTGCATTCTTTCAGAGAGAGGAGAGGTACTTATTTTCATCACGTATTTTCCTGCCTGAAGATTAAAATTTGCTTTAATTTCCTTTATACCACTGTATGATTTTTTTTGTGGTAGCACAGTGCAGTGAAATATATTGTGTTCTAGTTGGATAAAAATCATTATTTGTTACATGCAGCAGTTTTATTTCAATAAATTTGATATATCTATTTGTGTGTAATGGATAAATTGAAATTGCTTTGACCATTAAAAGAATCAAGAATATATTAAAACATTGAGCTGTTAGAGACACACAAATGCAGTGTGGCTGCTTTGGCTGTAAAAGAAGATTTTAATCTTTCTCAACTTCATCCAAAAGGCCTTTCTGCCATCAGAATAATATCTAATTATATAATTATAATACATAATTTTATCATCCTTTGTGACCTCTATACATGTAACTTCTCTTTAAGTGTTCCTGCTTAGTGAGTTATCAGGAAGAGTGTTTACTGTGGCTGCAGTCCTGTATTTTGATCTCTAAGTCAAACTCTAATACTTATGCCAAGTGCCTTAAATATTAACTTGGCTCTGCACAACTATATATATCTAAAAACTAACTCTGCATGAGTATATCATATTGAAGGATTTAGGCCATTTAGAGGGCAGAGTACTTTCTTCTTGCTTATAGGTGATAACAACTAGATTTAGTGTATGGAAGGGAGGGGGAGGAACAAAAGAACATTTTGTGTGTGTGCTTGTGTGGGGAATGACACCAAAACCACTTTTTCCTTCCACACTTTAAACCCAACAAAACCATGCAGATTCCTCAGCCTGAATCACCAAAGTGTCACTCTAAAAACAAAATGTAATACTTAGGACTTCTTTTACAATGTATAGTGTTATTTTTAAAAAGCATTGCTCCCAACTTGACGGGTTTTTTTCCCCTGCCATGCTTGAGTTCAAGTTATATGACTTCTGTAGAATGAGGAAAGGGAATAAAAATGTTTATGGTATTAAGCCTGCAAAATTATATCTGCTATTTCAGTGATGCTATTTCACTGTGCCTTTTTTTTTTAGAGGTCATTGTTACTGACCTTCTTGTATCTTGCAAACACTGTATGTCATAAGCTCTTCCGCCATCCTAGAAATTCAGATGTATCCTTTGCTCTCTCATTGTGTGTTGAAGAGAGTCTTCTCCCATACAAATCTTAAATCACTTGTGTCCCAAGTGTCTGGTGCAGCTGTATTAAAGTATTTTCTGTGAGGTAGTCTGGACCAATGTTTTGTGGGACTGGTAATGCAGATGTGTTTTAGTGTCCTGTTTCTAAAATCACCTCATCTGTAGAAATAGAATTGCTCTATTGTTAAACAGTTATTTGGAGTCATACACCCATGGCAGTGTAAAATAAATGTGTACTTTGGAATTTTGTTTTTAAAGTCGAGAGACAATAGGTACATAATAAAAACTCACAAAACTGAAAGGTTCATCAAGGTCCTTTGGCTAAGGTTTTAGTTCCTGTGCTACTCTGTAGTCTTGTGGAAGATTTGGCAGTGAGAAGTCATGTTCAACTGGGACAGATTTTTCTCATTTAAAATTCTTTCCATTCCCATAGGGTATTTCATTAAGGAATTTCGACCTTTCTGTTGTTATATCATGGTCTTCAACTTTGGAAATAGTGTTGTCCCTTGATTCTACATAGTTAGAAGTATGCAGTCTGTAAAGTCTGTTCAGAGGCTCAGAGGAAAAATGTTTTTATACTAAGACAATGTACAGTCCTCAGTGTGTGAACTTCCTTCATATGAGTGCCTGAATTTTGGATTTCAGACACAATGGTAAATCTATTTGATTTTGTAAATGACAGGCATATGATGGAATTTATCAGTGTGTGTTTTCAGAGACGACTTTTTCACTTGATCACTTGACACTTAATCAGTTTAAGTGGACCTGTTTACCCAAGTTATCTTTTACCTTTACTGTTTCAGTGTGCGTGGTTTCTTCTAGCTCGCAGTAAAACACTTTGGTTCTGGAATTGCTGTTTCCATTGTGTCATATACTGTTAGGTCAACTACTGTGTAAGATGCTAGATTAAAAACTAGAAATAGGTAGAAATTAAAGAAAAGGGTATAATAAAAACCCAAAGATTTTGTGTCTGGTAACACAATATCAAAGATACATATATATGTATGTGGCAGTTTAGTGTAGTATTTTGAACAAAGGGGATTATACACAACAGAGAAAAGGTCATGACTATCTCATACATTTGAGGCGATTTCATACATTACCCCTTCTCCTATCACAACAAGCTCTTGTGAAAAGTCTCTCTCCAGCTTTCTTTTTACATACTGAAGGGCTGCAGTAAAGTGTTCACAAAGCCTTTTCTTCCCCAGGCTGAACAGTCCCACTCTCTCAGCCTATCCTCCAGGAGAGGTGCTCAATCCCTCTAATCGTTTTTGTGGCCTCCTCTGGACTCCCTCCAGCAGGTCCCTGTCCTTCCTGTGCTGTGCCCCCAGAGCTGATGCAGCCCTGCAGGTGG